>BSBK01007844.1:2500-602500 GCA_027943335.1 Chamaecyparis obtusa | reverse complement strand
TGGTATTTATGAGGTTTAAAAAGTAGGATGTTGGTTAAGCTAAAGGAAATTACCAATAATTCATAATATCCTTTATGATTACTCAACCTATATTTCTTTGACCAAATCTTGTCTCTAGATTTTCAGTAGTTATTTTTCTCAAGACTTTTTTTCTCTCCCTCCTAGAAGAGAAATATAATGTTATCCATGTCTTTGAACACTCTAATATTTTTCTCTTACTTCCATCTCTAATTTGTAGTTATTAAATAATCTATGGTTTCATCACCAATCATTCATTCTCAAGCATTTTTATCTAGATTCTTTCTCTTGGAAGTGGATTGACCATCAATAAATATCCATGTTTTTTTGCATACCCTTTACTTTTTAACTTATTCACATCATATTTAGTACTATAGAATTTTGATAACGGTTAGGAGTTGGGGTTATGGTTAGGATTATGGTTAGAGTAAGTGTTGTTAGGAATAATGCAGCTCAAACAACTGAGAGGGGGGATGAATCAGTTGTTTTAAAAACTTTAACGATATACCAAAAATAAGAACTTTAATAATTAGAACTGAAAGATAAGCAATAAAGCATAGGAATAAAGAGCACCGCAATACATAACACCAAAAATTTTGTTGTAGAAACCCTATTAGGGGAAAAACCATAGTGGGGATCAAACCCATGATATATTGTGTACTAGCACAAGAATTTTGTTAAAGATACAAAGGGAATGCACATGCATTCAAGATTAGTTCCTAGAGCTCACTGCTCAATTACAAAAAGGGCAACAACCCTGAGATTACAACAAGGGCAGAAACCCAAGGTGGACTACAATCCACTCAATCATAAATTGACAAATAGCATCTTAGATATGCCAATACAGTTCTAATGAAGTACACATTTGTTCTGATACTCTTTAGATTCCACTCATACCTCTTCACACATTCACTGATATCCAACATCATGATCTCTCATATCATTCTCCATCCATATCATCAAAATCATAAATGAATTCATTAAATTACATACATTTCACCATCATATTACAACAAGGTCGACCTAAAGGACCTAATAACAAAACTTTACCAAGAGGAATACATGGTCCTTAATGTGATCCAAGACATGTCATCTAAGACATAGCTAGGACCCAAATGAACATCCTCAAACACACCACAATCCATAGATCAAGCCAAAAATCTTCGCAACACGTTGTCTCATCAGGTTAGCCAAGAACAATAGAGAACACCAACACGTTACAAGAAAATCACCAAATCTGATCACATAACTCGAAGTGATCTAGCAACAAGAATATGACACGATCTAGAAACATTAGAAAGCAACATAAAATATCACAATATCAACAAAAACATCTATGTCTCAGAATTGATGAACATCTCTGCATTGTTCACCAAGAACACTGAACAACAACTTCTATCATTAAAGAAATCATAGATCAAGTCACTAATCCTTTATCCCAAACTGATGAACATTTAAAGAAGGATTAAACTTGATTCAACTAGGAATAAATAAGACACTTTTGAGGGTTTAATTGGTTCATTTGATTTGGACTCTTATAGCTACATTCTTGAGCTAATAGTTTATTGAGTGTTGGTTATGTTATATTTGAATACCAATTTAATACCACACAACTAATTTCCACAATATTAACTACGGTGAGGGATTAATTCATAATCATTAAACCATTTTATGTGTTGCTTGTGTGTGTTTTTAATAATGGTTAAATTTATTGTAAGAGTATGCAATAACTCATAAATAATTCATTTTATTTTAGAATTTTAAGACTTACTATTATTTATTTTAGAAAGTGTGGTTTTTAAAAATTAATTGAAGATGGAAACAAGAAAGTAAATACATTGATAAATAATATTAAGTTTTAAATTTATTTTTTAATTTTTAATTTAGGACGAAAAGCATAAGCTTACAATGGTAGCAGATCTTATAGAAAGCTAGTGAATGTAACAGTGAAAGAAAAAAAAACATGATTTGCATTCCCATGCCAGTTGGATTGATAAGATTTACACACTCATAAAAGCTCTTTGTATCTGAAATCAAAGTAAGGGAATACGATGCATTGCTAGCTATGTATATAATGATGTCCGGTGAAGCACAACAGTTGAAGAAGCATCGCAGAGTTGAGACATTTGATAGGGCGTTAAAAGCGGTGCTGGGGCCGGCTTAGTTTCATACATAAAAGGGGGTTTTGTTATAGGAGCCAAAACCAGTGTGAAGAAAAACATAAAAGGGGGTTTTGTCAGGGAGAAAATAATCAATTATGTCGGTGCATCAGATGTAAAAAATGAATTTTGATTTTAAGGAGAGAAACCTGTGAGCCAAATTGAAAGGACCCATTTGGTAGGGCATTAAAAGAAGTGTTGGGGCAGACTTAGTTTCAGACATGGTGCTTATACAAGTCGAGGCTAAAATTCAGTAAGACTCAAATGTTTGAGAAAGAAATTGGGTGAGAACTCAGAAGGCATTGAAATCATTAGATATTTATAAGGCCCGGGCGTGGTTTGGAAGCTTCAGTCAAAGCGTGCAAACGTCAATCCATACATTTGCAGATAGGTGGAGTGTTGACTTTCTTTTCGTGTGAAGTCATTTCACGTACTTCTCACGGTCGGAGAGCTTTTGCACGACCATTGAAAGACAATGAACCATTGAGTTAAATATTAAAGAGAAAAATGTAATAAATATATATACAATTGACACTCCCATTTTGTTTTTTCATTTTTAAATCAGTGTTATTCTATATGAAAAATAATAATAATAGTGGTTTATATGTATTGTATATTGATAATGAAAAATATTTTTGAAGTCAATCAATGTATATTGGTAGTAGAAGGTTTTTATTTTTTCAAATTAGAATATTTATTAAGTCAATGGATGTATATTGATAAATAGAAGATTTTTTTAATCAAATTATATCAAGTTTATTAATCTATATTTATGACCATTAATTTACAATAACTCATTTCGAATGATCTACTCAATAAGATCAATGCATGATGTTTGGAAGGTTAGCATTTTAAAAAAATACCAAAAAAACTTGACAAACAAACCAATAGGGAGAATGCTACAATATTGAATACTATGTGCTTAATATTGCTTCCATTTGCTTGGGAGTCTTCTTAACATTGGATATATTTTGACTTAATTTTTTCTTTTGTGTAGATGATGATAATAAAGGTTGATTTGAAATTGATTTGTACTAAATAGAATATAATTAATTTTAATTTTAGAATTTGAAATATTTTATATGAAAAAGAATAAGCGTAGAATTTGTGTTTGTATATTTAGAAAAATATAGAAATATTCTATTTCTTTTTAGATTTTACTTTTAAAATTTATTCTAAAACATTCATTTAGAAATTTTTAAAAAAATTAGAATTTATATCTCAAATGTTTCTTATAAATTTGGAAAAATCTTAGAAACATTTATATATCTACAAAAAATTTATAAAGATTCTATACATATTTAGATTTTCTTTAAAAATAATTGTTGATTCATTTAAAAATTTAAAAAATAAAATTTAGTTTATGTTTAGAATAAATTGATTTTCTTCCAAAATGGAAAATATAATAGAAATGTTTCTTATATATATATCTAGATTAATTTATATCTCTCTAATTTCACACTAAAATCATACTCTATCTAATTAAAATAGGTCAGATTCTACTAATATCTAATTAAATAATATTAGTAATATTTAATATAAAGGTATTGGACATTTTTAAATAAAAGTAAGATTCATATTGTAAATATATAGAGAGAGGGGGGGGGCATTAAAAAAGTTATATAATAATAGGCTATATGAATCTAGAAGTTACTTGAGATTAACAATAATCATAATCATAAATCCTAAACCCTAATCCTAATTTTTAATCCTAATTCAAATGCTAACTCTAAACATAATACTAGCCATTATACGAAGAATGAGTAACCCTAATTATAAATGCTAAACCCTGATACTAATCCCAATCCTAATCTTAAATGATAAAACCTAATCATAAATGTTAAACCCTAATCCTAATTGCAACCCTAAATCCTATGTCTAATACTTGAACCCTCTCCCTAACCATAATAATAACCATGATGTAAAATAACCCTAATCCTAACCATAACCCGAAAGCCTAAATGTTAAATCCTAATCCTTAATGCTAACCCATATTCCTAAATACTAAACACTAATTGTAATCCTAATTGTTAAAGAGTAATCATAAACCATAATCCTAAATTCTAAACCCTAATCATAAATGATAAACCCTAATCCTAACCATAACTATAACCCTAAATTCTAAATGTTAAACCCTATTCGTAAATGCTTTAGAACCTCAATCCTAATCTTAATTACTAAAACCTAATCCTAAATGCATAACCCTAAATCCTAAATCCTAACCAAGACCACAATCTTAAAAGTAAAGCCCTAATTGTAAATGCTAAACCCTAATTATAAATGCTAAGCCATAATCCTAACTGTAACTATAAAATCTAAACCCTAATCCTAAATGCTAAACTCTAATCCTAAATTCTATCCCTAATACAAACCCTAACCCTAAGCATAACACTAATAATTATATAAACATATACCCTAACCCTAATCTTGATCATAACCCTTAAACCTAAATGCCATACCCTTATTCTAAATGCTAAACTTGATAATACTAAATGCTAAAGTGAAATCTAAAATAATAAACCCTAAAGACTAACCTAAACCTTAATTATATAAATATTAAACTCCAATTATAAATACTAAACCCTAATTGTAAATGCTAAACCATAATCCTAACCCTAATTGTAAATGCTAGACCCTCATCCTAAATGCTAAACTCTAATCCTAATCCTAAATGCTAACCGTAATCTTAAATGTTAAACCTTAATTTAAGTTTAACATTTAGGATTATTATTTATTGTATCATCTTAAAATGGAAGCACTTCAATCTTGATAGGTTTAGCACCCTCTTTCAGTACATTTTCATGATAGATTTGCATTTAGGATGCATTTTGCACTTGATTCCTTCATTCTAGGTGAAATTAGGGTTAGGATCTTGAGGATTCTCCTTGATTTCCATTCTCTATGTGATGTAGAGCTATGCAACCAACCACCAAAACAAAGTTCTTCAACACCCTAATCCATATAAAAATGGATTCTTAGATCAATTCTTGATCCTTTACGCACACTCGGGTACACACTCCTGATGAGCCCTATAAGGAACTTACCCTTATAGCTTCAAACCACCTTCAAAAATGAGTGGAGACTAGTTTATGAGACCCAACCAAGTAAGGATTCACACCCAAGAGGAATCCTAGTAACCCACAACACCAAATTCTCTGTTTAGGCCTACAATCCTTGTAGCCTTTCAAACCCTAATTTTGGTCCTTAGTTCCCAAAACTCCTTAAAAAAGTGGGAAAATAAACACTAATCCAAATACCCTTTTGGATCCCCCTAAAGATCCCAAAAGATTTCAGGTTGATCCTGATCCATCACCCCCAAACCCTCACTAGGTTCACAGGCCTAATTGGCTAGATTAGACTAGGAACTCAATGAAGAATGGATAGAATGGGTTCTCAAGAACCCTAAAATTTTTGGAAATATTTATCACACCTTAGATGACCAAATTAAACAACTTACAGGGTCCTATGGGTCTCTTGCATCATCTTTCTCCACATAGCCACTTCTTTCCTGGCCAAACACATAGAGATGTTTGACCTAGGGCTGGCTAGTAAAATGGCCAAACCTTCTCTCCTCACCTCTAGTCTCTAGATTCCTTGAGACCATGCTCCTAAATTGCATTCCCCTTAGTTTCATGAGGATCCACTTGTGGACTAGAAAGTTAGGGCTCCATTTCGCCAAGTCCCTAGAAATCAGGACTGTTCAGGGCCACCCAAGCTAAATTCAACACAAATTTCAATTGGTGAATCCAAATGGACTCAAACTAGAAGAATTCAAACACTGAAACAATACTCTTACTTAAAAAATTATTATGTAACCATTACCAGACTGTACGAAGCTGTACAATTCACTGGTATCGCTCAGAATTCCATAAATTCAAGGTTTTTCATTCAAAAAGATCAAGCCTTCGAATACAATTTGATCTAACCCCTTGGTCAATCATTAAAAATGGATTTTAAACCCATTCCAATAGTTAGAACCACCTGATTAGGTGTCCTCAACCGAATTACAACTTTTGGACAACTTTTCCAAAGTTGTCAAGCAACTTTTGAAAGTTGCATTGCAACTTTTGCCATTTTTTCTCCTAGGCTCTAACTAGGCCTTACCAAAGCCTAGATGGATCTAACCCATCCATTCTAAGCCTAAATTACTAAATCCTATAAAAAATCATTGAATCTAAACATTTTAGACCTTTTGGTCCAATTGAGCAACTTGGCTTATAAGATCACCTAAGTGCCAATTGACCTCACACTTGGTCTTTTATTACATCCAAGGACCCCAAAAGGATCCTAACTCCTATCTAACCTAAGTTCCAATTGACCTCACACTTTGTCTTTTATTACATCCAAGGACCCCAAAAGGATCGTAACTCCTATCTACCCTTTCCTATCACCCATGCCTCCATAGGAGTGCCTTGGTGTCCTGCACCATACTCCCTAGGCCAATAAAACTTTAAGTCGCTTGAGTTGGTAGAGTGGATACCTGGTATCCCAACTTTTGAATTGCTGCTTTAGTCAACCAACTAGCATCTTCCACTAGCTTATCTTTCCATTTGATGAGGTATTCCAGGTAGACCTGCCTCCTGGTCTTGTTACCTTCCCTCTTGTCTAGAACATATCCAATCTCAGGTGCTTGGGTTTTAGGAAGGGCCTTGATGGTCTCATGATCATCCTTGGGAAATGCTTCTCCACTAGGATCCATCACTTCAGGTCGCTTATAAGCATAGATATTAGAGATGTTAAAGGTGTTTGAGAGCCCAATGTTTGATGGAAAATCAACCTTGTAAGCATTCTGACCACATTTTTGCAAAATTTTGAAATGACCTATCTTCCTCATCATCAAATTTCTATGTTTATCTTTGGGTAACCTTTCCTTCTTCAGGTTAACCATCACCACATCTCCTACTGAAAATTGGAGATCTCTTCTTCTACTATCTGTTGCCTCTTTATACTTCTTCGTCACCTTCTCCAACCTTCTTCTTACCTCCTTGTGGATATCCCTCATGACCTTTGCAAAGTCACTGGCCTAAGCATTGTTCCTCTCCATGTAATTAACCTCCCTCAAATCCATCACACCCCTTGGATGGGTGCCATACACAATTTCAAAAGGGCTTTGTCCTGTGCTCCTATTCATGGAATCATTATAGGAAAACTCTGCCTGAGAAATAACTGAATCCCAAGTTCAGCCATGCTCCTTGGTTAGGAACCTTAATAGGTTTCCAAGAGACCTATTTACTACTTTAGTTTGACCATCAGATTAGGGATTGTAGGTAGATGAGAAGGCCAAGTCTATCCCAAGTTTCTTCCATAAGGTCCTCCAAAAGTGACCAAGGAACTTGGGATCCCTATCTGAGACTATGGATAGAGGCAATCCATGTAGTCTTATGATCTCCTTGAAGAAGATCCCTGCAATATGTGAGGCATCATGGCTAGTCTTGCAAGGAAAGAAGTGATCCATCTTAGAGAACCTATCCAGCACACACACACACACTATCATAACCCTTCTTGGTCTTAGGAAGCCCAAGCACAAAATCTAGACTGACAACATCCCAAGGCCTATTGGGAATGGGAAATGGAGTTTAGAGACCTACATTAGAAGACCTTCCCTTTGCTCTTTGGCACACCATACAAGCCTCCAAAAATCTCTTGACATCAGATTGCATCCTAGGCCAATGGTAGAATCTCCTTACTAGCTCTAGTGTCTTGTCCAATCCAAAATGGCCTGCTAGACCCCCACAATGCTTCTCCTTCACATTATTCTCTCTAAGTGAACCCCTAGGGATACACAACTGACTACCTTTGAAGAGTAGTCCCTTCTGCAACATATAGTCAAAGAAAGTGCTATGATACTACCCTATCATGTCCTTGCAGACCTGGTATGCTTCCTTGAAGTCCTCATCTTCCTCATACATATCCTTGATGGAATGAAATCCCACATTCTCCAACCTCGTCTCTTGGATGGTCAGATTCCTCCTGCTAAGGGCATCGAAAACCTTATTTTCTACCCCTTTCTTATGCTTGATTGTAAATGTGTAGGATTGGAGATATTCCATCCACTTCACATGCATGTGAATCAACTTCTCCTGCCTATTCAAGAAGCTCAATGCATGGTTACCAGTATAAATAACAAATTCCTTTGGGAACAAGTAGTGCCTCCACTTTCTTAGGGACTGAACCATTATATACATCTATAAGTCATAGGTGGAGTACCTTTTCTTTGCCTCATTTATTTTCTCACTAAAGAAGGCTACATGCTTTCCCTCTTGACTTAGGACTCCTCCCATGGCCCTATTGCTGGCATCACACTCAATGGTGAAGACTTTACCAAAGTCTGGTAGCACTAGGATAGGATGTTCTGCCACCTTCCTTTTCAAAAACTCAAAAGCTTTGTCAGCTTCTTGAGTCCACACAAACTGACATTTCTTGCCTCCCTTAATGTTGTCTATTATGGGAGCACTCCCATTACTGAAACCTCTAATAAATTTTCTATAAAAACTTGCTAAGCCATGAAAACTTTTTACCTCACTTGCTTTCCTTGGAGTGGGCCAATCTAGTATGGCATCCACCTTTGATGGATCCATCTTGAGGTTTCCTTTAGAGATGACAAAACCTAGGAATATTAACTCCTCCTACAAGAAGACACACTTGTCCAAGTTGATTCTCAACTTCTTCTCTAGCAATCTCTTCAAAACTTGTTCCACATGCTCCAAGTGTTCTCCTTTGCTCTTACTATATATGAGAATGTCATCTAAGTAGACAACCACAAAGTGGTTAATGAATGGATTAAGCACCTCATTCATAAGCCTCATGAATGTGCTTGGTGCATTTGAGAGACCAAAGGGCATCACCATCCACTCAAATAGCCCTTCATTGGTCTTGAATGATGTCTTCCACTCATCTCCTTCCCCTACCCTGATCTGGTGGCAACCACTTTTCAAATCCATCTTAGAATAATACTTTGCCCCCCTAGGTAGTCCATTGAATCCTCCATTCTTGGCATGGGAAACTGATATCTGATAGTGATCTTGTTTATAGCCCAAGAGTTAGTACATAACCTCCATGTACCCTCCTTCTTTGGGGATAACAAGGTTGGCACCACACAAGGACTTATGCTCCTTCTTATGAACCCCTTACTCAAGAGCTCTTCAATCTGCCTGGCTAACTCTTCATTTTGACTAGGTGTGAGCTTGTATGCTTCTTTGTTTGGAGTGTGGAACCAGGTATGAAGTTAATGCAGTGACTCACATCTATGACAGGGGGTAGTGTCTCTATTTTTCCATCTTTAATCACACCCTTATACCTCCCTAGAAGTTCCTATAGCTCCTTGGGTCCCACTTCCCTCCATCATTATTCCTTCTCTATCCTGAAATCCTTTCTTTCTTCCTTAGGCCTTATCAAAATGGCATAGCATGGAGTGTCTTTATTTTTTATTGTCTTCATGAACTCCTTCTCCCCTACAACTAACATGTTTCTGGCTTGAGGAGTCTCCTTTCCATCATCTGGCAGGGGTCTCATGGTGAACTACCTTCCACATTTAGAAATATCATAGACACTTGTCTTCCCATCATGATCTACATTCACATCATATTGCCAAGGCCTCCCTAATAATAGATGGCAGACATCCATATTAGTCACATCACAGAGGATGTTGTCATGATAGTCTCCTATCCTGAACTCCACATGCACCTGTTCATTCACCAAGGCTTGTTGTTCCTTGTTCAACCATGATACTTTGTATGGGTTAGGATGAGGTATCTTTTTCAATCCAAGTTTATCTACCATAGAAATGGAAGCTAGATTATCAGTTGAACCTAAATCTACTATTATTTTGCAAACTTTACCTTTCACGTTGCATGTGGTCCTGAATAGAGTCTTCCTTTGTGCTGGCTCCTTGGCTGGAGGATTCTTCAAAAAAGTCCTGTTAAACATGAGGAACTCTCCCTGTTTTGGATCTGCATTTACCTTGGCTCCTTGTACACTTTGTGTATCATCTTCTTTGGCTAGGTGGACCCTCCTATCCCCTCCTTGATGATTTTTACCAATCTTGTCAAGGCACCTTGAGGCCTGGTGCCCAATTTGATTACAATTAAAACATTTTCTAGTGAATACTCCTGGAGTCCTTCCCCCTAATCTCCCTCTACTATTAATTATTCTCCCTCTATAGCCTCCTCTAGGACTAGCTTCACCTTCCTGATTTTCTTGATTACTAGACTCCCCTTAGAGTCTAGTAATTTTCTTGATTACTAGACTCCCCTTGGGATCTATCCTCTCCCATTGAACCTTCCTATGCCTCTATTTTTGGCTCCTCTTGCCTTGTTTTGGGAGTCACCCTTCCTCCTTTGTCTTTCCTCAATCTTTTGTGCCATTTAGAAGCAAGAGTGCACTAATTTTGGATTGAACAAAGTGAGTTCATCTTGGATTGTGTACTTGAGACCATTCAAGTACCTTGCCAATTTTTTCTTCTCATTCTCAGACACCTTAGCCCTTAGAGTGAGTTTGTGAAACTCCTTGGTGTATGCACCCACATCTAAGTCCTTTTGCCTAAGGCTTTGTAACCTTTGGTGGATTAGGACTTCATAGTCCTCTGGTATGAATTGCTTCTTGATCTCTACCTTCATCCTCTTCCATGTGGTTATTGCCTCCTTACCTTAATCTAACCTCTTAGTCTGAAGGAAGTTCCACCAACTAAGGACAAAGCCCTTCATCTTGGCTTTAGCAATCTTCATCTTATGGCATTCAGGTACACTGTCACATTCAAAGTGATTTTCTAGGGCCTCAATCCAATCAATGCACTCTTCTAGATTTAGCTTGCCACAAAACATAGGGAGATCAATCTTGGTGTCTCTTTTTTCTACCCTTTCAAGGGCTTCTAGCATGACTCTCTAGTCTTCCGACAGGGCTTGTCTATTCTGCTAGGGGTCTTCCTCTACATTTTCCTCTTCTTCCTTAGAGTCTTCTTGTGCTCCTCTATCTACTTTCCCCCTCAATTTCTCAAACTCTCTCTTCATCATTCTATTTTCTTCTCTCACTACCCTACTCTCTGCCATTTATTCCTTGACCAATTTGGCCAACTCCACATTAGTGATTCTTAAGGGAATCTCTCTCTCCCCTTCTTCATTTTCAGACATCTTGTCTTTTATCTACTAGCCAATCAAGACCTTGGTGGCTCTGATACCACTTGATGTAGAGCTATGCAACCAACCACCAAATCAAAGGTCTTCAACACCCTAATCCACACAAAAATGGATTCTTAGATCAATTCTTGATCCTTTACCCACACCCGGGTACACACTCCTAATGAGCCCTATAAGGAACTTACGCTTATAGATTCAAGCCACCTTCAAAAATGAGTGGAGAGTAGTTTATGAGACCCAACAAAGTAAGGATTCACACCCAAGAGGAATCCTACTAACCCACAACACCAACTTCTCTGTTTAGGCCTACAATCCTTATAGCCTTTCAAACCCTAATTTTGGTCCTTAGTTCCCAAAACTCCTTAAAAACCTAGGAAACTAAAAAATGATCCAAATACCCTTTTGGATCCTCCTAAAGATCCCAAAATCTTTCAGGCTGATCCTGATACAACACCCCCAAACCCTCACTAGGTTCACATGCCTAATTGGCTAGATTAGACTAGGAACTCAATGAAGAATGGATAGAATGGGTTCTCAAGACCCCTAAATTTTTTTGAAATATTTATCACACCTTAGATGACCAAATTAAACAACTTACAGGGTCCTATGGGTCTCTTGCATTGTCTGTCTCCACATAGCCACTTCTTTCCTGGCCAAACACATAGAGATGTTTGACCTAGGGCTGGCTAGTAAAATGACCAAACCTTCTCTCCTCACCTCTAGTCTCTATATTCCTTGAGACCATGCTCCTAAATTGAATTCCCCTTAGTTTCATGAGGATCCACTTGTGGAATAGAAAGTTAGGGCTCCATTTCTCCAAGTCCCTAGAAATCAGGACTATTCAGGGCCACCCAAGCCAAATTCAACACAACTTTTGATTGGTGAATCCAAATGGACTAAAACCAAAAGAATTAAAACACTAAAACAATACTCTTACTTAAACAATTATTATGTAACCATTACCAGACCGTACAGAGCCGTACAATTTACTGGTATCGCTCAGAGTTCCATAAATTCAAGGTTTTTCATTCAAAAAGATCAAGCCTTCAAATACAATTTGATCTAACCCCTTGGTCGATCATTAAAAATGGATTTTAAACCCATTCCAATAGTTAGAACCACCTAATTAGGTGTCCTCAACTGAATTACAACTTTTGGACAACTTTTCCAAAGTTTTCAAGCAACTTTTGAAAGTTGCATTGCAACTTTTGCCATTTTTTCTCCTAGGCTCTAACTAGGGATTACCAAAGCCTAGATGGATCTAACCCATCCATTCTAAGCCTAAATTACTAAATCCTATAAAAAATAATTGAATCTAAACATTTTAGATCTTTTGGTCCAATTGAGCAACTTGGCTTATAAGATCACCTAAGTGCCAATTGACCTCACACTTGGTCTTTTATTACATCCAAGGAACCCAAAAGGATCCTGACTCCTATCTAACCTAAGTTCCAATTGACCTTACACTTGGTCTTTTATTACATCCAAGGACCCCAAAAGGATCGTAACTCCTATCTACCCTTTCCTATCACCCATGCCTCCATATGACTGCCTGTTAATATGATTTAGAACAATAGAAGGGGGGGGGGGGTGAATCAGTTGTTCTTAGGTCCAGATGTATCAATTAAAATTTTAAACACTTCAACAACTCAGATCTAATATACAATAGCTACTCGGTCATTATTGCATGTATACCAGAAACATAAAATAGTGTAGTCCACTATCCAATAGTATTTAACTTGCAAAACTTATAAATGTTCAAACCAAAACATTCACACAAGTATTAACACCAAGATTTATAGTGGAAACCCAATTTGGGAAAAACCACTTTGTAACATGCTACTGATATATTCAATCTTCTGAAGTGAGCTCTGTGAAAAGCCAACCATGTCAAAGGTTTACAAACACACTACTAGGTGTGACCTTGTTAAAGGATTCTAGCACCCTGTTAGGAGTGCACCTTGTTAGAGGACTTAAATACATTCCATTAGAATACAACCTTGATTAAAGGATTTATACAATGACAGTTAGGTCAACCTTGACTAAAGGGTTTTAATTGATACAATGATTAGAAACTAATAGTAATATTTGATCTGAAAACATACAACTCACTTTGAAAATAACAGATCCAATTCTTACATATATGTTGGCTTACTAACTAAGTTCCATTTCCATCTCCATCACTGATATGCTCGAAAATCCCTTCAAGCAATCAAAACTCTGATCAACTCCTTCTCCTTCAGCCTTTCTGCTTATTCAATCAATAACAACAACAACTTCAGCATCTCTGTCTCAACCTCACACTTAGGTTTCCTAAATACCTCTTCGATAATAAAATCCATCTTTTTCCACTTAATATCCTTTGTAGATCTTAGGTTTAGGTCAGATTCATTGAATCCTTCCAACATTATGTTCTTTGTCCAACCTTCTTGAAACATCTTTAATCTCTTTATTGGAATCACAATAAAATGGTTTACTATGCATTAAATGCTCCATATAGTCAATAAATAAAGTCAACACAATTTACATAATCGAAGAATTCAAACATGTCGGCTAGGAATCTGAATTCTTCCTCAAATGTAAATTACTGATGCTTGGTTAATACTGTGTTCAACTCCTTGGTCATCATTGTGTAGCTCGATTACCACTTGAAACTATTTCCCTTGGCTAATGTTGTCACCCTCTACAGTACACTGATGTTCGGTCAACACTGAATTTACTTAGCATATACTAGCTCAGTTGACACTAACATCACTCGGTTTAAACTAGATTTCTTCACTTCTACTCGGTTAAGCCTACTTGTTCAATCTTGCTTCTTACTTATATATGTATGCACCCTAAAATGGTCGCCTAGACTTTGGGCCCCATTTATTCAATTTATCCAATATCAATTTTCTGAATCAATGCTTTACAATATATTCAAATCAATTTCCTTGATCAAATCATAACTATTTCAATCATTTCAATAATCTCCTAAGGTTTAATCATGTCATCAATAATTTTATTTAATTAAAAGAAATAAATCCCTTTTAAATAAATAAAATAATGTTATTTAGTTGAAATTAATATTCCTTAAATGAAATAATGTTCTTTAATTAAAATCTATTTCTAATTAAATGATTTTATTTTATTTAATTAATATTTATCTTTAAATTATATAATCTTATTTTATTTTATTACAAGAGATATTATTCTTTTAAAATAAATAAAATCCTCTCAAAAGATCTTTTGTGATGAAAAAGGAAATAAGTGAAATAAAAATAAATAAAATAAAGAGATTTCCTTTTCTCTCCATACTTTCTAAAAATCAGATTTCTTTCCTCTTTTTACATTAATCCCACATTGATCTTGGAGATGCAATATCTACCACAATTTCTTATATAAGGAGCCCTCTCCTTCTCAATTAAAAATCTAGAATTTTCATACCGTTGTTATGCTGCAGGTTTTCTTGGCGACATTGGAGCTTTGGAGATCATTGTTTTAGCTTGCATAGTTACATATAGATTAATATTCATAAGCATTTTAGTTTAATTTATTTCATTTTTTTAGCTTAATGGCCATTTCAATAAAGTAGTTTATTTTCTTGCATTGCAATCATATAGATTAATTTCATTTGCATGCAAGAACTTGACGATTCAATGGAGATTAGCATTCTTGCTTCTCATCCTTGAATCTCTCATTCTGTGGTGCACTTGCATGGGTTCAACTCAGTCAATCTAAGGGCCTCATAACAATTCATGCACTCCACAGATAGAGAGCCGTGAATCGATATTCGAGAGCTCATTCTTGAGTATCCTTGAATGCAAGGATTCACAGAAGTGTGACACAAATCCATCACACATTTTTGGCACCCACCGTGGGGCAGAAAAGATTAATTTCTGGCCTCATTCTTGATTGGTTTTTTAGTTTTAGTGTTGGTTCCAAGCCTTGTACGGCCATGTACAGATTGGAAACCCTATAATATAGTAATGGATGGATAGAATGATGAATCTTATTTCTCATGATTTTGGTTTGGTTCATTTTTATAAAGAAATGAATAAGTTATGATCATTTTGGTGAAAGTGGGTATTTGCAGATTTGAGATTCTCTGAATATAGTCAGATTGAAACGTCTGGAATGGAAAAATTATGAAGAATCAGGACCTATAATAATATTAATTTGAAAGATACATGAATTATATTTTATTTCCTTTTGGTTTGAGTCATTTTTATGTATATTTGTGAAAGTTACGGGCATTTGAGTGAAAACTAGTTTTTAACAATCTGCATTGGAGTTGCAGGTAATGATTTTCTCTTAGAAAATAATTTATGAATGGAAAAAATAAATGACTTACATATTTGGAAACTAGATTCATTAATATTTTCTGTGAAATTAGTTTGGTTTCATTTGGATTCTTTTTGAGAAAGATATGTGATTCCCTAGGAAGGGTTTGGTGTTTTAAATCTAATTTATGACAGAAAAATTGCAGTCTAAAAATATTATTAGTTGAGGAACCAAATGGAATTATAAGACCTTGTAATTTTGAGAAATGGTAGTTCTTGATGTTGGCTAAAAACTTCATTCTTTCTAGAAATTTTAATATTGTGATTTTATGGGTCAAATAAATCAATCTTTAAAGACTATCTTGAAGACAACAATGTTAAATCAAACTCCTAACAATTGATTTTCATATCTAACCATCTTAGGGTTTTTTTTGGATGTGTGCTAAATCCTGGATTGTAGATCTTTGGACCTAAGGTACGTTCTCACAATCCCTATAAAATTTGGTTTGGGCATAAAATTAAGCTCTCGTGTCTGGCTTGAGTGTTACACGCTTTCCTAGAACACATTTTTTTTTATGCTCTTAATGGGAAATAAATGAACATAGATTTGCTTTCATAGAAGTTTGTGTTTAAGTGCATGCTTGTATTTTAACATTAAGTAATTCTAGGTTTCAAATATAAAAAAAAATCTCATTGAGTAATCTAGGGCATGGATTCATTCCTTGTTTATATGAAGAGTTAAATGCACCACTTTGTGGACTCACTTCATGTTTACTTGGAAAGTTAAATACTCCATGATTCAAACCCTCTTGCACTTATGAGTAGTATTGATTAGCAATCTTAGATTACTTGTGATTGATCTAGATTGCTATCTTGGGTTATTGGACTCACTCATCTACTGGCCCCTCGTTCCACCCCGTGGTTGCAAGGCCAGCGCCACATTAAAGGGGAGGGGTCTACATAGAAAGAAGCATTAATTGTTCCACCAGACAACCCTTTTGTGCTTTTTAGAACTCATTAGTTTTCTAGGGTGTGGAATCACTTTGAGTTTGTGTGAGGAGTTAAATGCACCACTTTGTGGACTCACCTCACATTTACTTGAAGGGTTAAATGTACCACCTTTAGTGCTTTCCAATACTTTTGATAGTGAATTACTTACTTTTTCATTTCTAGAAGGCCTGCTTGGGGATTTCATCACCTCAAGGGATGACCTTAACTCCCATGTTCCAGTGGAGTATAAATATCAGGAGGTGAATCGAAAGATGCCTCTCTTGGGAATGAGTTAGATTTCACTCTTGGCTAAGCCTCAAAGAACTTTATACCTTTGAGAAGTGAAGGAGGAGATTTGGGTTACCATCTCCCCCCGGCTGTGTGATTTTGGATTCTTCTCATCTACGGATTTGTGCCTCACATACCTTGCGTATATCGAGGATGCCCTTTAGAAAAGCCATGTATATCCTTGTAGACAGCTTGCTAGGATGTTGTTATGTTGTACATGCCTACTAAAACATTTTCAAGAACATACATAAGTAGAATCTTTAAGGAGTACCATACTAAGTCACTTGATTGTTCATGTGCAAGGTTGTTTTGCCCCTTGTTCATTGTTTGAAGACAATTGCTTGCTTGAACTCCTTGATTGTTGTCTTATGTGCCTGATCATTGATAAAAATCTGTTGATATACTTACTTGATCTTTGAAAACGAACACAAAAACTGAGTTCCTGAGTTGAAACACCAGCTTTTTACAGCTTGCTCAATTTTCTACGCTACCATTAGAGACTTGTCGTTGCTCTAAACTTCTATTTTTAGCCCTCTAGGGATAGCATCATTTGGTTTACAAAGTCACCTTGGAAATAATTTTCAAGTTGAATGACTATTCTTGGTGAGAGTTTATCTCTAGAATTGTTAGCCACATTCTTGGAGAATTTTAGTACTCTTTTTGTCCAAACCATTTCCATCAAATTCAATTTCAATTATATTTTGGCCTAGTCCAACCTCCTGATTCAAAAGTGCAAGGGTGGTCACCCTTTGATTTGAGGCACCTCTTTGACAGTGTTGGTAACGCCTTTTGCAATTTCTATCTTACCATCTCCCTTTGGACATTAGAGAACTTTGATTATCCTAGTTTGGTGTTGACATTTTGTGAGGCCATCTTATCACCAAGCATCTTCAATTCTCAGTCTTCCTTGGTCAGTCTAGGTTAGATCCTAGGTGCTGTCATGTTGCTCAACATCCAAACAAATGTTAATGGTATCAATTACACAAGATGACTCTTGGTCTCCTTCTTTCTTCTTCCCTTCCCATGTTTTTCTTCTAAAGTCTTCTCTTCACATGGGATATTCTTCTCGTCTTCCTAATTCTTTTCCTCTTACTATCTAGTCTATTTTCTTCTATTTCATCTCTTCTGTCGCTTCCATGCTTGATTCTTCTTCTTCCAGAACCATGAATTACAAATATCTTGATATGGAACCTCTTTTGAACATGGATGATCTTGAACTCATTTCTCAATTCGAAGAGTTTTGTTCCTCTAACAGTCCTTCTAAATATGGCAAATGTGATAAACTTAAGATAAAAATAGAAAAAAGATTAAAGGAGTCACCCGCTTTTTCTAGGATTATACGTATGATCCTGTCACAACCTCCTTCTTCCAAAAGTCTTTCATCTTCTAAGTCTTCTCATCATTCTTCATCTTCTAAATCTTATCATGATTCTTCTAAACACTATTCACATTCTTCATCTCCTAAATCTTCTAAATCTTATCACGATTCTTCTAAACACTATTCACATTCTTCATCTCCTAAATCTTCTAAGTCGTATCATGATTCTTCCAAACACTATTCGCATTATCCATCTTCCAAATCTTATCATGACTATTCTAAACATTATTCAAATTCATGATTATCCAAGTCTTCTTCCTACACTAAGTCTTCACTTTCTTCTTCTTCACGATCTCGTTCCTCTTCTACTTCTCCCAAGAGTCTTACTTCTCTTCACGAGACATACCATAATGAGCAATGGGATAATACTTGTGATACCTCTTCCATGAAGAGTGCCACACCCACCTTTGATGACTATGATGACTATTATGATGGCTATGATGATGAACCATACAGTCATACCTATGAAACCTCTATTCCTAAGAGTCCTCCTTGTTGTGTGCTCAAGCTTACTAAAGGTTCATCCTATTGGATAGATTGTGATGGTGATCCATATGACTCTAATTTTGAAAGAGACTTTGATGATTTCTGTGAACAATACTTAGATGATACATCTACTTCATTTGAGGAAGAGAAAGCTCAATGCGCTGATTATAAATGTAAATACTATAAGAATGTATCCTCTAAGAACTCTCAAGCTGAAAATAAAGATGACACTCTCAAGCAAGATCATGTTAATGTTGAAACTTTTTCTTGTGATGGTTCCATTCCATCCCCTACTTCTTCCAATATCCCTACATCTCCTAAAGTCACCAAGTCTTCCAAATCTTTCACAAATCTTGCATCCAACATAAATCCTAATGCTTTTCATGCAGTTCCCTATAGTTATCCTCAAGGGCCACCTCTTAAAAATACTCAAGCTAACCTTCACTTGGCTGCAAATACTTCCAATAATGCTAAATCTGAAGAGCCTAAGCCTTTATGCCCTATAATGCCTACTTCAGTTATTCCTTCACCATCTCTGCCAAAGTCTTCCATTCAACTCCAACCTGCTTCCTTGTCCTTAGAAGTGGCTCCATGTCACGAGGACTCTAAAAATGATAAAGAAAAGAACATAAAGAATGATCAAGATCAAGGATCCTCCATGTCATCCAATCCTTTTCATGATGTCTCTCCTCCGCATCATGGTTCTTTTGATCCTTTACGCCCTTCCTCATTTATTCCACCATGCTTTAATTCTTCCTCTAAGAAAGATCAAGCTACTACTTACACCGTTGAGCTTATTCACAATCAAAATAACCTTACGACACTTGCACTTTCCAAGGATGATACTTTCATCAAGGTTATTAAAAATGGTGTTGTTACTTCCGATGTTAAGCCTATTCAAGAGACAAATTCTGCACTTATGCTATCCAAAGATCCTTCTCAAGATCAAAGTCTTCCATCTTCTTGCTCTACCACTCCATGTTCACTTCCGCTTTCTACTCTTCCTAAGTCTTTGCAAGCTTTGAATGATCCTATCAAAAAAAATTCTCTTATTCAAGATGTCCAGGATCCTATTGAAAATTCTAATGCTCACTCTAAAGATGCTGATATCCTTGGTTGTCATATAGATGCTAATGAACTTATTGATTATCCTTTTGCATCTTCCACTTCCATCCTTGGACCTCTTCCACCACTACTAAGGACTTCATGTCTTCCTTCCATATTGGGTCCTTATGTCCCTTCATTTTCCCCTCCTAACTCTCCTAATTCGTCATCTATCTTGGGTCCTTATGTCCCTCCATCTCCTATCTTTCCTCAAGATCAACATAGATGCATACCTTTGAATCCTTTTCATCCATCCACCCATCTACACCAGTCATATTATCCTTCTTCTTCCACACGTCCCAAGTCTTTTGGAAGTAACTTGAATGTTCAATATAAGAAAAAGAAACAATACAAGAATCCATCAAAGAAAGAAGATCCTCATGTCTCCTCTAATCGACATGGGGGCATAAAGTCAAAAGAGATATCTAAGAAGAAAAATACAAGACAAGTATGGGTTCCAAATTCCATCATTCAAGATATTATCTCTAAGTCATCAAAAAGAAATAAAAATCCTAAGGCTATATGGATTCCAAAGTCTCTCATAAGAGAGTCTCATGTTGAAAAAAAAGTGAAGTTGACATTCAAGCTTTCCAAGACTTCCACCTCATATTCTTCCAAAAACATTCTTCCATTCCATGCACCTGAACCACAACCTCTACTAAACATTCACCATATTCCTTCACGTATTCCTTCATTCAAGTTTCCTCCATCCTCTCGCCACCCTCCAAGGTGTGCGTCGATGTTGATCTTGCCTTCCTTTCCATCTACTCTTTCACAATCCTTCCATTCATTATTCTCTTGCCTTCTATCATTTTTCCTCATTTTCATATTCCTCCTATCTTCCAACTCCACTCGCTTTACATAAAACCATATCCTCCATTTTTCTCTTCCATCTTCCTTTCCCTATCAGCATCTTTGAGCATATAATTTTGAATCCTTGGCATATCATGGTTTATCCTTTCAAGGAGCATTATCTAAAAGCTTGCCTTCTTCCAAAAAAGAAAAAAATTCAAAAAAATAGAAAAATTAAAAAATAAAATAAAATGAAAAAATTGAAAATGTGCCATGGTGAAAACCTGGAAACAGGCACCTTGGTAGCAAAAGTAAAGAGAAATAAATTTGTCCTATGGTGAAAACCACTCCCTTGTGGCACCTTGGATAAGTACCATGATGAAAACTTGGCAATCAGGCATCATGCGTAGTTCTTCTACATATCTCATCCATTCCATCTTCTCTCTTTGATCTTGACAAGGTTGATCTATACACGTACATTTGGCTATCTCGGGAGCGGTCTTACGATGATCCTGCTTTCATTTCTTTCATGTCTAGCCTTCATATCTATTCTCCTCCATTCATTCTAATCTTTCGCTATCCTTTTCACCTTTGGTCTTGATCTAATCTAATATCTAAAAAAGAGAAACACGATGTTATGAAGCCTCTTGACATGTCTACTCCTTTCGACTGCATCTTTTACTTCTTTTGCATTATGCCTTTCTAACTTATCCTATGGTGGCCTTCCATCGCTCATTCAGATGTACTTTACATGATAATTTTTCCCTAGCTTGGGTACTCTTGAGGAGTTTGCCTTTGAAGATTTCTTCCATTCATTCTCCTTCATTCTATTGTCTTCCATCTCTCCCCCCAGCTTGCTAATCCCTCTTGTTCTCCACCTCGCTAGACATTGGGACTACACGATGTGATCTTGCTTGGAAGTTTGATGCCCGTTCTATCTGGGGGCATCCTTTGTACATATTTTATTGATCCTAAAAAAAATCCAAAAAAAAAATTGATATATTCTCAAAAAATTCCAAAAAAACTCATATATAATGTTGAAAAAATACAAAAAAAAATCAAAAAATACAAAAAATACAAAAAAATAAAAAATTAAAAAAATTAAAAAAAAATAGAAAAAGTGCCTTGGTGAAAACCTGGAAACAGGCGCCTTGGTAGCAAAAATACAAAAAAATTATAAAAAGTCCTGAAAAAATTCTTCAAGTGGTGAAAACCTAGAAACGGGCGCTACTTGAGGCCTCGACACCCCTATTTCTTAGCATGTGTCCTTGACACTTAGCCTTTCTCCATCATACCTTGTCCTTGTTGCCTTGGTTTGGAATTGGTCTTTGTCTTTGTCTAGGGGGCATCACTGTGTTAGCTTTGGTCTCTTGGATATGCTTGTCTTTAGGACACCTCGCAAACGATGTTTTTCAACACCAACCCAACTGTGTTTTTCAACACAACCCCCGACATCGAGTGTTTTTCAACACTTATTAGTTTGGTCTTATCCAGTTTGGTCATGTGATCTTACCTGATAGCAAGCATTTGATCCTTATCCTCGGAACTTAGTATCAGTTTACACACTTAAATTTTTAAATGCAACACTTAATGCTTGAGATATGTCATGATCTTTTCTTTATGTGCTAATTGTTATTGATTTTCGTTGAGTGTCCCTATCTAATAAGTCTCTCCGTGATGCATAGCTAGAAGACTTGGGGCATGGGGCATGTTTTTATTTGCTTTCTACTTGTGGGTGTTGTCTTGAACCTCTTTAGTGTCTCTTGTTGTCTCCTTGACACACTCAGGAGATTTAAGGCATCATCCTTGACTATTTTTTTTTGCACAACCGTTCTCATGGTCATCCTGGCGTTTATGCCTTGATGTGAGCATGGTTTTGCTACATTAAATTGGGTAAGCTAACATTGTAGTCATCTTGACCTTCATGTCTTTGATGCTCATGTTAGAATCTTTCCACATTCCAATCCGATATCAATCACATTCATATCTTCATAGTTGCATTTGTGACTAGTGATGATTGTGTGATCATCCGATGTCTGGTAATAATGGCCCTATGATGAAAATAAGTTCTTTTACATTCTCTAATGAATGATGAACACAAAAATCCTATGTTACCCTATTGCAAGTACACCTTTGCATTTTCATGTAGCTTTCATTATTTAGACTTCATGTTAAATTTGCACTTTTAGGCTACATTATGAGTTTGAGAGGGTTTCCTTCATCTTTCTTGTGGACTTTTAGTCAACTGTGGTCACGTTTTGATCTTCATTTCCTTACCTTCTTTCGTGATCTCAATCAAAATTCCCTATCTTAAACAATTGATTGATTTTGGGGCATCTTCTTTCTGGAGGCAAATTCTCTTTCTTCTCTCCATTTTTTTCCATTTCTTCCAAACTTCTATCTTCCATTCACTTTCTCCCCACTTCTTTTCTTCTAATTCAACCTTGGGGCATAATCTTTCTTGCTGATCTACCTTGGTTCTGTGATTTTTTTATCTTTCATCTTATGTCAAGAACCTTATGTTTAGTTTGATTTGATCAAATTTATCAATTTACTGTTTCTCCTCTATCTCATTTCAATTTCGATCACGAGGGGGCAGTACCTACCAAACTTCAATGCTTGATTCAACTTTATCAACTTTATCAATTGCTTCTCTTGGGGCAACCTTGCTTGAGATTCTTATCTCTTATTTGAGACTTGACAATTACCTATTCACAGGTTTTGGCCTTGTCTTTTTCAGTCTGCTTATCTATGTCCTGATGTGTTCCCATCTGTCGAACACACATCTGGGTTGTTTTGTGATCCCAAATTGATCTCACACTTCAATTCCATTCTTTGACTGCATGTGATCCTGAGTCGACCTCACATTAGTCAAAGAGGGGCAAATGTATGCACCCTAAATTGGTCGCCTAGACTTTGGGCCCCATTTATTCAATTTATCCAATATCAATTTTCTGAATCAATGCTTTACAATATATTCAAATCAATTTCCTTGATCAAATCATAACTATTTCAATCATTTCAATAATCTCCTAAGGTTTAATCATGTCATCAATAATTTTATTTAATTAAAAGAAATAAATCCCTTTTAAATAAATAAAATAATGTTATTTAATTAAAATTAATATTCCTTAAATGAAATAATGTTATTTAATTAAAATCCATTTCTAATTAAATGATTTTATTTTATTTAATTAATATTCATCTTTAAATTATATAATCTTATTTTATTTTATTACAAGAGATATTATTCTTTTAAAATAAATAAAATCCTCTCAAAAGATCTTTTGTGATGAAAAAGGAAATAAGTGAAATAAAAATAAATAAAATAAAGAGATTTCCTTTTCTCTCCATACTTTCTAAAAATCAGATTTCTTTCCTCTTTTTACATTAATCCCACATTGATCTTGGAGATGCAATATCTTCCACAATTTCTTATATAAGGAGCCCTCTCCTCAATTAAAAATCTAGAATTTTCATACCATTGTTATGGTGCAGGTTTTCTTGGCGACATTGGAGCTTTAGAGATCATTGTTTTAGCTTGCATAGTTACATATAGATTAATATTCATAAGCATTTTAGTTTAATTTATTTCATTATTTTAGCTTAATCTCCATTTCAATAAAGTAGTTTATTTTCTTGCATTGCAATCATATAGATTAATTTCATTTGCATGCAAGAACTTGACGATTCAATGGAGATTCGCATTCTTGCTTCTCATCCTTGAATCTCTCATTCTGTGGTGTACTTGCATGGGTTCAACTTAGTCAATCTGAGGGCCTCATAACAATTCATGCACTCCACAGATAGAGAGTTGTGAATCGATATTCGAGAGCTCATTATTGAGTATCCTTGAATGCAAGGATTCACAAAAGTGTGACACAAATCCATCACACAATATAAACAATACATTATCTTATCATTGTGCCACATAATCAAGTACTCATTGAAGTATCAAATAACTCAACCTTTCTGTAGGTTCTATTATTATCACCCTTTCCCCAATCCTTCTCAAAAATCAAATAGATATAGTAGTTTCTTAGATAGAAACAGTCTTACCAGTTAAGGTTTGACATCAATGAAAATACAACAATTGATTCAATTGCATTTTCCAACAATCTCCCTCTTTGGCATTGATGGAAACACCATATGAATAACACATGATTAACCAACCAATCCAAAACTTGTCTGTGCATCAGAAGCATTTGTAATATCCTTAGCTTCATTATGATTCTGAATCTCTTTAGCCTCACTTTCCTGACCGTCCACATAGTAACTCCCATTGAATCTTTTATGTGTCCCTTTCATTTGAATCTCTCTCTCTTTCTTGATCTTTCATGAATTCTCATCATGTGTTTTCATTTGACTCATCTCCCTCTTTGACAATAATGCAAAAGCAACAAATAGAACTTGCATCTTTCAAATGTAGATGTCATCTTGTCAGCTTAGTAACAATATTTTCTCCCTCGGTCATCTTTGATTATGATTGATTATCAGCTTTTCTGTACTTTTCACAACTCTAGGTTGCTCCTAAAGTGTGACCTTTTTTGCATCAATTTGTCAGATACTCTTTGCAGTACATTTGATACAGTGCTCCTAGCCTGACTAGGTAGCTTCAGTTAGGGGAAGAACCCCTAATTTTCCTCTGAGATACTCATGAGCTTCTTTAGGTAAAGCATTGGTGAATATGTCTACTAGTTGTTCCTTTTTATTCACATATTCCATTCTAACCTATTTATCTTGTACCAATTCCCTGAAGTAATGATACTTGATGGCAATATGTTTGTTCTTAGTGTGCATCACTAGGTTCTTTGATATGTTGATAGCACTTGTGTTGTCATAGTATATGAAAAATGGTTTAGTGATCTCCTCTTTCACACCTTTCAACAATTACTTTATCCATACCAGGTTTGAACTGTTTACCATAGCAAGTACATACTTGGCTTCAGCTGTAGATTGGAAAATGCAATTTTGTTTCTTGCTTGTCCAGGAAACTAATCTCTATCCAAGAAAGAAAGCTCCACCACTAGTACTTTTTCTATCATCCACATTTCCTACCCAAGCTACATCAGTATAGACTCTCAGTTCAAATCTCTCATGCTTCTTGTAGTACAGTCCATAGTCTTTTGTTCCTTTCAAATATCTCATTATTCTTTTCACAGCCATCATATGACTTTCCTTAGGATTGGTAGATAATCTTGCCACAATCCAAACTGCTAGAGCAATATTTGGTCTACTGTGAACAACATATTGCAGCTTTCGAATCATGGATCTATATAGAATTTGGTTTACCTCAAAAATATCATCAATTTTAGATAGTTTCTGTCCAATGGCCATGGGAGTACTTACTGGCCTTGAGTCCTCCATAACAAAGGTTTTCAGTATCTCTTTGACATATTTAGACTGTGTGATGAAAATACCTTTCTCCATCTGATATACTTGTAAACCAACAAAGAATTTTATCTCACCAAACATAGACATTTCAAACTTAGTTTGCATCTCATTTGAAAATTTCTTACCTAGGGCATCTTGTCCACCAAATATTATATCATCTACAAAAATATTAGCTAATAAGTTCCCTTTACCTTCTTCATCTTTCATGTATAGATTTCTGGTGTCATTTGTCCTTGTGAATCCAATCTATTATAGGTAATTGTGCAACCTCTCATACCATGCTCTAGGAGCTTGCTTTAATCCACAGAGTGCCTTGTTCAATTTTCAAACCATGTGTCTCTTGTTTGGATCAAGAAATCCTTCAGGTTTCTCAATGTACACTTCTTCTTCTAATATACCATTTAAAAATGCAGAATTGACACCCATTTGGTATACCTTGAAATATCTGTATGCAACATATGCAAGTAGAGTTCTTACTCCTTCTAATCTTTCCACAGGGGAAAATGTCTCCCCATAGTCTATTCCTTCTTCTTGTGCATAGCACTTGCATACCAGCCTTGCTTTGTTCCTTGTGATTTGTCCATGTTCGTTAAGATTATTTCTGAATATCCATTTTGTTGCAATGACATTTTTGTTTTCTGGTCTCGGCACCAGAGTCCAGGTATCATTCTTTTCTATCTAGTCTATCTCCTCATTCATAGCTAAAATCTAGTCTTCATTTTATAATGCCTCCCTTGTTGTCTTACGCTCAAATTCGCACAATATTCATGTAGGATCTCTTAACTTGCTTCTGGTTAGAACTCCAGTTTCTTTGTCTCCAATGATTTTCTTAGGCTTGTGATGTCTCCTTACATACTATGCCAAAATAGGTTCTATTTTCTTTTCTCTTTGCTCTTCAGGTTCATCAATAAGATTATCAGATTCAGCCTCTGATTGCTAGCATCCTGATGCTCGGCAGTATCCTCCTGTTGTTCGATAGCATCTCCCTGATGCTCGGTATTATCTCCTTGATGCTCGACATTACTTACCCGAGACTCTGCATCAGGTGAAAGTGTGTTACTTGCCTCTTCTTCCTCTATATAGATAAAATATCTATAATCTTTAGGTTCTCTTTTGCTTTCCTATTCATTTTTCTCTGCATATTCATCAACCTTCACATTTACATTTCCACAATTTTGTTAGTGTTAGAGTTCAAACACTTGTAAGCTTTAATCTTTATGGAATAGCCTAGGAATATTCCCTCATCACTTTTAGAATCAAACTTTCCATTCCTATTATCTTTTAGTATATAGCATTTTCTTCCAAAAATTCTAAAATATTTTACATTAAGTGCATAACTGTGCCATAGTTCATAAGGTGTAAGATTTGTACCTTTTTTTATTTGTACTCAGTTTAAGGTATAAATAGTTGTACTTGTAGCTTCTTTCTAGTACTTTTGTGCAACATTCTTCTAAATCATTAGTGTCCTTGCACAATCCATGATAGATCTGTTCCTTCTCTCTGCTATACCATTCTGTGGAGGTGTTCTAGGTGAAAACATTTGTCTTTTTATTCCTCTATCATTGCAAAATTGATTGAAATCATTTGATATAAAGTCTCCACCTCGGTCAGATCTCAGACATTTCAGGTTTCTACCTGTCTCCTTTTCAACCTTAGCCAAATACCACTTAAACAACTGAAATGCATCAGGTTTTTCTTTTAAAAACATTATAGTCATCATCCTAGTGTAATCATCAACAAACATAATAAATTATTTAGCACTAGAATAGCTTTGTACACCCATAGGTCCACAAAGGTTAGTATGAACCAGATCTAAGACATTTTCAAAAGTAAAAGTATTTCTCTTGAAACTAGACTTTGTCATTTTACCCAACTGACATTGTTTGCACATCACATTATCAGGTTTCTTCAATCTAGGAAAACCTCTAACTTTCTTCTTTTTACTAATATTTACCAGATTGTCAAAGTTAACATGACATAGCCTTTTATGCCATAGCCATATATCATCAAGTTGTGCAACCAAACATGTCTCTTCAGATAGGTCTAGAACAAATTATCTCTTGTCTATTCTCCACTTCCAATTAGTTCACCAGTGACATCAAATATTTTAGCCTTCATGTGATGAAAATCCACTCGGTAACTAGTTCTATTAAGTTGTGCAACACTTAGAAAATTATAGTCAAGACCTTCAACCCAATAAGCATTTTCATAAGTGATTTTATCAGTTAGCTTAATTATTCCTTTACCTTTTACAGGACACAGTGCATCATTACCAAACTTAACACTTCTACCTTTGTAATGATCTAGGGTATCAAATTTACTTATATCACTAGTCATGTGGTGTGAGCAACTACTATCAATAATCCATATATCACCTTTTCTGACATAAGAAACAAGTGCAATTTTCTCATCTTCATCAGACTCATCTTTCATAGCAACATAGACTACAATTTCAAAATCATCATTATCAGTGTCAGTTTCTTCTTCAACAATATAACAGTATTTCTTACCTTTGTCCTTGTAGTCCTTGTACCTTCAGTAACCTTTATTTTCTCTCTTGTCTTTGTACTTTCTTTCTCTTTCTTCATCCTTGTCATCCCTGTCAGGACATCTTCCAGCTATATGGCCAACTTTGTTACGTGAGAAACATATGATAGGAAGTTTACCTTTATACTTTCCTTTTCCTATTTTCAATCTTCTGGCCATAAGAGCTTCAGGATCCTCTAGTTCTTCATCATAATTGTCACTTTCACTTTCACTCTCACTGATGCATCTTTCTTTTTCCTTTTTAGACTTATGAAAAACCATTTGTGACTTGAATGCAGATTCAACATTAGCAACAATGAAGTTATCATAATTTGAAAGCTCAAAAGCAGTAAGCTTACCAATAAGACTTTCCAGTGTTAGAGCACTACCAGGGTTACATCTAGATTGTTGAATTGCTAAAATTTTGATGGCATATATAGGATGCAAAGTTCTCAGTACCTTTCCAATAACAGTCTCATCATCAATAGTTCCATTAGCTCCTCTAATAGAATTTACAACCTCCTTTATCCAACCACAATATTGAGCAATATTATCACCTTCTTGCATTTTCATTTCATCAAACTTACCTCTGAGGCTTTCATTTTTTGCCCTTAGTACATTTATGTCACCACCATAGATGTTTGCAAGAGTGTCCCACATTTTCTTTGCATTTGTGCAATCTTTAATGTCTTCAAATAAAGGATAGCTTAAGGCAAATGCAATCTCCAACATTGCTTGATTGTGTTCTTGTTGAGCTCTCATATCCTTGGCAGTTAAAGGTGCAATAGGTGTAACATATTCATGTTCAACATAATATTTCATTGAGTCACCAATACCAGCTAGATACAGTTTCATCAGACTTTTCCATGCAGGGAAGTTCTCCTTATTCAACTTTGGTACCTCCTTCTTATACATCTTGACCATTTACTTCAAGTACCTTTAAAATTGTTCTCTATAAGTACCAACATCTCTGATACCAATTGTTAATATGATTTAGAACAACAGAGAGAGGGGGGGGGGGGGGGTGAATCAGTTGTTCTTAGGTCTAGATGTTTCAATTAAACTTTTAAACACTTCAACAACTCAGATCTAATAACCAACAGCTACTCGGTCATTACTGAATGTATACCTGAAATGTAAAATGATGCAGTCCACTATCCAACAATATTTAACTTGTAAAATATAGAAATGTTCAAACCAAAACATTCACACAAGTATTAAAACCAAGATTTATAGTGGAAAGCCAATTTGGGAAAAGCCACTTTGTAACATGCTACTAATATACTCACTCTTTAGAAGTGAGCTATGTGAAAAGCCAACCCTGTCAAAGATTTACAAACACACTGCTAGGTGTGACCCTATTAAAGGATTTCAACTACCCTATTAGGAGTGCACCTTGTTAGAGGACTTAAGTACATTCCATTAGAATGCAACCTTGATTAAAGGATTTATACAATGACTGTTAAGTCAACCTTGATTAAAGTATTTTAACCGATATAATGATTAGAAAGTAATAATAATGTTTGAACTGAAAACATACAACTCACTTTGAAAATAACAGATCCAATTCTTACATATATGCTGGCTTACTGACTGAGTTCCATTTCCATCTCCATCACTGATCTTCTTGGAAATCCCCTCAAGAAATAACAACTCTGATCAACTCCTTCTCCTTCATCCTTTCTGCTTATTCAGTCAATAAAAACAACTCCAACATCTCTATCTCAACCTCATACTTAGGTTTCCTAAATACCTCTTTGATAGTTAGATCCATATTTTTTCACTTAATCTCCTCCGTAGATCTTAGGTTTAGGTCAGATTCATCGATTCCTTCCAACATTATGTTCTTCATCAATCCTTCTACAAACATCTTTAATCTCTTTATTGGAATCATAATAAAATGGTTTATTGTGCATTAAATGCTCCATACAGTCAATAAATAAATTTAACACGATTTACATAATCCAATAATTCAAACATGTCAGCTAGGAATTTGAATTCTTCCTCAAATGTAAATTACTGACACTCAGTCAATACTATGTTGACTCCTTGGTCATCATTGCATGGCTCGGTCACCACTTGAAACTGTTTATTTTAGCTAATGTTGTCTCCCTCAGCAATACACTGATGTTTGGTCAACACTGAATTTAGTTAGCATACACTAGCTTGGTCAACACTAACATCACTTGGCTTAAACTATATTTCTTCACTTCTTCTCGGTTAAGTCTACTTGTTCAGTCTTGCTTCTTACTTAGATAAAAAATACATTATCTTATCATTGTGCCACATAATCAAGTACTCATTGAAGTATCAAATAACTTAACCTTTCTCTAGGTTCTATTGTTATCACACTTTCCCTAATCCTTCTCAACAATCAAATAAATATAGTACTTTCTTAGATAGCAACAGTCTTACCAGTTAAGGTTTGACATCAATGACAATACAACAATTGCTTCAATTGCAGTTTCCAACAGTGCCTTGGTGCCCTACACCACTATGGCTCTATTTTCTACATAGGATCTAGGCATAGGTCCTCCTATCCCTCATCACATCCATTCTAGGTCTATGTGCCTCCTCCTGGTACTCTGCCCTGTTTCCTCACTATTCCAAGTCTCTGGGCATCCCCGGGACCTCCTATTTTCAACACTGACTGGATTTGGACCTCTAGGTCAAGGTTGAGGTTGATTTTGACCTAGGTCAAGGTTGAGGTTGACTTTGATCTAGGTCAAAGTTGAGGTTATCCTTGACCTCTGTTGGGTTTTGATCCCCCTTTTCAAAGTTGGTTCACAGCGGGCCCTGAAATCAATGTCAGCCCCCCAGATCCGAATGCGAAAGGGTTTTAATTCAAAATTTATTTAATTATTTTACCTCCTTAGTTGGTTATTGTGATTAGACCATAATTCAAGGTGAAATTTGAATTATGGGCCCTTATGTTTCCCGAGGAGCCTTTCCTTGAGACCTCTATATAAAGACTCTCTCTTGCCTTCATTTACAACAACAAGATGATCAAGATTTCTTCAAGCAAGAAAGCGATGGTGAAGTGAAGATGGAAGATTACAAGAGGATGATATAGAAGATCAAGCCATTGTTGATATCATGCATTTTTATGGATAAACCATTGTGGACATTCATTTGGAGAAAGAGGGATTCCATCTTCCTTGATCCACCATTTTCAACATTCAAGCATGCAAAGATTCAATAATGGGGTAGAAATTACAGATTGTGAGTTTGGTAAGAATAATTTAGCCTTGGGGGCTTGGTATGGTTTCTTATCATATTCAAATCTATGCATTGATTTCTCATATCAATTCATGCTAGGGTTTGAATCTAGAGGATTAGATCTTGGCATTACACATTCAATACACACACATTTCTATAACATCCAGCTATTCGTGGAGGTGGAGATCACCAAAATGGGGGTTTGACTAAGGAAAAACCCTATATAGCCACCCCAAAACACCATTTTTAGATATCTACAGTCACTATGTCGAAAGTTGTAGAGCAGATCTAAGTACCCTTTTCACCAAACTTTCAGGCTCCGCAAACATAATTTATGTCAAAGCAGTGCAGGTCAAGGTCAACTTTTAGCGGTAAGATTGTGCCCTAGGGTAAGATCTTACCCCTGCCTTTGGGTCAAGGCTGACCTTCCTCAGAATTGGAAAAGCTTTTTTGGGTTTTCTCCATCTCTTCTTTCCTGTCCTAAATCCGATTGTAGAATTTTCCAAAACTGAGCACATACATCAGAAAATAGGTATTTCCATATCTGTTTTATTATAAGGTATGTATTTCATCTTATCTAATTTTAGGCATTTCTAGATTCAGTTTTACTTATCATTATCAATTCATATGTATTGTGGGAAATGTTGGTTTAGGATCTCTATTAGGTACATTGTTAAAACCCTACCTACCTATCCTCATTTCTACACATTACATTTTGGTGAACCCGTTTATGACAACTCTTTATTTTTGGTGTTAGATTTGCATTCTATGTTAGATCTTACATGCTTATAAAAGTAGATTTATTTTATGCTCTTACATTTCAAAAATACAAAAAAATTGCAAAATCTCTTTAAAAATACAAAAACATTTACATTTTCATGCTTTTAGTATTACTTTGTATTCAACATGTATGATTCTTGTTTTGAACACTTTTATGAGGATTTTATTGTACAAGAGGATATATTCCCTAATGAGGTACATGGAAGTGAGGATGAAAATTGTTTGAATGAGATCTCCATTGATCCTATTCCTATTTCACTCTCCTCCACAACCTCTTCAATTGACCTTTACCATAGGGTGTGTGCATGGTTACCTTCATGTCCCACTGTTTACAACATTGATAAACCTAAAATGATATATCCTAAACCTTTGTTGACAGTAAAAGGATGTCCTTGAATAACAATTAAGGGTAAACCTAAATATCCTTTGGATTTCTTTGATAACACATATTCCATTTCACATGCTTGTCACACACAGAATAACCCTCAGCCTGCTGTTCTGGTTTCTTTACCGCCTTCTCAACCTATGCTTCCTCAAGCTCCTAGTTTCCATCCACCTTTAAGGAGTATGAATTAGCATAACAATTACGTGCTACTTCATCTAAGATATCTTTATGGGAATACAAAATACTAGAACTTCTTTGCTATTTCTGGTTGTCTTCACATATGGATGTTTAAGTTCTCTTATGTATTAAATTGTAAGGCTCTTTAATGCATTGTTTACAAGGTAGATATAGGGGTTAAACTTAAGTTTCTTTCAAGGGAAGAATAAATCTTAAGGGAGGTCTTGGGGAATTAATTATCCATGTATGAATTTGATAGAAGGGTTAGTAATTGGGAGAATGGAGTGTCAAGCATTTCATTTAAGTTTTAGTATATTTGTTTTAATAGGATTCTGTTGATGTAGGGTTTGACTCTGATGCCCAATGAAAAAGGCACTGATTATTGCTTGATTTGCATGTATTCACCATAAAAAAATCAAATAATCTATTCAGTTTACACTTTTTTGTATATTTCTGAATTGAATCATCTATGTCAGGGACATAGATCACTATTGTAATGCTTTGTAGAAGCTATTAAAAAAGGTAAACCCGTCCGAGTTTCATACTCGAAGTGAAGAAGGTTTTTTAAACTTAACACATTAGAATTTGAATTATGTTAGATGCATCTATTGGGATTACAAGAGTTTTTATTTTTGGAGTTTTTGAATCCTTTTAATCATCTACAAGTTTAAGCGCTAACACCCAGAACCTTTGGAAAATTTGTGTATCATCAAACGAAACCCTCTGATCATGAAATGTCTAGACAAGGGAAACAATGTGAAGACCACCGTTTTAATAACCATGATGTTAGTGCTCATGATATTGTTCATGATGATTTTTCTAGTGAATCAAATCTTGACGAAGAGAGTATTTCCTGGTGTAAGGCAGACAAGGAGTTCCTCAAAATGATGAAAGTTATTGTGGCTAGGGAAATGGAACAGTATTTCCTTGAATTGGCAAAGCAAGGAGATCAATTGCCTCCCCAATATAGAGTAGAGGACATCATTTCCAAAGAGGAGGAAACTCCTCTAACACTTATTACCAAGAAAATGCAAGCATTGAAACTTGAACTACAAACGATGAAAAAGAGTCAAGAGAAACCCATGTCCAAATATTCTATTGACTCTATTTGCCCATTCCCCTTTGAAAAAAACTTGACCTTAACCCCGTTCCCATGAGGGGTAGAAATTCTAAAATTTGACAAGTATGTCAGGAATTCTGATCCTCAAGACCATATCTGAGAATTATGTGCACAATGCATGGAATTTATGTATGAAACAACATATATGATGAGCCTATTCCCTCGGAGCTTGGGAGGTCAAGTAATAGAGTGGTTTTCAAAGTTACCCATATGCATAAAAACTTTTGATGAGCTGGTTGAGAAATTTCTTCAACATTACTTATATAATATCCAACATCCCATTACAATAACATATCTTTGTAATACCAAATAGAAAATGGGAGAATCTTTCTTGACATTCCTTCAGCGATGGAGGAGTAGCTTTTCAACCTATCCATGTCTCATTCCTGAGACTGAGAAAATTGACATCTTTATCAGTGTGCTGATCCTTGAGTTAAAGTTTCCCATTCAACTTCAAGATCCTGACACCTTTGACAAATTGGTGAAAAATGCACTTAAGATAGAAGACGTACTTGAAAAAAAAGGGGAGATTATCCTTTACAAAGAAAAAAATTTCAATTCCAATCCCAAAGATAAAAGAAAATATTGGAATAAGAACAAGAATGTGGTGAATGATGGGGTGGTAGACCAAGCTATTCCTCCACCTAAACCAGTACTGTTTAATCTTACAAGTGGCTCTAAAGCCCTTAAATCTATTGAAAACACCACCAAAGCCCCATCCAAGGGCACAAGTACTCTTCTCAAAGAAAAACCATGGGCCAAGCCCAAGCACACCTTCACACCTCTTGGTGAGTCATATGGGCCAACACTTAAGACTCTTCTCACAAATCAACTCATCACTCTACCAGACAATTCCAGGCCTTATGAGCTAGAAGTTAAGACTAAGTGGTGGAATGACAATGATTACTATGATTTTCACATAAATAAAGGGCATAAGACTGAGAGCTACATGAGACTTAAGCATGAGATTCAAGATCTCATTGACAATAAAGTGATCATAGTAGATAATCATACTACCAATACAGATCACAAAGCATTTAAAGACCCTTACCAAAATATGAAAAAGGGGAAAGCTCTAAACCAAAAGAAGGTGCCCAAATTAATCACACATATGGCACCAATGATAGTAATATTATCAACATGCTTGAGGCATCCTCTTTCGAATGTTGTAATGTCATCATTTTCCCTAAGCAAGATAAAGAGTCTAAAGTTGCCAATGCAGTGACTCATGCACATGCCAAAGTCATTTTGGGAGGAACAAAATCCTCCAATGTAATAGATCAATCATCAAAGCCCTCTTCATCAGGAAAGAAACTAGCTATAACCCTCCCTAGGTCTTTGAATTCTAAACAACTAGTTCCACCCCATGTTGCTGACTACAACATCGTTGAGCACCTAAAAAGGACCACTGCTCAAATATCGATCTTCAAATTGCTTAAGATCTACCTTGCTCATAAAGAGATCTTATATCAAGCCCTATCAAATGACAATGTCCCTAAGGATCTGGATTTAGATCGGTTCTAGTCTATGGTAGGTCATTTGACCTCACCACACTATCTATCATTTTCAAAGGAAGATGATAATTCTTTAAGTCACCTACACAACCATCCTTTGCACATTGAAGTCATGATCCATAAGAATCAAGTCAAATGAGTGTTGATAGATGGAGGAACGAGGTTAAATATCTATACATACAAACTCATTGAACAACTAGGCTTATTTGAGTCTTCTATTGATCCTAAAAAGAAGATCACAATAAAAGCCTACGATGAATAGGAGAGATCTTCTAAAGGTCTCATGTGCTTAAAAATCAAAGTGGGGCCAATAGAAAGGGAGGTTATCTATCAAGTCTTGGATCTTCTACTAGCATAAAACATATTGCTAGGCCACCCTTAGATTCATGAAATGCAAGTCGTACCATCAACGTTCCATCAGTGTATAAAATTTCCCTTCAACGATATGGAAGTCATTGTGCCTACACATACCAACTACATCTACAATACCTTGAAACAAACAATTGATACACTCATTCCTCATATTAGCGAGGCATCTACTTCAGAATATGGAAAAGCCATGATGACAGAAATGGAAAAGAAACTGAGAATCCAATATACAGGAATGGGGGGATATCAGATTAAGCTTGTCTTGTCCATGACATCTTTACCTATCTCTCCTAAATCACATGGCAGACCCTCAAAAGATATGAGGCCTACATAGACACAACCACAGGTCATATATGATGGTGATTTTGTACAAGCTACTGTGCCTTTGGAAGATGAAAATGAGGAAAAGGCCATTCTAGCATGGCTCTATAGAGAACCTGATGATACTAAAGCTAAACACTATGAAATATTCCAAGAAAAATACACTAGGGGATATGATATAGCTAAATAGATGGTTTACAAAGGGAAGGGACCCCTAGGATTGGATAATATAGGGCTGGTCAAACCACTTCATGCGGAATTCTAAAATCCTAGGGATAAGATCGGTGTCAGTTTTAGAGAAGCTAGACTTCAACTGACCATTGATAGAGATGGTCCCATTTTTTATTCAAATGGTGATGATGAACTTAAAACTGATCCCTTACCCTACAAGAGACTATTACACATTGGCACGGAAGATCCTACCTATCAAGCTGAACTGAATCTTCTAAAATGGTGGAGAGACCTAAACAAATTTAGTTACCCAATAGATCAAGATATTATCCAGGGAGAAACCAATCAAGAGACCTCTGATAGGCATCCTAATTGGGGACAGTTGGTCACCATCTCACATGTGCTCGACCTTCCTCATTTCATGGATACTAATGATCTATATATCCCACCAAAAGAGGATTCACATCAAGAAGGTCACACCCAGGAGGAGGATGTAGAACCTCCTATAACTATTGCACAACATCTAGCTCGGTCTATGGATAGCCAGATTAACTCACATGAGTATGAATGGGACATACTCTTGAATGAAATAGTGGATATCGAAATTGATGTGATACATGCATATGCCACTACTCAAAATATGGAAAGAGGGTAAAGTTCAAACTCTCACGAGTACATGGTTGAGGAAGATCTCTCCCATCCTCTAGTAGAGATTATTCCCATAGCACCTAGATTACCCACTCATAATCAACAAGTCAATACAACTGATTCTGCACATCATGGATATATCAAACCTCAACCCTTGACAACCACATGGAATCTGGGTGGAGGCTTGGATATGAGAGGTATGATGAATTAGAATTCCTCATAGGGAGGTAGTAGCTCACACCCTATACTATAGATGATCCGAGAGTTCTCTGATTTGACAATCCAAACTCAAGATCCCATAGCAAAAATCACCAGATAGTTTTTTGACCTAACAATTTGAGATTCATATGAGACAAGTAGTAGCATTCCAATAGATTCTTCCACTAGTAGAAGTACAAATGGCACAAATAATAGATCACTTCTGGGAAGATCTAGGATTGAATTGGTTCTAGTTAGAATGTGGCTTCAGCGAGAAGGTGTCATAGATACTAGAACAAGGTGCGAGAGAGGTCCACATCCTAGGATTAGAACAAACAGATTAGATTCTCATATAGCTAACATAGATTTCACTAACAATGATGACACTCCTCTCACTTTGAACATGCTATTTCAAGATGATGTCTTAGATCTTGACTTGCCGATTGTGAGTTATGATGAACATACTGTGAATGCTCTTGAACCAATTGACAATATGTTCCTCATACATCCTAACCTTATTGACTAGATGCAACAAAATGACCCAATTGACCTCCCCACCTTCTCAAGAGACTTTTCCTTGGCTTGCAGCCATCTTAATGCTATTGAACCCATAACTTCTTCCACCAATGAATCTTGGGTGAATATGACTAAAGCGGATATCAAGTACCTCAGTCACAAAATCAAAAGAAATAAAAGTTCTGAGGGCGAAAACCACATCATGGCGGTCTTAGAACATAAAATAGTAAAAATAAAAGATGCATCTGATGGTGAAAACCTCTTTGAGGTGCCAGACAATGAGGTACTTGATATCTTGCCTAGTCACTTCTAGGAATGACCATCAGTACTTATAGAACCGACATAAGAAATCAACATAGGAACTGAAGGACATCCATAGACAATCCACCTGGCACAGTCATTATCAGCTGAAGAACTTACAAAATTCACTCAGTTCTTCAAGGACAAAGAGATTAATTTTGCATGGACTTATTCAGATATGCCAGGGTTGGATCCAAATCTAATAATGTATCATCTTTCTATTGTGCCAGGAGTCAAACCGGTCAAATAGAAACTGTGCAAGATGCATCCACACGTGGCTCTCTTGGTCAAAGCTAAATTAGAGAAGTTAATCAAGGTTGGGTTCATTAGATAAATAGCATATGCCAAAAGGATTTCAAATATTGTACCCATCACCAAGTCAGATAAATCCATCAGAGTATGCACTGATTTCAGAGATCTCAATCAAGCCTTCTTGAAGGATGTTTTTCCTTTTCCTAACATTGACATGATTATAGACATGAAGGCTGGATATGAGATGTATTCCTTAATGGATGGTTTTGCTGGATACAATCAAATCAAAATTGCCGTAGAAGACCAAGAAAAGACAACATTTACCTGTGCCTCAGGAACATTTTGTTGGAACGTCATGCCTTTTAGTTTTAAGAACGCTAGTGCAACCTATCAACAGGCAGTAACCACCATCTTCCATGATATGATTCACAAGAACATGGAAGATTATGTAGATGAAACTATTGTCAAAACTAAGAAGAGATCCACACATCTAAATGATCTAGGACAAATCCTAGATAGAATGGAACAATTTAGGTTTAGATTGAACCCTAAAAAGTGTGCGTTTGGAGTAACTTTTGGAAAACTCCTTAGATATATTGTTTCATCCAAAGGAATTAAGGTGGATCCAGCTAAGGTACAAGCTATTATAGAAATGTCACCACCTAAGAATATCAACCAAATGAGGACCTTACAGGGAAGGATTCAATCAATCAGATGGTTCATCTCCCAACTAGCAGATAAGGCACAACTGTTTACTAGGCCACTTCATAAGGGAGTACCATACCAATAGGATGAGGCTTGTGCTCAACACTTTGAGAAAATTAAACAATATCTAGCAAACCCATTGGTCCTAATGTCTCCAATTCAGGGAAAGCCACCCATCCTATATATTTCTACTATAGACACATCACTAGGGGCACTACTTGCTCAACAAGATGAACGTTAAAAGGAGAGAGCCATCTACTATATCAACTACACTTTGGTCTCCTATGAGATGAATTATTATGTGATTGAGAAGGCATGCCTAGCTGTGGTATTTGCATCTCAAAAGCTCAGGCACTATATGTTATCACACCCAGTACAACTCATAGAAAAAATTGATCCACTCAAATATTTATTGAGTAAAGCAACCTTGATTAGTAGGTTGGCTAAGTGGGTCATGATACTGAGTGAGTTTGACATTAAGTATGTTGAACACAAAGACATTAAGGGATAGGCGATCATAGATCAGTTGGCTGATACACTATTACAAGGAGAACAACCCATTAATGTAGAATTTCCATATGGATCCATCATGCATATTACTCATCATTCTTGGAAAATGTTCTTTGATGGCTCATTCACTTAGCAAGGTGCAGGTGCAGGGATTTTGTTCATCACTCCACAAAGCTTTTCTATTCCTAAGGTATATAGGCTATGTTTCCCCTGTACGAATAATATTTCTGAATATGAGGCCTTAGTAAATGGGATGAAGTTGGCTCTGGAATGGAACATTTTTGAATTACATATCTATGGTGATTCCCAGCTTGTGGTTAATTATATTAATGATGTCTATCAAACACGGGATGAGAAGCTCATACCATATAAGCGCATGGTGGATGATTTCAAAAAGTATTTCACTTTCGTCACATTCCAATAAATTTCAAGAACAAAGAATAAAGTTGCTAACGCTTTTGCTACATTGGGCTCATTACCTAAATAGGAAGATGATTTTCGTTATGAGTTCCTGGTGGAAGAAATTCATCACCCCACCTATGATTCCCTAGAATCCCAAATAATTTGCACCATTATTAGCCTAGCCTCTTCTTGTTATATCCATATCTACTCTTATCTCTACAACCAGATCATCCCTGATAACCTAACCAAAAATGAATGCAAACATCTTATATGAAATTCCTCATGGTATGTCATCATTGCAAATGATCTGTATAGAAGAGGTTTAGACAAAACCTTACTTAGGTGTTTAGAAAAAGAGGAGTCTAGAAGTGTGTTAGCTGATGTCCACACTGGCATAAGTGGATCTCATTCTAATGGTCTGACTTTGGCTCGTAAACTCTTGAGAGCTAGATTCTATTAGCCAGTTATGGAAAAAGAGGCCACAAGATATGCAAGAACTTGTAAAAAGTGCCAAATAAATGGGAATCTTATTCACACCCTAGAAAAGGAGCTCATTCCCTTTGTTACACACTGGCCTTTCCAGCAGTGGGTGTTTGATCTCATCGGATAGATTCACCCATCCTCATCCAACAAACATAAGTTCATTATAATAGCCACAAGATATTTCACAAAGTGGGTTGAAGTAGTCCCACTCACTACAGAAACATGCAAATAGGTGGCTCTATTTATTTTGAATTACATCATATGTCAATATGGTATTCCATTCTCTATCATTACTGATAACGAAGGAAAGTTTAAGAAAAGTGACATATCAGAACTCTGCACAAAATTCAAGATTACTCAATAATGTTCTTCAATTTACTATGCCCAAGGCAACGGCCAGGTCGAAGCCTCCAACAAAATTTTTCTTAAAATCTTGCATTGTACTGTCACCAAGTCGGGAAGAGATTGGCACCTACAACTCAATCCAGCATTATGGGCTTATCGTGCTAGTATCAGAACACCTACTGGAGCCACACCCTTTGCTCTAGTTTAGGGTATAGATGCAGTTCTCCCCATAGAGGTGGAAATCCCATCTTTGAGAGTTTCATTACACTGACTCATACCTAATGAGGATTACAAAATATCTAGAATGCAAGAGTTAGAACTACTAGATGAACGTCGGCAAGTGGTGTTTGATCATCTTAGAGCTTATTGGAAGAGAAGGTCAAGAGGTTATAACAAAAAAGTAAAACAATGAGAACTTCAAGTGGGCGACCTTGTGTTGAGAGAAAATCCCCGTAACCAGTCACACATAGAACAAAAGGGGAAATTTGAACTTAGCTAGTTGGGGCCTTACATTATCATTATAGCATTCGGTTCCGATGTATATCAGGTCTCTACACTAGATGGAGAACAACTCCAAGAGCCTATCAACATGCTCCATCTCAAGAAGTTCAATGCCTAAGCATTCTTGGCATCCAAAAACATATACATATAGAAAACATCCTGAATAAATACTAAAAATTAGAAAAGAGCCTAAAAAAATGATCATCTTAGTGAAAACCTGGTAAACAGGCACTTCGATGCATTAATCCAAAAAAAATAAAAAGAAGAAAAATACACAAAAAAAGAAAAAAATTGAAACAAAATAGCAAAAAAATTGAGAAAAACAAAAAAAGAAGTGCCTTGGTGAAAACTTGGTAAATAGGTGCCATAGTAGCAAAAAAAAAAGAGAAATATCCATCCAAGATAGTGAAAAATTGGTAAACAGGCACCTCTTGTTAATTATGCTCTCCACCTATCAACATGTGTCTTGACGTCCTTTACTAGACCTAATCTGTGCATGACCTTCACTCGCTGTCATGACAAAAGCTATTGTGCCATATGATACTACCATAGATTGGAATCATTTTGGATATAGGTTCCAGGACATTCGAGCATCACTAGGGGTAGCATCTTCCTTGACAATTGTCATCACAACTAAAATCGAGCCAGTTTTCAAAAAACCACTGATAGGTTATTCACTGACAAACATTGGTGTTTCTTCAACACCCCACATCATGGTGACATTGCTAAATAGTGTTTCTTAACACTACTCAGATACGCTTAACCCATAACTCAAACAAAATTGTAAATTTGGACAAATGACAGTGTTTCTTAATACTACATACTTCCACAAGCTAGAACACAACATAAAAGTGAATAACTGAACATATCCCTGAATTGTGCATGATCACATTTCTATTGTCATTTAACGATGTCTACCATGACTAAAAGTGCAAAGAAACTCATGAATTTTATTGTTATGTTGTTTGTTATTATTCAATTTCAGGATTATGTCTTTCATATGTAACTCAACGATGTCTCAAATAATGACTAGAGTCACATATGATTGGGGCATAATCATTTTTTTTTTGTCTTCTGCTTGTCGATGTGGTTTCAATGATCCTGAAATATTTGATAAATTGGGTATCTGTGATAAGTTCCTACATATCGATTGGAATGCCATGTATACCTTGACCTTCTTTATCTGAATACCAATGTGAGATTGAAACTATCTCCTTGTTTTTTATTTTGTTTGTTTACGCAAGAACCATTCAGGTCATCCCAAACTTTTGTACCTTGATGCTTATGGTTACTTGCAACATTAACTGGAAATGATGCTCAGGTCATCTTGGCTTTTATGCCCCAGTGCTTGTGTCAGTTTCCCACATTTCTTCGTTAAAAGCCATATTCATATTCTCATGGTTGTGGTAGCACCAGTCAAAATTGTATCGGCTACGATGTCCCATAAAAATGCTCTATGATGAAAAAATTTCAAAGCAGACCAATGAAAAAGTTCTAGGATGCATTTCATGATAGTTTTTAGGTAGCATAATTTATTCAAACAATGATCATTTCCTCTATGGGCTATGAAGTCTTCTATCTAGCTCCTTATCTTCCTCTCAAGCAGTCAACTGCATCATTAGAGATATGATCGAGTACCTATGTATTAAATAAACATTTCATTGATAATGAGATGTCAACAACACATATCCATTTGCATATCCATATAGCCATCATCATGATACATTCATTACATATCAAAAGCAATTAAATAACCATTGCATATACATCTAATCTATCCATAACACCCAAAGTTACATAAACATATAAGTCATATATGCATCCACATATAATGCATTCATAAAACATCAAGAAGGAATAAACACATCTCATAAATAATAACTAATACATAGGTACAATGACATCAAATCATATATCTCTATATATCTCATTGAGGATAATCACTGGGCTACAAAAATATCACCAAGTCAATTAGAGCAAGTTATCATATACAATAAAGGTACAAAAATGGCATCATCCTAAGACTAACTATGTGCTACATCCTTGGAATTTGGAGTCAGTGGAGGTGGAAGAGGTGGTATAGCATCATCGGCATGGGGCATGTGTGCACTCTCTGATCTAGCCATAAAATGAGAAAAAGGCATGACCTGTTGTGCCACCTGTATAACTGCGGTATAAGCTACCACATAATATGACACACTACTCATCTGATGAGTCACTATCCACTGATGATGACCCCTGTTAGCTATGAGTGCAACAATCTTCTGATCCCACTCCACTATGAGCTCTACTATCCACCTATCTCTCTCTGATAACCTAGTCTAAGCTATGGAAATCTCCATCTACAAACCCCACACACACTCCCATAAGGATCGAATCACCTCTTGTGGTGTCCAATGTCATGGTATCTCCTCCTCACCTCCCATGTCATTCGCCACTCTCTATCTCACCTGTTGTTCAACTCCTCCACCGGGTGGATCTCTCTGCCCTTAGCCACCCTACATCTCTGGCCTCCTCTCCTGCTGTGATACTCCTCTACTAGGGCCCACTCCTGAATCTTCCCTTGCTGGTCTATGACCTATATCCCTATGACCTGGTCATGGTGGAGGTGGAGGTGGTACATCTCCCTCATTATCGATACATGGGGATGGACCTCCTAGATCTGTAAACCATGTGAAAGGGTGTCTAACAAAGTGCTCCCTATAATCTAGTGCCATTCTTGCATCTATCAATGTCTCTAGATAGTCCCACCTACCTCAGCTAACTAGTGCCAAATCCTATAATGAGGTGGCATGTACTAGTCTCAGCCCCCATCCCAATCTGGTCTCATCTATGAATCGAGCATATGCTATGAACTCCTCCAATATCACCTACTGGTGACCATACTAATGTAACACCTAGGATACAACAAATCACTCCAATACAACATCGGTGTGACCTATCAGTGGTCATGTCACAAACATGTCTCTCTATTGTGATCATCAATCACCCCATGGCTCTGTCCCTAGCTAAGGTTGACTTGTGATAGCTATAATGTCATCGATCTATCACCTCCAATAGGCAGTCTGCCCCAAGTGGGGTTGTACCACATAACCTATATACCCATATATGAATGGTTGTCCAGCTGTCCTAGAAACATCAAACATAGGGTGACATATGGGTAAATGATCCCAAGCTCATATCTGAAGTATCAAAACTCTTTTAGCTAATGTCATCACTCCCCTATACATGATCTCATGGAGCTCATGATACATGTGTGATAACATACATGATCCCCATCCCATCTTTACTAGCCTTCCTAGTAAACTCTCTAATAAGGGTCCCCAACCACTTTGAAATCCCTGTTGACCCCTATCGGGCATGAGAAAACATCCTATGTATCCTTCTATCACTCATGCTAAGGGAGATACCTGGTTGTACCTAAACATCATAGTGTCCCACCCTATCCATCTCTCTAGGATATCATTGTCCTGGAAAATCCTATGGATAGCTAATACCCCAGGCATCCGAGATGTCTCATACTATACTAAAGGGCCACTAATGGAATGAAAAGAATACGATAAATATCCTCTGAGATCACAGTAATCTCACTTGTGGGTAAGTGAAAAATATTGTGCTCACTGTGGAATCTCTCCACCAAGGTAGTCATCAATCCATGGTTCACACAAATATCTGGAATCCCTCCAAGCCAACCAAACCTGCACTTAGCCAAGATATCGTGATCATCCTCTGACAAGTGTGCCAACAATCTCGATGTCGGTAGATATGTAAACCTGAACTGTATATCTAGAAGTACCTCCTGTATGTGTAAACCAACCAATTGTCAGTATCATGCCAATGAAATGTATTCACAAACCCAAGAACATATCCTAGATTACATTTCAAAAGTTAGCAAGTTGAAAATCTGGCATTTATGCTCCTAAAATTGCCCACTGTTATTCATACAAGCAAAAAGATCCATTGGGGTTTTCTCGTACAAGTAAAGGGTAGCTCTTGTACGAGTAAACCCTAAAATATGAGCATACACAATAAAGGGCACGAGAAAAAGGGCAAAATGTTGAATCTTCATACGAGTCAGGGGCCAGTCCCATATGAGAATCCAAGGAGGCCAGTACGAGTCAAACTTAATATGAGTTTACTCATACGAGTCTTCTCACAAGCTTGTATGTGTAAATGTGACCATGGGGTTTTTGAACACAAAAATGAGCATAAAATGATAAAATTGATACAAATAGGGATCGGTTTTAGAAGACTTACTGCTGGACCGTAGTGTCCTAGCTGGTTGTGCACCCATTGTTTCTCTAATCAGTGAGTTTCCACATAAATTTCCATCTTCACTCTTAGAGGGTTTTGAAATTTAAAACTCAAAGAAGTCAAAATGAATTGAAAGTGACATGTTTGGCATTTATATGGGTTTTTGACCCATTTCTCAACTTGCTCTGATTGAATTGAAATTTGCACCCTTACCTAATTGGCCTTCTCTGATCTCATTTTCATGATCGAAATCAAAATCCAACATCTTTAACTTAGTCAAAATCACTATTTGACTTTCGGGCCTTAAATGGTGGTTGACCGCTTGTCTATACAACCCTTTCTTCTTCCACTCAACACTATTTCTTCCTATTCATGTCTTCACTACTCCTGAATCTTGGTCAACTCATACCCAAGTTTTTTTGGTCAATATTGGTCAGCTGACCCTCCATCCAAGTGTAGAGTATACCCTAACCCTTGCAATATCAGATCACACAATTGGAGCACCTTGTCATTTTTTGATTTCTCTCTCGAGGGGGCACAATCATAACATCAACAATTCAGTGATCACATAATCTAAACATCAAGAATTTATAAACAAAGCAATCATAACGAAATGCCAGGGGCATCTTAACTTTACCGCATCACATCAAGTTGAGATTTCTCACCATCAAATTTCTAGGGGCATATCAGTTTCATCGCTTCACATCAAATTGGTTTTGTCCTTGTCAAATCTATTTGACTTCATCACACCAAATCAAGTCAATGGCGCTATCGATCTCTTGATGTTAATCGGTTTCATCACTTCGCATCAAACTAATTAATCATTCAAACCAAACTAATGGTTTAAGAATCTTTTCAGGATCAATTAACTTCATCGCTTCACATCAACTTGGTTAGTTGTCATTATCAGTCTCATCACTATCTGTTCTTTGAATCAATGTGCTGATCACATATCAATTCAAAGAGGGGACAAACTAATCACTCAAAAATGGTCACCTAAAACTATAGGCCCCCCAATCTTGAATTATTCTTCATTTTGATCAATTGTCCTAAGTTCTAACCCAAGGCTGCCTAATTCATCAAACCAACCTAATTAATATTTTAGCTTGATCTCTACATTATATCAACAATAATTAATTAATTCCTAAATCTCGAGCATTATTGGCAATCATATCAAATCCTCACTATTTATTTAATGAATGTTACAAATGTTGATTAAATAAATGAATTAAATCAAATCTCCAACTATTTATTTAATGGATATTCTAAATATTGATTAAATGAATAAGATAATTGTCAAAAAATTATAAAAGGAATTTAAATTAATTATCTTCCCACTTTTGACGAAAATGCATTAAATTTATTATTAAAATCTTAAATTGCATTTTGATGTCATCAAAAAATCAGTTTTGGAAACTTTTGATCAACTCAATCTTATAAAATGGAAACAAAACAATTAACTGAAAAATCAATCTAGTTGACTCAACAATCTTTTGGAAGTTTCCATAGATCATCCACTGAACTCTCCAGTTGGTTTGGAAAGTTTTTATTAAGAATGGATCTTTGAATCAATCTTCACCACTCATTCTCAATCAATCCTAGCCATTCATTTCTAATTCAATTCTATATAAGTAGGCTTCATTTACATCATAAAGGATCCAAATTTTTGCTAAAGTAATGTTGTCATTTTATTTTCTAATCATTTAAGCTATTCTTGCATTGAATTTGATAGTTTTAGTTTGATTGCATACATTTGATAGGAACATCTTATTTTATGCGTAATATGGATTAATCATAGTTTCATCATAGCCTAGTCTCTCTATCATCATTGCATGTTAATCACATAGGAACATTTAGTTTTTTTAAATTGGGTGAACATTAGTTGATAATTAGATAAATCTATATTTCATACTACATGCATGTTAAATCCTTCATTTAGATTTGTTTTATGTCACTGGTTTGCAATGAATATGAGAGTAGTCCAAACACAAATCTACTAGGAGGCAATGGGTCGATTTGATCTCTTTTGAATAAGATTTACTTGCTTTCATTTTTCTCAATTAGATCAAGCAATGATTCATTGAAGTGTGTTTAGCTTAGTCACATTTTCCAAAACTGACTTTATACCTACTACACCTTTGACTACTGAGGATATGAAAGAAAAATAGGAACACAATCATGCAATGTTGGAGATTGCATCTGCCTTAATCTATCATGAATTTGAAGATATCAAAGATTTCACTACTGAAAAGAGAATGTGGGATACTATTGCAACCATCTATGGTAGTGATACAAATGTACTGAGAGAAAAAGCTGAAAGCTTGAGAGGTAAGTTTGATGAAATGAAAATGCAAGAAGGTGAAAATATTGCTCAGTACTGTGGTAGAATTAAGGAGATAGTGAATGCTATTAGAGGAGCTAATGGAATCATTGATGATGAGACTATTATTGGTAAGGTATTGAGAACTTTTCTTCCTATCTATGCTATCAGAATTTCTACAATCCAAGAATCAAGATGTAACCTTGGTAATGTTCTAACTCTAGAAAGTCTTGTTGGTAAGCTTACTACTTTTGAGCTATCTAACTATGATAACTACGCTATTCCTAATGTTGAATCTGTATTCAAGACACAAATGATTTTGCATAAATCTAAGAGAGGAAAATAAAAATGTGTAAAAAGTGAAAGTGATAGTGATAGTAATAGTGACACTTATTATGAGGAACTAGATGATCTTGAGGCACTCATGGCTAGAAGATTAAAAAGAGGAAAATGAAAATATAAAGGTAAACTTCCTATAATCTATTTTTCATGTAACAAAGTTGGCCATATTGTAGAAAGATGTCCTGACAGGAATGACAATGATGAGGAAAGAGAAAGCAAGTAAAAGGATAAGAGAGATAACATAGATCACCGAAGGTACAGAGACTACAAGGATACATGTAAGAAATCTTGTTATATTGCTGAAGAGGAAACTGACAGTGACAATGATGATTTTGATATTGAAGTAGTTTATGTTGCCATGAAAGATGATTCTAATGAAGATGAGAAAACTACACTCATTTCTTATGTGAGTAAAGGTGATAAATGGATTATTGATAGTGGTTTCTCACATCACATGACTAGTGATAAAATTAAATTTAAAACCCTAGATCATTAAAAAGGTAGAAGTGTTAAGTTTGGTAATGATGCACTATGTCTTGTGAGAGGTAAATGATTAATTAAGCTAACTGATAAGATCACATGTGAAAATGCCTATTGGGTTGAAGGTCTTAACTACAATTTTCTAAGTGTTGCACAACTTAACAACACTGGGTACCGAGTGGAATTTCATAAGAGAAAGGCTAAAATATTTGATGCCACTGGTGAACTAATTGGAAGTGGAGAACAGAATAGAGGTAACTTGTTCTATCTAGATCTATCTGAAGAGACATGTTTGTTTGCACAATTTGATGATGTATGGTTATGAAATAAGAGGCTATGTCATGTAAACTTTGACAATTTGGTAAATATACGTAAAAAGAAGAAAGTTAGAGGTTTACCGAGATTGAAGATTTTTTATAATGTGATGTGTAAATAATGTTAGCTGGGTAAAATGACAAAGTCTAGTTTCAAGAGCAAGACATTTAATTCTAAAAATATTTTGGATCTGGTTCATACTAGCCTTTGTGGACCAATGGGTGTACAAAGTTATTGTGGTGCTAAATACTTTATTCTGTTTGTTGATTCTGATGCATTTAAGTGGTATTTGGAAAAAGTTGAAAAAGAAATAGGTAGAAGCCTAAAAATCTAAGATCTGACCGAGGTGGAGATTTTATATCAAATGAGTTCAATATGTTCTTCTATGATAGAGGAATCAAGAGATAGATTTCTGCACCTAGAACACCTCCACAAAATGGTATACCTAACAGGAGAAACATGTCAATTATGGATTGTGCTAGAACACTAATGATTGAGAAGAATGTTGCACAAAAATACTAGAGAGAAGCTGTAAGTATAGTTGTTTATACCTTAAACCAAGTACAAATCAAGAAAGGTACAAATGCTACACCTTATGAATTATGGCATGGATATGCACCTAATGTGAAATACTTTGGGAATCTTTGGGAGAAATGCTATATACTGAAAGATAATAGGAATGTAAAGTTTGATACAAAAAGTGATGAAGGCATATTCCTAGGTTATTCCACTAAGAGTAAAGCTTATAAGTGTTTGAATTATAACACTAACAAAGTTGTGGAAAGTGAAAATGTGAGAGTTGATGAATATGTAGAGAAAAATGAACAAGAAGGTAAACAAGAACCTGAAGATTATAGATCTTTTGTCTATATGGAAGAAGGAGAGGCAACTAACACACTTGCACCAGATGCAGAGTCATAGGTAGGTAATGTCGAGCATCAGGAGGATGTTGCAGAGCATTAGGATGATGTTTCTAAGCATCAGGAGGATTCTACAAAGCATCAAGAGGATGTTTCTGAGAATCAGGAGGGTTTTTTCAAGCATCAAGAGGATGCTACCAAGCAATCAGAAGCCGAAACTGAAAATTTTCATGATGAACCTAAAGATCAAGAAGAAAATAAATTTGAACCTACACTAGCACAGTATGTGAGAAGACATCATAAGCATAAGAAAATCATTGGAGATAAGGAATCTGGAGTCTTGACCAGAAGTACGTTGAAAGACCCTACATGTTTATTATGTGAGTTCGAGCCTAAGATAGTAAAAGATGCTTTAGAGAATTAAGACTGGATTCAAGCTATGAATTAAGAAATAGATCAAATAGAAAATAATGATACCTAGACTCTAGTGCCAACACCAGAAAACAAGAATGTTATTGGAACAAAATGGGTATTCAGAAACAAGCTTAATGAACATGGACAAGTCACAAGGAACAAGGCAAGATTGGTATGTAAGGGTTATGCACAAGAAGAAGGAATAGCACAAGAAGAAGGAATAGACTATGGGGAAACATTTTCCCCTGTAGCAAGATTAGGAGTGAGAAATCTACTTGCATATGTTGCATACAGAAACTTCAAATTATATTAGATGGATGTCAAATCTACATTTCTAAACAGTATATTAGAAGAAGTATACATTGAACAACCTAAAGGATTTTTTGATCCAGACAAGAAAAATATGGTTTGCAAACTGAACAAGGTGTTGTATGGATTGAAACAAGCCCCCAGAGCATGGTATGAGAGGCTACACAATTATTTGATAAATATTGGATTTACAAGGACAAATGACAACAATAATCTATACTTGAAAGATGAAGAAGGTAAAGGGATTTTGTTAGCTAAAATTTTTGTGGATGATATCATATTTGGAGAACAAGATGCCCTGTCAGAAATTTTCAAATGAGAAGCAAACTGAGTTTGAGATGTCTATGTTTGGTGAGATAAAATTATTTTTTGTATTGCAAGTCTATCAGAGGGAGAAAGGTATCTTTATCACACAATCTAAATATATCAAATAGATACTGAAAACTTTTGGTATGGAGGAGACTAGTAAGTATTCCTATGGTTACTGGATAGAAACTATCAAAAACTAATGATACTGCTTAAGTGAATCAAACCCTGTATAGATCCATAATTTGAAAGCTATAATATGTTATCCATAGCAGACAAGATATATCCCTAGGAGTTGGGATTGTGGCAAGAGTCTCTGCCAATCTTAAGAAAAATCATATTGTGGCTATGAAGATAATATTGAGATATCTAAAAGAGACAGAAGATTATGGATTGTACTACAAGAAGAATGAAAAATTTGAATTGAGAGTCTCCACTAATGTAGATTGGGAAGGAAATGTTGATGACAAGAAAAGTACAAGTGGTGGAGTATTCTATCTAGGAAAAAGATTAGTCTCCTGGACAAGAAAGAAACAAAACTACATTTCCCAATCTACAACAGGAGCTGTATGTAGCAGCTGCAATGAACTATTCAAATTTGGTATGGATCAAGCAATTGTTGAAAGGAATGAAAGAGGAAATCACTAAGACGGTTGTTATTTTGTATGATAAAACAAGTGCTATCAACATATCAAAGAATCTAGTGATGCACACAAAGACTAAACATATTTCTATCAAGTATCATTACTTGAGGGAATTGGTACAAGATAAACAGGTGAGAATGGAATATGTGAATACAAAGGAATAACTAGTAGACATATTTACAAAAGCTTTACCTAAGGATTCTCATGAATATCTTAGAGGTAAACTAGGGGTGCTTCCCGTAACTGAGGCTGCCTAGTCAACTAGGAGCATTGCATCAAATCTATTACATAGAATATCTGACAAATTGATGTAGGAAAGGACACACTTTAGGAGCTACCTAGAGTTGTGAAAAGTACAACAAAGCTGATAATCAGTCATAAGCAAGATGACATAGGGAGAAATGTTAGGAATAGTCCCAAGATATAACTGAGAGGGGGGGGTGAATAAGTTATCTAAAAGATTCAATTATTTATCCAATTAAGAACATACAAACATTAAGCACATAAACAACAAGATAACACTTAAACAAAACACCAAAATTTTGGTTACGAGGAAACTCAAATAGGTAAAATCCCCAGTGAGAATTAGCACCCACTATAAATTGCACTAGATTATAATGATCCTTGTTAGAAGTTCTTACAACCCTGTTAGGAGTTGATATTTACAATGCATGAAGTATAGTGACCTAGTCAAGGGTCAGACCCTGTTAGGAGTCTTTTAAAAATAACCTTGTTAAAGGTGAGGACACACTGTCTGGGAGCACACTGCTCAAATGGTGAAGGTTATAACCTTCTGCACAATAGAAACACACTATATCTGGATCTTGGTGAACTGGGAATTAGACCTGTTATCTTGATTAGTTCCAATGATTAGCATACACTCTATGCTTCTTCACATAGATCTTCAACTAATGATTGATTCAATTATACAGTCTTAGTACATTCACATCTTCTTCTCTTCTCTTTCAATCACCCTTAGCGATGACAACTGACCAGCTAGAAGTATCCTTCTCCAAATGATATAGTCAAGTTAGCCTATTAGAAACTTCTTGAAATCATAATAGAGAAACAATATAACTCTCCAACAACTAAACTAAGCATGCAACACAAAAAGGAACCGTGCAACCCAATATGAGTAGACATGTTGCTTCACACTGTTAGCTCCATCAATTTAACTAAAACCTTACTCTCAAGTAGAAATACATTATGAAATCTTAACCAAACATTCTTAACTCATCACCAAACACGAAACAAAACACGCATATCAAAATAATAGGTGCAATTGCTGAAACAATATAAACACTGTCGGCTCCAACAATCAATCTCCAGAAACTGTAACAGGCAAATAGAAACATCATAACTCAACTTTAACTGTACAATTTACTCTACATCCATGGACATAGCTTCAAAAACATGTCTACAACACAAATATAAATGCACAAGGTTCCAACATAACCATACTGTGAATCACATACAAAACTCCTTATAACATTGTTAGGAACACTATTGTTACAAACAACTACACAACTGTCTGTACTCAAAATCAACCTTTACATCTATGATATCATGTTGATAACATATCCATACAACATATGCTCAAGGCTCTCTGCCTAGAACTACAATGCACATTGCTTACCATATGTTGTCATCAATGACAAACATACAGTCAACACTGGCTTGCTGGAAAATCTCCCCCTTTGGCATTGATGGCAACATATGGAATGAAAAACACCATCAATCCAAATGTATAATTATTTTATAACATTCTCCATTTCCTCAATAAAACTCCCCCAAGGATGAATTATCCAACAGCTACATCTTTTACTATGTACTCTCCCTTTCTAGAATAAATCATCTATTTTGTTTTTCAAGACTATATACTCCCCCTTTGACATCAATGGCAAAGGGTACCAAAACAAATAAGTACAGGTACTACTCCTAAAGTAGAGTGGGAAACCATTCATCATTCATTGAGGACTAATGCACTACTACAAACTCTAATCAGATCCAGGGAAGGTAATTACTCCCAAATTCTCCTTGAGATACTCAAATGTATCCTTCGATAAAGGATTTGTGAAAATGTCTGCTAGTTTTTCTTTAGTACTCACATAATCCAACTTTACTTCTTTCTCTACAACTTTCTCTCTTAGAAAATGATATTTTATCTCAATGTGTTTTTTCTTTGAATGCATCATAGGGTTCTTTGACATGTATTGATAGTGCTAGTGTTATCACAATGAATAACAATAGGATAATCAATGACAATTCCAAAATATTTTATCATCTGCTTGATCCAAAAAATTGTAGAAAAATTTAATGCTACTGCTACATACTCATCTTCTATTGTTAACTAAGAAATATAATTCTTCTTCTTTCTTGTGTAAGTAACTAGTCTATCTCCAAGAAATACTGCTCCTCCTGAGGTGCTCTTTCTATCATCAACACAACCTACCCAATCTGCATCTGTATACACATGAAGTTTTACATTCTCTGAATTAGGATACCATAAACCATAGTCTATAGGTCCTTTCAAATATATGAATATCCTCTTTACTGCCATAAGATGAATTTTTTTAGGGTCTGCTAAAAATCTCCAACAATACCAACTGCATTAGAAATATCTGGTCTAGATTGAGTAAGATATATGATTTTACCAATCATATACTTATATAGAGTCTTGTCAATTGTTGTAGAGTCATCATCTTTTGAAATCTTGCTTCCTATTATCAATGGGGTTCTTAGTGGCTTGAAATCATCCATCTTGAACTTGTTTAATATTTCTTTCACATACTTAGACTAATTAATAAAAATGCCTTTGTCTGTCTACTTCACATTCAGTTTGAAAAAGTACTTGATAGGTCCAATCATGCTCATTTCAAATTCACTCTGTAGCTCTTTAGAAAAATATGTACTAAGCTTGTCATTACCACCAAAAATAATGTCATCAACAAAAATAGCAACTAGTAATATTCCATCAGGTGTCTCTCTTATGAATAAGTTACAATTTGTTGCTCCTTTCTTGAATCCGATCTTTGTCAAGTAACTAGCTACTCTTTCATACCATTCCCTAGGGGCTTTCTTAAGTCCATAAAGGGCTTTCTTTAGTCTAAAAACCATGTCAGGTTTATCTAATAAACTAAATCCTTCAGGCTTCTCTATGAAGACTTCTTCCTTTATTATCCATTTAGGAATGCTGACTTAACATCCATCTAATATACTTTAAAGTATTTGAATGTTGCATAGGCTAGAAATAGCTTTATGGCTTCCAATATTCTTATAGGGGTAAATGTATCAGAGTAATCAATTCCTTCTCTCTGCACATATCCTTTACATACTAGTCTTTCTTTGTTTCTTACTGTTGTACCTTCTTCATTCATCTTGTTTCTGAATATCCACTTGGTTCCAATCACATTTTTGTTACTAGGTCTAGAGACCAGTTCCCATGTATCATTCTTAATTATTTGATCTAATTCTTCTTTCATTTCTTCATGCCAATCTAATCATTACATGCATCTTCAACACTTAAAGGTTCAATCGGTGAAAGTAAACATACTGCTTCATTGACAATTTTTGCTTTCGATCTTGTCATCACTTTGTTGTTTTGATCTCCAATGATATCTTCTTTTGAATGGTATCTAGATGTTAATTTTGGAACATTAGGTGTGGCTCTCTCATCTATATTTTTTTATTCTTCTTCACTTGTTTCAAGCTCACTAATTAATACATCAATGGTGTCAAACATTTCTTCAACATATGCTTCTTTACTGATAGGTCTAGGTTCTTCTTCAATCATAGGTGCATAATCATGATATCTCTCTTGAATCATAAAATTTTCATCAATCTTTACATGTGTACTTTCTATGATCTTCTTCAATCTCAAGTTAAAACATCTATAAGATTTTATTTTAGTAGAGTAACCAAGAAAAATACCTTCATCGCTTCTTGCATCAAACTTTCCAATAGCTTCATCTCTCTTGATGTAACACTCTCTTTCAAATATTCTAAAGTATTTTACTGTAGGTACATTCCCAAACCATAGCTGATAAGGTGTCTTGTCTGTGCATGGCCTTAATTGAATTATGTTGATAGTATAGACTACAGTATTGACTACATCTCTCCAATAGGTGTGTGCAATTTTTCCTTCAATCATGATAGTGCGCATTGTTTCAAGTATGATCCTATTTCTTCTTTCTACAATTCCATTTTGTTGAGGGGTTCTAGGTGCACTTAGCTGTCTCTTTATCCCATGTTCTTTGCAATACTCATAAAATCTATCAGAAGTGAATTCTCCTCCTCTATCTGATCTCAAACATTTTATCTTTAATCTAGACTCATTTTCAACTTTATCTTTGAATATCTTGAACTTCTCAAATGCTTTAGATTTATCTCTTAAGAATGCAACCCACATCATTCTAAAATATTCATCAACAAAAAAAATAAAGTACCTTTCACCATAGTATGATCTTGTTTGAGTTGGTCCACATAAGTCTGTATGCACTAGATCTAATTTGTTTTCTACTGAATTCTTCTTGCTTCTAAATGAGTTTTTTACATGCTTTCCCATCACACATTCCTTGCATTTTGTATCAATGGGTTTTGAAATACTAGGGAGGTCTCTTACAACCTTTACATTTCTTATCTTTACTATATTGTCAAAATTGATGTGACATAGTCTTTTGTACCATAACCAACTATCATCTACTTTTGCAACAAAACAACTTTCTTCATAATTAAGCTAAAAAACATTACCTTTTGTCTTTGAACCTGATGTGATCATTAATCCTTTTTTATTAATGATGCACTTATTGTCTTTGAATTTCAACTGATATCCTTTGTCAAGAAATTGTCCAGCACTTAGTAATTTATGCTGCAAACCATCAACATATAGAAAATCATCAGTGTTATTCTTTCCATCCAAAGTGATATCTCCTCTACCTATAATAGGTTTAGGAGTGTTGTCTCCAAATCTAACCATGTCACCTTTGTACTTATCCAGATGTATAAATCTATCTTTATCTCCTGTCATGTGATGTGAACATTCATTGTCAATGATCCAGTCTGTTCTGATGTCTTCTTGTGAAATTAATGCTAGCTTTTGTGTTTTCTTTTCATCTTCAATATCCATTTCATCAAACATTTTCTCCATATCTTCAATAGAAATGAATCCAATTTCATCTTCTCCTAAATCTTCATATGATACTCCATCTTCAAAATAGTAACATTCTTTTGTATACTTAGGCTTGAAATTACTTTTGTACTTCTTGACTCTTGTAGGACACTTAGATGCAAAATGACCAATCTTGTTACATGAAAAACATTTAAATGGTAACTGACCTTCATATTTTCCTTTTCCTTTTCTTTCTTTCTTAGCAACCATAGCAATGAATTCATCTAGTTCTTTATCCTCATCTTCATTATCAAAATTACCAAAAGTGTTCAAGGATTTCTTACCATGAACTGAGGCTTTGAAAGTTGTTTCACTTTTAGGCTATGTCTTCAATCTTGATATCTCTCTTTTGAAGTCTTTTGAAAACTGCATAGTCTCATCTAGAATGTTTATCTTGCTCTCATATTCTGTTGTCAGAGTAGTCATCAACTTATCCATTATATCTTCTTCTGAAATGTCTCCACCATTGTTCCTGATTCCTACAACTGCTTCATTAATTCTTTGATTGTAGGCTCTGATGTTCTCTTCAGGTAGCATCTCTAAAGTATTATATATTTTCTTCCATGTCTTTCTATGCACATTCTTGGCTTGGATATCTTCTTCAAACATGTCTTCTAGATACTTCCATATTTTGTAGGCTTTATCAACTTTCTTGATCTTTGAAAACTCATTGTCAGATAAGACACTGATAAGGGATTCTTTGGCAATTGCATTTTGATTAACATTTCCTTTTTTTTAATAGTTGCATCATCTTTTGCAAGATCTTTTAAAGAGGGAATCTGAACATCTTGAGTAGCTACTTCAAAAATCTCAAAACCAATGCACTGCAAATGTGTTATCATTTTGTTCTTCCAGTCTAGATAATTCTCTCCATCAAACTTAGGACTTTCTTTTCTAAAGAATGCCATCTGATCAATCTCAAACAATTAAACTTTCTCTCCAAGGCGTTTGGCTCTGATACCAATTGTTAGGAATAGTCCCAAGAGATAACTGAGAGGAGGGGGGGGGGGGGGTGGTGGGTGAATCAGTTATCTACAAGATTCAATTCTTTATCCAATTAAGCATAGAAGAACATTAAGCACATACACAACAAGATAACACTTAAACACAACACTAGAATTTTGGTTACGGGGAAACCCAAATAGGTAAAAACTCTAGTGGGAATTAGCACCCACTATAAACTGCACTAGAGCATAATGATCCTTGTTAGAAGATCTTACAACCTTGTTAGGAGTTTATCTTTATAATGCATGAAGTATAGTGATCTGGTGAAGGGTTAGACCCTGTTAGGAGTCTTTTACAAATAACCTTGTTAAAGGTGAGGACACATTGTCTGGGAGCACACTACTCATATGGTGAAGGCTGCAACCTTCTACACAATAGATACACACTATATATGGATCTTGGTGAACTGAGAATTAGATTTGTTGTCTTGATCAGTTCCAATGAATAGCATACACTCTCTCCTTCTTCACATAGATCTTGAACTAATGATTGATTCAACTATACCGTCTCAATACATTCACATCTTCTTCTCTTCTCTTTTAATCACCCTTAGCGATCACAACTGACTAGCTATAAGTATCCTTCTCCAAATGATATAATCAAGTCAGCCTATTAGAACCTTCTTGAAATCATAATAGAGAAATAATATAACTCTCCATCAACATCTCCAATGGCTAAACCAAGAACGGAACACAAAAAGGGACCACACAACCCAATATGAGTAGACATGTTGCTTCACACTGTCGGCTCCATCAATTTAATTGAAACTTTACTCTCAAGTTGAAATACATTATGTGCTCTTCACCAAACATTATTAACTCATCACCAAACATGAAACCAAACATGGATATCAAAATGATAGGCACAACTGTTGAAACAATATGAACACTGTCGGCTCCAACAATCAATCTCCAAAAACTGTAACAGGCAAATAAAAACATCATAACTCAACTTTAACTACATAATTTACTCTGCATCTATGGACATAGCTTCACAAACATTTCTACAACACAAATATAAACGTGCAAGGCTCCAACATAACTATACTATGAATCACATACAAAACTCTACTTGTAACATTGTCAGGAACACTACTATTACAAACAACTGCACAACCATCTGCACTTAGAATCAACCTTTGTGTCTATGATATCATGTTGATAACATATCCATACAACATATGCTTGAGGCTCTCTACATATAACTACAACATACACTACTTACCATATGTTGTCATCAATGACAAACATACAGTCAACACTGGCTTGCTAGCAAATCTCCAATAAGAAATACTAATACTGAACTAACAAGATGACATTTACATATGAAAGATGTAAGTGCTAGATACTACATTGGCATTATTGTCAAAGAGGGAGAGATTTAGATGAAAACACAAAAATAAAGAAAACTGAGGTATATGTTTCAAGATTTAGAAATTTAGAGAATCAGAGGGAGAGAGATACAAAAAAATTCAGAGGGAGTAACTGTGTGAACGGTCAAGCAAGGCTAAGTTGTGAATCAGAATGAAGCTAAGGATATTATAAATCTTTTTGATGCATTGACATTTTTTTTTGGATTGGTTGGTAAATCATGTTTTATTCATGTGGTGTTTCCATCAATTCCAAAGAGGGAGATTGTTAGAAACTGCAGTTGAAACAATTGTTGTATTGTCATTGATGTCAAACCTTAACTAGTAAGATAGTTGCTATCTAAGAAAGTATTATATCTATTGATTGATGAAAAGGATTAGGGAAAGGGAGATAACAAGAGAACCTAAGGAAAGGTTGAGTTATTTGAAACTTCAATGGGTACTTGATTATTTGTCACATTGATAAGATAATACATTGTTTATCTAAGTAAGAAGAAAGACTGAAGAAGTAGGCTTAACCGAGCAATAGTGAATAAATCTAGTTTAAGCTGAGTGATTTTAGTGTCGACCAAGAGCCAGTATATGTCGAGTAAATTTAGTGTTGACCAAAGATTAGTTTATGCCGAGTGACAAGAAATTACCAAGCAAGACAATGTTAGCCAAGGAAGACAGTTTGTAGAGATGACCGAGTTACGCAGTGATGACTAAGGAGATGAAGACAATATTGACCGAGTGTCAGTAATTTAAATTTGGAATAAGAATTCAAATTCTCAGCCGACATAGTTGAATTCTTGGGTTATGTAAATCGTGTTGAATTTATTAATTGATTGTATGAATAATTTAATGCATGGTAAATCATTTTATTATGGATTCAATGAGAAGTTTGAAGATGTATCTAGAAGGAAGGATGAAGAGCTTAAATGTTCGAAGGATTCAATGAATCTGACCTAAACCTAAGATCTACGGAGGAGATTAAGCAACAAAAGATGGATCTACCTATTGAAGAGGTATAAAGGAAACCTAATTGTGAGGTTACAAAGTATGCTGAAGTTGTTGATGTTATTGACTGATAAGTCTAAGTAGAAGGTTGAAGGTGAAGGAGTTGATCAGAATTGTGATTTCTTGAAGCAAATTCTGAGTAGATCAGTGATGGAGATGGAAATGGAACTCAGTCAGTAAATTAGCATATATGTGTGAATTGGATCTGTTATTTGTTAAGTGAGTTGTATATTTTTCAGATCAGAAATTACTACTACTTTCTAATCATTGTATTAGTCCAAATCCTTTAATCAAGGTTGACCTAAAAGTCATTGATTAAATCCTTTAATCAAGGTGGCATTCTAATGGAATGTACTTAAATCCGTTAACCAGGTCACTTTTGACAGAGTGTTTAAATCCTTTAATAAGGTCACACCTAGCAATGTGTTTGTAAACCTTTAACAAGGTTGGATTTTCACAGAGCTCACTTTAGAAGAGTGAAAATATAAATAACATGTTACAAAGTGGTTTTTCCCAAGTTGGGTTTCCACTATAAATCCTGGTGTTATACTTGTGTGAATGTTTCCATATTATGCAAGTTAATTACTTTTGGACAGTGGACTGCATGTTATATGTTTCTGATATATATAGAGATTGAGTTGTGTTGGTGATTAGATATGAGATTGTTGAAGTGTTTAAAATTTCAATTGGTACATCTAGACCTAAGAACAACTGATTCACCCCCCTCTTTTTTGTTATAAATAATATTAATAGGTACCTCTTGATTCAGAAAGTGGAGAGAACCTAATTCTTAGAAGGATCTTGTTGAAGGAGCCAATAAAAGAAGAACCCAAGCAAAGAAGAGCCTTATTCAAGGTGAAATGCAAGATTCTTGGAAAGTTTTGTAAGTTGATTATAGACTCTGGATCTATTGATAATATCATCTCTTAAGAGGCAATGCAAAAATTTGGTTTGACAAGAATACCACATGCTCATCCCTACAAGGTAACTTGGATGAATAAGGGACAAAATGTATTGGTCAATAAATAAGTGTGGGTACAATTCACCATTGGTAAGTATCAAGATAAGGTGTTATGTGACATGTTTCCCATGGATGCATGACATTTGTTGTTGGGAAGTTCATGGCAGTATGACAACAAGGCCATGCATAATGGAGAAAATAACTCATACTCTTTCCAAAAGAATGGAATGACATATAGTATCCAATCCCTTGTATATAAAGAGGAAACTAAGGCAGAAAGTTCAAATGTCTTATTTGCAAGAGGCAAAGAGTTCTTGAAAGAACTCAAGAAGGAAGATGAAGTCAAGTTTTCCATAGTGATGAAGCCAAGGGAAGAAGACAAGCAAGGACAAGAACCCCTACCCATAGAGGTGAGAAACTTGTTGGCAACATACACATAAATAGTAAGTGATGGAATTCATGCACCAGGTGTGCTCACAAAGGTGATTTCTCTTTGAGTATTTTTACTAATGCAGATTGGGAAAGAAACATTGATGATAGAAAGAGTACAAGTTGTGGAGCATTCTTCCTAGGAAGAAGACTTGTGTCATGGAAAAGCAAGAAGAAAAATTAAATCTCCAAATATACTAGAGAAGATGAGTATGTAGAAGAAGCTATAAATTGTACTCAAATTTCATGGATGAAGCAAATCCTAGAAGGCATCAAAGAGAAGGTAACTGAACTAGTGACTATATTATGTGATAATACTAGTGCAATAAATATTTCAAAGAAATTGGTGATGCATTCTAATATAAATCATATTGCAATCAAGTATCACTTTCTGAGGGAAAAGTGCAAGAAAAGGTAGTCAAGTTGGAGTATGTGCCAACCAAGGAGCATCTAGCAAATATATTCACTAAGCCATTACCTAAAGATACTTTTAAGTATCTAATGAGTAATTTATGGGTTATTCCCCTACCTAAAAGATTCTAAGATGTTGTTTTAGGCATCAATCCAATGGCTTCATTGAATATCTTTCTCTATTGGATTAATGTCAAGGGGACTACTCCTTAGGGGGGTAATTCAAAGGAAAATGAAGACGTTGCAATAGTAGGTGACCTATGTGGAACCTTTGGCATTGTGTCAAAGGGGGAGAAGTGAGAACCATATGAAGTTATAAGGGGACAAGAGAAAATAATATCAGAAGAAGACATTGTAGGAGAAGATAAGGGGAAGTTTACTGCATTTGTTAAGGGGGAGAAATTGAGAAATTGATTATCAGATCAATGTGGTGTTGTCATCAATGCCAAAGGAGAAGATTACTAGCATAATTGATGTAGAGATGTTGCAAATATTGTTGAGAGTTTTTTTGGTACAAGTTTTAGTTATTGTGTTGTCATTGATGTCAACTAAGTATAGTGTTGGTTGATAGTGAGAAGATAAGTGTTTGAGTTTTTGAACCCATTGTGAAGTGAGTATGTGAAGGCATTGGAGTGTGCATTTCTTATGGGACACTCATAGATGTCTCTAGATGTTGTATGTATGATCGTGCTTGATGGGAACAAATCTGGAGAGAGTTACATGATCATTTGAAGGGTGATAGAGGAATAAGAGGAACAAATATTGACAAATGATGAATAATTTAATTATTCTATCAAATCAGTATGGATCCAAATTTTGTGGTCATGATATATTTATCTTGACTAGGATATGTTATTGATACTATCAATCTGTGAAATATTTGAATAGGTTTAAGCAGTTGATGTTGGATTGGTAAGTGGTGATGATGTGATCAGTTGCAATGAATATTTTTGTGATTTATCTGTCAAGGTGACATTGCATATTATTTATTGTTACATTATTTGAGGTGATTAGATCTATCAAGTTTTGGAAGCAAGTTGGAGAAGTCAAATAAAGTTTGACTGTTCTTGATTTGAATTGATGTCCAATGGATCTGAAGGCTAACATGAACTTGAAATTGTAATTAATAATTGGTAACATTTTTTAGGGTTAAAGGATCAATAGAGAATGGATTTTAATGATAAAATTCAAATGTATTAGGTCATGTTTAAGGCGATGGATGACCTAGTTAGTGAAAATATATTTATATCCAATCTGTTAGATTATGAAGTTGTAGATCGTAGATGAAAAGGTATGGTCGAGTGAAGAGAAAAGATTGTCTTCATAAAGAAGTAGTGTTGTGCTTAATTGTGTTTGAACAAGCAAAGGAGAAGTGCTACAACCAGATCATTGTACTCATTGATTCTTAATAGTTTCTACAAGAAAATCCCTTGATCGGGAAGACTTTAATAGACCTTACTTGTAAATCCTTTAATAGGGTGGATTTTTAATCAGGGTTTTAAATCCTTTAACAAGGTTACTCCTAGCAGCATAAAGCACTTAACAGGGCTAGAGGTAAATCCCTTAACCCTGCCACTCCTAACATGGTCTTCTCCTAACCAAGAATCATTGTAAGATCCTAACAGGGTTAAGCCTTTAACATGGCACATTTTAGAAGAGTGTATATTATTAGTGGGTGCCAATTCTCACCATAGTTTTTCCCTCTAACCAAGGTTTTATATGATAAAAATACTGGTGTCACTTTGTTGCATGTTTGGGTGGTTGTATGGTTACTTTTCTTATTGCATGCATAAAGTGTAAAGTTGATGAATGAAAATGTTATATTTGATAGATTACTGATTCACCCCCATCCCCCCCCTTAGTAATCTTGGACCTTATAGTATTAACAATTTGGTCATCCATCATGAATCTATTGTGAGCATCCATTATAGTCAAGAGATCAATAATTTAAAATACTAAGTACAAAGAAGAAAATCAAGCAATCAAGAGCCATAAAGTTCAAGCACTCAACTCTTCATTCCTCTCAAGAAATCAAGGTGTCTTCTTCTATAAATCTAGCTTATTTCCCCATTGGAGGCCAAGAAAAGGATTTTTTTTGTCAAGGAAGGAGATTTGTATTCATCCATCAAACTTCATTCTTCTCTCTTATCATGAATCAAACATTGTGGCCAATTACAACATCTATTTCATGAGGTTTCATATTACATGATTTTCTTTTGGGTTTTTGTGTTTAGTAATAGATATTGCATAAACATATTTTATCACATTAAAGAAGTAATTGCATCTACATTGTATGATATGCTTCATTTGTCTAGATCTAGCCTTTGTTGCATGACAACACACTTTTCCTTCAACTCATTGCATTGCAAGGTTTATTCCTAAATAGGGGTTTGACTAAGGAAATTTGACTAAGGCAAACCCCTTTCCGACCTTCTTACCCATATTCCTATGTGTAGAAAAAGGTTATGGAGCTATGATTTCAAATCTGAGCAATGCATAAGTAGTTGGAGGTTTTGTGAATGTTTCAACTAGAAGTGTTGGGAACACATCACCACTTTCACCCTGTTCTCAGGAACACCGTCAAGTTTTGAACTATCCTTCAATTTTTTATTGAAATTTCTAGAGTAGGTGCATTTCATCTTCTAATTTCCATTTCCATCAATTTCAGCTCAATATTGGTTCATATCAATCTATTTTGATCATCTTTTTAGTGACTTCTCTATCAGATCTATTTAATCACTTAATAATTCTTCAATCATTTACATATTTAAGGAAGGATGAATCTAATTCCCACTAAGAGATTGAGTCAACTCTTGAGACTAGTGGGGATATCTTCCTTCCTAATGTGTGAATTGCAAAGTGGGGAATAATTTGCATCATACCATTGCTTCCCATTTCCTACTATACTAAATGAAACAAGGAGATTTTAAGTTTTACAATACCTTCTAAAAAATTTAAGATAGAATTACTTAATAGTCCAATCTAAAGAAAATTATATATCCATATTCTAAACAAAATATTATGAAAAAGAAATGCAATATATTCAATGTTATAGTTTGTGCCTTGCACAAAACAAAAATGTCATCATTTAACACAAAGAAACAAAAATTAAATAATGTAGCTTGAAATGTCTTGAAAAATAAAATAAAATATCCAAAATGTGGTCTTTTAACATTTAGCAATGCTTTGTTTTCATTCTTGTACGTAAGGTAGAAAAATATGCATATATAATAATATATTTTTAAAAATAAAACAATGGCTGACAAATCTGAATTACAAGGCCTTTGTACCAATGGCTAGAATTGATAAACAAATCTCTTGTAACATTGATCAGAAATACATGATGAATCAAGTTTTTTTATAGAAAGGGGTAGGATTTTAATTTTGATCCAGGATTCTAGTTTATAAAGATCAAATAGTTTGTCACACAATGATCAAATCTTAAAGCATTCAAAAGTTATAGTATATTTTTTATATGAAACCTTGTTTTATCAATATTTAATATTTTGTGCTATAATTACATGAACTTTACAAAACTTGATCTAGTTGATTGTCTGTACCAATTTCACTCAAATTGGGGAAAATTTAAACAAAGTTTAAAGTTACATGCATGCCTATTGGCTTCTTGAAAAAACCTAAAAAGACTCTATGTCTCAAAATAAATAGAAAAGTGCACTAGAAACAAGTGTATACAATATCCTTAAAGCATACAATGAAAGAGGATATATCGTTCACCAAGCTAACTCACATTTCCTAACATGTATTGTGCAGATTAATTATGCAGAAAGAAGTACATTCAAGACAGTAAATTTGTATCATTTTAGGGAGTTTCTTAATATGTATGACAACTTTTTGTGATTACAACTCATTCGTGAATTTACATCAAATGGAAAAGGTGGTGGAGTTGGAGTACGTGGGTAAGCTCCTTTTAAGTTTTGCACCACCAAGCTAAAAATATGACTGAATTTGAGAAGTCGATCACACCCTCGTAACATAACATTAATCTATGTTTTTTATTTTTCTTATGCTTTTCACTCATTAGATGGAAGATCTTTTTCAAGTATTTTTTAATTAAAAAAATAAAAAATATCAATAAAATAAAAATGGACCAATAGAAAAAAAAATGAGTGAAAATTAGAATTTAAAAATTACAACTTTTCAAACTTTAGGATAAAATCTTTATTTTTATATTTGCACAGTTTCCAAAAATGATTAATTGTATTTTGCAAACACATAGGCAAGGAGTGATAAGATTGCCATTATCTTAACCTATGGGGAGTTGCATTTCAAAACTGAAGAGCATTTTATTTTATGGAGAGGTAAAAATAACAAGAAAATTGAGGAGTGGTGTGTGTAGAGAGAGTAATGTTTGTAGAGGGAATTTATTTTTATGTGTGTGTGTGTGTGTGTGTGTGTGTGTGTGAGTGAGTGAGTGAGAGAGAGAGAGAGAGAGAGAGAGAGAGAGAGAGAGAGAGAGAGAGAGAGAGAGAGAGCTCTTATTCGAGAAAAATGAAGCATGTTTTTGGAATGAAAAGAAAGGGAGGATGGTTTTTGTGCAGATTCATATGCGCATGAATGTAAGTGACCTAAGTTTCAGTCATGGTATTTTCTATTTGGAATGTTCAAACCCTTATCTTTAAAATAGCAATATTGATATATTTTCTCAATTAATCTATATATTCTTTTTATTATATGAAGTTATAGTTCCCGAAAATATGCATTGAATTATATTGTGCCCGTTGTTCTTTTACATACGACTTGTATGCAAGCTAGAATGACTAATGTTCTCATAGTATCATTTCTTAGTTTTTATCTAACCATATTCCTCTTAAATCAACTATTCAATTAGTTCATGCCTTGTGTTGAAACCCCCTATCTTAGACTAGATTCATCCAATAGAATCTATATATTTAGACACGCTTGAAATGTATTCAAGAATGGTAGAAATTTAATGACATAGGTTTTGAAGTCTAAATTATTTTAGGGTTGCATTAATTAATATTTGTGGAGGAGAAGATTAAAAGTTTCTTAACTCTTTCATCACAAAGATTATGTTTATTTATCACTAGCATAAAAGTAGAGAATGAGTTATCATGAATATTGCATGGTGGGCATTTTGGCATTTAAAATATCATAATGTTTTATTGATTAGATGTACAATTGATTTCAAATATATGATTTTCTAATTACTAATAAGTTTATGTCCTTGATCAAATAATTAAATGTAGAGGTTAAATAGTAATTTAGTACTTATCGATTTATCTTCTGAATCTCTTCTTCTATTGATATAATGTTTATAATTTTGAATGTATAAGTTAGTTCAGGTTATATTGACTTCAATAGATTGGTGAATTTATCTTAATCATTAAAATGTTCTCAGTAAAATTGATTTTAGCCCAAAATAGTAGAGGTAGATCTTTTCTTTTTATACTTACATCATTGGATACTACTAAATACAGTTGACACCCTTGGTTCCTATTGAAATTATTATGTAATAGATCTTGAATTAGTTATGAAATGAATTGATAATCATTATTAGAGCATAAATATCATGTAGATAATACTTTAAAGGCTTCTTATATAAGATTTTAATGCTTATATTTTCTTGCATGCTCGACTATGCTTTGTATGCTTAAATATGCTTTTGTAAGCTTATATATGCTAGGATTTTAGTCAATGTCAAATGGTGCCATAAATGGAGCAATAGAGAAGGGTAAGTTCCTACTTCAAATTTACCCACCAATAATCGGTACAAAAAGGTGCTTTGGCCAGATCTTATTCCATCATTAGTATATGCTTCCTATTTGATTATTATGTCTTGTAGTACCCTAAAATTGACCACCTTTGGTCAATTTACCCCTATTGTGGGTGGGGGCTTCTTCTCTTTGGGGGATCTCTTTCTATGTGGATACCTCATCAGACTTCATTTTTTGGGACCCATCTTTCCACCCACCTAAGCTATGCTTAAGGGGGTGTTTGTGTGGGTTTTTATTTTCCCTTTTCTAGTTTTTGTTGTACTCTTAGTGAGATTGCTTAGGTTTAAAAAATTAGTATTAATTGAGTGAGTGATTTTTTGAGGTGTCATTTTCTTCCAAGGATGTCAAATGTTTAGACTAGTTGATGGTTACTCCCTATTGGTTGGACTTTCCACCTTCACTCTCTTCTTGAGTCTATTTACACTCATTACATGGCTTGTGTTTCCAATTGATGTATTATCTTGTCATTATGATCTCATTATGTATATTTTTCATCTTGAAATTATCCATATCTCTCAAAACTTTCAACCTATTTTTGTTTATTAATTTACAAATTTTTAACTTATTTCCTTCATATTTTCTTTAGTTATTCACCTATTTCATATTTATAACAATACAAAGTCTTAAAAAATAGATCATATACATGGTGAACGGGAGCAGCGCTGGTGAGCAGGAATGGTGAATGTACAGTTGAAGTCACAGACTGCAGTCGTAGACTCAAAAGTTCACCTAGTTTTGTCAGGACAGGAGTTCAAACTTCGACAGAAAGTGACCTTTGCAGTCTCAAAGTCAGATGTTTCAACAGTATTGTCAGGATAGGGATCTAAAACTCTGGCACGACCAACCCAACTCTTTGAAACCTAGTGGCAAGGGTTTTCAGGTTTTTCCTTTTGCCCAAAAAAATAAACAGAAATTTGATCCCTTGTCATAGCAAGGTATGAATGAGGTTATGAAGATCTTCAAAAGTAAAATTACGGTCCAACCTGTGAAGCCCTTCTTTGTGAATCCCAGGTTTCATGTTAAGCCTCATTCTAATAAAATCCAAGGCACACATTAGGGTCAGAAGATGTCTCAAAATGCATCTCAAGGAAAATCTCTTCCTTAGAGAGCCCCGTCCTTTTTTCCATAGGGGGTTTCTTCTTTCATTACTGTGAATCCTCCTCATTTCAATGGAATCTCTTCCTATGAGGTGGGTGAATCGACTAGGCAAGCCACTATGATCCCTAATGACTCCTCTAAACAGGATCCTCCTTCGGGTGCTGACAATTTTTTCAAAAAATCAAATGGGCGGGAAAAAATTTCAAATTCTTCCTAGCCCCATTTTTTCAGATCAGGTCACTTCAACGGGAAGAAGCGGTTGGGTAGTGCATGCACTCATCAAATATTTTCAACATTTGTGAGGGTACGCCTCTAGGATCTCCAGTGACTATTGGCCCTCCATTGGGTGTTCATATGGATTCTCTGGCTCCTGAAATAGATGCTCATCAGTCTGCTAAAGTGATCCTTGAAGAGATCATTCAACTCAAATATGGTAGAGCACCCTTCAATCCAAATCATCTGAGATAGATTTGGCAAGCGAAGCAAACCACATCAGCTCCTTCCACAAATTTAGTCAATATTACCCTACCATAACATTTGCTACAAGATCAGATTGATTTGCTACGACAAACTGCACTTATTGGTAAGTTTTGTAAGACTTCACTCTTATTTTCTGATATTCAAACTTGGGCTTTTCAAATCTGGGGAGGGCTGAAGGATATTTTTTGTTTAGATTCAGTCTCGAGTTTCTTTGTTGCTATTTTTGAATCTTCTAGCTCTAGAGATACTATTCATGAAAACAAAGGTTGGTTCTGCCAAGGATTGGGTCTGTACACCAAGATTTGGACTCCTAATTTTAAGCCTAATTCTAAGGCTTACCTTTTCTTTCCCTATTGGGTGGCCCTACCCTTATTTCCCTTGGAGTATAGGAATATTGATATTGTGGAGATCATTGCTAACAAAATCAGCATTTTCATTAAGCATGACTTGATTCCTTTTGAGTATCCTCAGTTTGATACCAGAGTTTGTGTTCTTTTAGACTCTTTGAAAGTATTTCCAGATCAGATTAAAATTAATTCAAAGTGGGGGGTTTGGTCTCAACATATTGAACTTCAAAGTGAAGACATAGTTAGGAATCATCAGCACAAATTGGGTCATTTGATTTCCCAATGCAAATCACATGGTCAATCTGGGATGTCTCTTTGTTCAGATCATTGTTCTGACCCAACAAATTGTTCTAACATGGGTCTCAACCAAATATGGAAGGATTCATTGAACATTTTTACAAGATGTTCATTTTCTTTTTCTATTCAATCAGATGCTTTCTTTTTCTCAAACATTTTTCTCTCAGTCAGCAGTAGTACTGTCTTCCAAGTATCATTGAATCTCAAGGGAATCAGTCTAAGCAACCCAGTATAGATCTCAATACCTTTGTGCATCTCCTAATGTTCCAAGCATCTTCAGCAAATACCATGGAATTGACTTCAATTTTTCATTACAGTGTTGTTGTTGATCTTAAGGCTTGGGAGTTCACTGATAATATGATAACAGAGCTTGCTCACACAATTATTCATGAGACTGTATCATAGGAAAGCTCATGGCTTACTACTATGTCTCATTCTCCAATTCTTGATGTGATGTGTAAAGATATTTTATCTTCTTAATCTTCCATTGATACATTTCAAAATGAGGAAGTCAGTATGGAATGTCAGTTATGCATGGTTAACAATCAAAAGGAACCCTTACTATTCAGAGATTCCTTTAGTGTGAATCAGGATATATTATTTGACACTTGTGAAGATCATTTGATCTCAGACCACTGTATCCCTCCACAATTTGCTACTTAGAATAATATGAAGTATGAGCTAGTCACAGACAAAGATTGTGAGAACTCCCTATTGGAGACGAACGCAAATGAGGATCTTCAATCTGCACCTTTGGGTGGATTTGATCACACTATTATGATATCTATTGAAAAATCTCCTACTCAATTAGTACAATGTATCAAGACTCCCAAAAAGAGAGGGAGAAAACCAAAGGGAGAGAAAATCAAAGTAGAAATAGCAGCGGGCATCCAACCTACTTTAGATAGCAAATTTACACCTACTAAAAGATTGACAAGGAGAACCAAGAGTTCTCCTTGTCAACAATGAAGATAGCCTCTTAGAATGTCAGAGGCTTAAATGCCTCTGACAAGCACATCAGGATCAAGTCAGAGCTTGATTCTATGAGGGCAGACATAATTCTTTTACAAGAAACCAAGCTATCTCAAGATTCCTTTCTTAAGATAATAGGCAAATGGTCTCAGTGGAGTTTGACACATAAGTAGAGCAATGGTGCTTTAGGTGGGCTTATAGTCCTATGGGATCCCAAATCAGTACAAGTTCAACCACTCATTAAATAGGATAATTGGTAACTAGTGAAAGTTGTCCGGTTCGATCTAAGCTTTATTCTATTTAATATTTATGGCCCTAAAATGACTTCTGATAAACTCAAACTGTGGAAAGAGGTTACTAACTGCATTTAGTCTCAAATTGATCAATTATTAATCCTGGGTGGAGATTTTAATGTTGTTCTCAAGTCTTCAGAAAAATAGGGTGGAATAAGCCCCCCACCTAAAACGGTCCAAGATGTTTCTAATATGTTAATGGATAATAACCTGGATGATATTGAACCAACCAATGGTTCTTTTACATGGACCAGTACGAGAGAAAACTTCTCCCAAATAGAAATTAGATTGGATAGATTTCTTGTCTCACAAGAGTGGAACTTATCAAACATCACATTCTAGTCTGAAATTCTACCATGCCCAGGATCTGATCATTTTCCTATCACTTTACAACTGGACATCCCACAGGTTATGCAATACCCCTCTAACCCTAATATAAGTTTTGTGTTTTTGAAAGAATTAAGATCTTTCGATGTTTTCTTACAGCTTAAGTTGTACATGATACTTGTTTGATCTATTCCTATAGTTTGTTTATAATAATTTCATAAGCTAGTACTCAATGATTCTAATATCAGACATACTATCTAAAGGTATCATTTTTGTATGTATTTATCTCTGTGTATGTATTGAGTACCTTCAAGACCTTTATGAACATAGTTAGGATGTTATATGATATGTACTTGATAGATATATATAAGTGGTTATTTATATTTTCTTCTATTAAGGTTACTTTGGATGAATCTTGTATCTCACTTGATGATTTGATTATGTTGATTTATTATTAGTATTGATAAGAGACTAACACAATGCTTGAGATTCTAACCTTCATTATGATGATGCTACATGCTTTGAGTGTATATATATACATGATGTGTTTTCATGATTCAGGAAGAAGTCATAGTTACTCACATAGCTGAGGTCCACATGATGTATTGATCCTAGTCATTTGTCTGCAATGTTTTCTTTTATATGTATATCCATGCATATGTATTTCTTCTTTGTGATGCAGGCTTGCAGGTATCGGGCATCGACTTCACCTAGCTTCACAGGTCTGAGCATGCCCTCAAATCCTTGATGGTTGTTGTTATGGAGATAGTACTAAGGCCCCTACATGAGTCTTCCTTTGTCATTATTCCAATTTGGGAATATTAGGGTTCCTTCTTTGTCAGTCAACCTTTGGGTCAAAAACCCAAATCCAACGCACCCGGTTGGCAATGGTTGTAGTTAGTGCCTTGTGGCCACTTGAATTCATTTGGTTGTATGATTTGTTTACTCATTTTATTTATTTCTCCTTCTTGGTATGATTCTTAGTTAATCTTTCTATGTTGTGTTTCAGGAGTTTGGCTTGACTTTCCTTGTTGACTTTGGTTGACCTTGTTTGATCTTATGGTTTTCTCGATATGTTTCATAGATGATTTGTATGGCCTCTTTGGATGATTAGATTTATTTTGAGGCATGTGATTTTATTCTACCTCAATGATTATATCCTATTGTAATTATAAATAGGTAATAATATTGTGATCTATTACTTCATAATCTTATAGATTATAGTGTTTGGTATTTGGCATGTATCTATATAAATATAAATATATATATATATATATATATAGAAATATATATATGGGTGCACACATATATGTATTTATATATATATAATTTGTATGTGATTATATGTTAATTATTGTAGATATTGTTGATGGTGTATATTTTGGGATTAATGTAAAGTATAATATTATTAATAATTAAATATTAAATAATGCGAGGTATATCATTCTCAATTGTTAATTATTAATAATGAGAATAGGTTATATATATAGATATTGATGTAATTAATGATGGCATATGCATATATGTTAGGATAATATTACATATGTGTATGAATGAATACAAATAATCTTTTATTGTATATTTGAGTAATATAGTTGTATGATATTAAGTTATTTTATAATACCCTTTAGTTAAGAGTTAGTTGGGAGTTGGTTACTTTTCCTCTCAACCTTTGGAAATCTATTTATATGCACTAATTTCTCATTTGAAGAGAGGAGATTTTGGGGCTGAAGCATTGAGGAGAGGATGGCCTTACTTTTCATGGAGATTTTGGAGAGAAAACTTGGAGATGTGAGGGAGAGTTTGTAAGCATATGTCTTTAAGAATTTTTGGTTATCTTTGCTTTTGGGAGAGAGACATTTTTGTGAGAATTTCAGTAGTTGAGAGAGGGATTCTTTGCTGTGGAATTATTTCTTTCTTGCATGGAGATTTCTGAAAGTAGATAGGGTTTGAAGGATGCATCTCAAGTTTGGATTTGTCTTCTCTTTTGTTTCCTTCCTTCTTTGATTCAACCTTCGTAGGACATGAGGTATGGATTGAATATTTTAATTACTTTATGTCTCTGATAGATTATGGATCTATTTATATATTATAATTATTTATTATGTTTTTACTTCTCATTTCTATGGTTATTTTAAAGTTTTGAGTTTTTGTTTGTAAGAATTGGCATGTGTTTTCCGAGGGTTTTTAGCAACCCATTTTTGGAGATCTATTATTATAATAATTTAAATTGCATCTAGGGTTTTACTAAATTGAATCTATAGAAGTAAAATTCATAGATCTCAAATGGGTATCTCTCTTATTTTATTTTTAGGGTCGAATTAATGCCTTATTTTTGACATTTTGGCAGACTATGCCTGTCCATTCTTGATTCCAAATTTTCTGTCAAATGTATTCGTATGCTACAGGCTGATATGATCATATAAAAGTCTGAATTTGATATCAGAGATTCTCCTACATCTTATATTTTATTTAAAATTGGTTTGGTGAATTTTAATCATGTTTTGTGAAAATTACAACCATTTTAGTGAAGGCAGGTCTGAACCCTAACCAGAATTTTCTGTTTTAAACCAGAAGTCATAACTTTCTTTCCCACCGTTGGATCTTCCTAAAAATAAAAGTGAGAGTCCATAATTATGTTATCTAAATCTTCATTGAAGAGATTGCCTTTATTATTTGTTTTGTGGAAGATATGGATGACTGTTCTATGATGACTATTCTTTGCATTTAATCCTTGCTTGAAATAATTCAGTTTAAGAACATCATTAAGTTTTAAGGTTTCGTATGGTTACCAGAGGCTATTAGAATTTTTTTTTGGCTAATTGGATCTATTTATACTCTAAATATGTTTATAATATCACTTGGATGTCTTCTTATATGTTTGGAATATTCTGAATGCCATATTGGGTTTAGGGTTGTCAAGTGGACTAGGGACAACATATGTTTTCCTAAACTCAATCAAATGTTGTTATGGAATTGATATGAATTCTGGATGATGAATCTATTATGTTCTTATGATTTTTATATGTATGTTAGGGAACCTAAGTACACTAGGTGAGTGGCTCATAGTGAGGGGCCGGGGCCCTAAGTGGCTAGTACCAGGATAACCTACTATGAGTTATTTAATCAAGTGATAACCTAAATAAATGAATTGGGAATGGGAGATTATTGGAATGGGAAATTACACACTAATAAAGATTAATTGTGCCTTGCCCATGCCTTTAGTGCTAGTAAAGACTAATGATGGGAGTGGGAGAAGGTACCTATGCGTAGGTACAACTGAATGACCTTGTCTGTATGAGAGGCATTCGGTTCCGCATGTGCCTACTTGGGGGCCGGAGCCAAGAGTGGCTAGTACCAGGACAACCCAAGGGGTGAGGGCTATGTGATGACACTCACCTAGCTTGTAGCTTAGAGTCTCTACCAAATTTGATCATGCCTCTGGTAGTCCTTGTGGTCTTCTTTTCTTTTCTTTTGTGTTGTGACTTTGGGGAAATTTTATCACCACCTTAGGAATTTCCTAGTTGTTACCTCTTGTATGGGCCTTTGGTTCTATCTCCTAGCTCGAGGGAGTGGGCCTATTGGTTCCACATGGTTGGGTGGTTAATATTTATATCGAGGTATTGATTGTGATTCTTTGGATGATCCTAGCACATATTCCTTTCCAGATCTGCAGTTGAAGATTTCTTATCGGATATTTTAATATGTTGAGATGTACTTATGTATTTGTATTCATGTAATTTTTAATCTCCTAAAAGGAGTCTTGTAGTATTGATGTAATCTCAATTCAAAGCAATGCATAAGGGAATGGGTAGTTCTAGGTAAAAGAAAGGGAAAAGAATGTGGAATATTGGACATGTTACTAGCATTAAAAGAAAGTGCTTATGTTATTTCTCCTATCCTCTTATGTTGTCCACGTGTAAAAGAAATAATCTTAAATATAGTTATATATAATGATGTATCACAATAATAATGTATTCTCTCTTGATGAAAGAATCCAAGGAAATTATTGAGAAATGATATATTAGTGATTGGAATTATTAACAATGAATGGTTATGAAACAATGCAATAAAATAGTAATTTGATTTTAATGTTAATACTTGGTTCATGTTAATGAAGTACCTAGGATGATGCCTACCTTAATGAATATTAATATCTTACCTAAATTATTAGAGAAAAGTGATATAAAGGATAGTAGATGTAGATGAAATCAATATGAATTTATGGAATGAGTTGATAAAAGGAATAATGATGTTGGATGATTAACTTATGTTTAATAAAAGAAATAAGTTAGGGACATTTATCTTGATGCATTAAAATGAACGTAGATCTTTTAAGCTCATGATTCCATGAATATCTTATGCATGTAAATGGTTTATATGATGTTGCTTTAGTAGCGACGTGAGGGGACCCGTGAGGACTTAAGTTGTATAAATATTACATTCAAGTAGTAGAAAATTATTTCTTCTTTTAGAAATATGAAGTGTAATGATGAATATTATTCTAGTTAAAATTAAAAAAAGAAATTTACTACTTGCATTTTATAGAGGTTTATGTCTTGTCCTCTTGGGTTTCCTAGTGGGGCGTTATAGATTAATCAAGGTTTTAACCATCAATCATCTTTCAAATTTGAAAGGATGTGGCTGAGGCATCCAGACTTTCTACCCTTGTTAAAATAGTGGTGGACCAATGCTCCCTATTGTGCTAGCTCAAAAATGCATCAGTTTGCTGAAAAGTTGAAGTGGGTTAAGAAGCATATTAAAAAATGGAATGAAACTATTTTCAAAAATGTTTTCATAGAAAAAGACACAGTCAAAAAGAAACTATCAGAGATTCTTGATAACACTATTAACAAGGCATGACTTCTGATCAATTTTTCAAACAAAAGGAATTGCAAGTGGAATGGGAAGAACTTTGTAACAGGGAAGAGATTTACTGGCATCAAAAATCCCATGAATTGTGGTTAAAAGAGGGGGATAAAAATACGAAGTTCTTTCATGCTTCTGCCAAGTAGAAAAGAGCTGCTACTAGCATATTTACCATCAACAATGTAGATAATGGAAATACTATTTCTGATGCTCAAGGTATTCAAGATGAAGGGATAATTTTTTTTTAAAATCTCCTTCATCCTCCTCAAAAGCCACCTCCCAATCAAGATGACTCACATACTCTCCTTCAAGCTATCCCTACTTTGGTTTCAACATCGGATAATATCACATTGATGGCTCCATTCACCATTTATGAAATAAGAAAGGTGGTTTTTTCTCTGGCTTCAGATAAAGCTCTAGGGCCAGATGGTTACACAATCCTCTTCTTTCAAAGTTGTTGGGATTTCATTAACCTAGATTTGCTTGGAGTAATTAAAGAGTCTAGAATAAGTAAATCTATGCTCAAATATTTTAACACCAAAAATATAGCCATCATTCCTAAGGTGAAACCCCAAAATCATTCTCAAAATTTAGGCCTATCTCATTGTGTAATACAATCTACAAAATTGTTACTAAAGCTATTTATTTGAGAATGCAACATTTGATTCCAAAAATTGTGTCTCAAGAGCAAGGGGGATTTGTCCCCAGGAGAGAAACTATGGAAGGGGCATTAGTAGCTCATGAAGTTCTTCACTCAATTAACTCTTCCAAGTCCTCCACTTCCATTATTAAACTAGATATGATGAAGGCATATGACAGAGTCAGCTGGGACTTCTTGTTCAAAGTATTATGAAAAGTTGGATTCTCAAAATCTTGGTGTAGTTGGATCAAATCTTGTATTTCTGGAGCTTGGTTCTCTATCATCATTAATGGGGTGCCAGTGGGATTCTTTCCATCTTCTCAGGGGGTAAGGCAAGGAGACCCTTTGTCTCCTATTTTGTTTATACTTATGGCTAAAGCTTTTAGCAGAATCATCCACCATAAGCATGAATTGGGTCTTTGGCAAGGGATAAAGATTGGGGATCCTCCTATTTTGGGCACACATTCATTCTTTTTTGATGATACCCTACTTTTTGGATCATCAAATGCCCATGAGGCCAGGCAAATTAAATTTTTTCTATACCTTTATATTGCTGCTTCTAGGCAAAAAATTAATGTGACCAAATCAAAGATCTACATCTTCAATACCAATCAAATTATTGCTAATAGAATTGTCAGCATTCTAGGATTTACAACTGACCTTCTTCCTTCTATGTACCTTGGCATCCCATTCTTCATGGGCCCTAACAAAACAAATTACTGGCTACAAATCATTGATAGAATTAAAGCAAGAGTGGCAGCTTGGAAAGCTAGATGGCTCTCTCTTGCTGGCAAGATCCTACTCATTAAAACAGTGCTAGTAGCGATTCCGAATTATTATCTTTCAGTAGTAAAAGCCCCTTCTTCAATTATTCAGACTATTCATAAGTTGTTAAGAGAATTTCTATGGTTAGCAAATATAGATGGAGAAAAGAAAATTCCCCTTATTTCACTGAAAGTTATGACACAATTTAAGGCTCTTGGTGGAGCAAGAATACATGATTTAGCTAATAGAAACAAGGCCTTTGGTGCCAAGCTAGTTTGGAAAATGCACTCCAACCCATAGAATAAATGGTTCCAAATCATGTAGTATAAGTATCTAGACAATAACAACCCTTCAAGAGTGCTCTCAATTCTTGATCCACCAAGGGGCTCCGCATTATGGGACTTTATGATGTCTTCAAGAGACACAATCACTAATTACATATCCTGGAAAGTAAATAATGGGGATCAGATTAAATTTTGGAGAGACTCATGGAATGGATCCCCCCCTTTAAACAATTTGGACCATATGGAGGGTGTGATTGACACAACTGAATCAGTTTGGGGATGCTATCTAATTGATTTTGTTTCTGCAATTTGTTTGTTTTCTAGGAAAGTAATTTGGAAAGATCCAAGGGATCTCCCTATCACTTTGCAAGAGAAAGAAAGACTTTCAAAATTATTAACAAGTAAGGAAGTCTACCTCTCAGGAAAGGATGATCAAATTATTTGGGTTCCAGGGAAAGATGGGCAATATACTATCAAAGAAGGATACATAATTATTCAACAACAAGTAACTTGTAATGCTCCTAACCGGGCCTTCTCTTTTTGTTGGGACAATGTCACTCTCCCTAAGGCTGGATGCTTTGCATGGATTGCTTTGAAAAAAAGAGCTCTCACGAGTGATAGGCTTTCTAAATTCAACATTTCACATTCTTTCAATTGCCTTCTTTGTAATCAAGAGATTGAAACTGGGGATCAACTCTTCCTCAATTGTTCATTTTCCCAACAATGCTGGTTACATGTTCTTTCCAAACTACAGTACCATATGCCCCTTTCAAACAAGTTATGTGATCTCTTTCAATCTTGGCCTGAACTTTACACCAATTCCCTCTTTTCTAGGCTATGGAAATGTATCCCAACGTTAGTGGTTTGGGCCTTATGGTGGGAAAGGAATAAGAGAATCTTTTGTCAGCAACCTTCTCCAATTGAGAATGTTCTTAGCTCCTTAGAAAAGTCCATTTCAGAAGTGGTAAACAATAGTCACTAAAAAGCTAAATGCAATCCAATATTGTCTTCTTGGGATAGTGGTATCATACATGAATGGAAAGGTATCCACATACCTATTGGCTGGTGTCAGAATGTAAATGCAGTCCCCTTTCAAGATAGACAAAATATTCACTGGGTTCCACCTTCAGTTGAACAAATCAAGTTGAACTTTGATGGAGCATCCCAGGGTAATATTGGCCAATCTGGTGTTGGCATTTGTATCAAAGATCATCAGGGTGATGTATTAGCTTTCAAATCATCCCCCCTTTCACATGGTTTGAACAATATGGTAGAGGCACAAGCTTTATTTCTTGGGCTGATTTTGGCAAAGCAAGCTGGCTTTCACAACATCTTGATAGAAGGTGATTCCATGGTTGTAATTACTGCTTGCATAAAAAGAGTCTCATATAATTGGAAAATGGCCTATATTCTTCAACAAATATGGATCCTATTAGACTCCTCTGATGATGTCCTGATCTCGCATACACTTTGCGAAGGTAATAAACTGGCAGATTTCTTAGCTAATCAAGGTTGTGATGGTATTCACCAAGAAAGAATTCTACCAAGTGGCAATTGTTTCATTGATGATGAATTTCATAAAGTCATCAATTCAGATAAAAAATCTTTTAAATCAGCAAGTTGATTTGACAGATAGTATGTAGTTTCCTAAGGTGGTCACATGATGTAATTTAGCTGATCATTACATGATGCCTAGAGTAATGACTTGTATATGTTCTCCCTTTTGGCAGCTACCAAATCCTTCCTCACGTGCAGGCATATTAATTTGTTTTCCAACTCATGGGTAAAGTACACTTGCCATGTGAAATATGAGTGTGCTGTATAGGTCTGCCAGGGAGCCATTCATTAAATATGAGATGAATTAAAGATTTCTAGACATTTGAGTATTCCCCTACTTCGACGATTTTAATTTCCTCTACCGTCTACAAACCTATTTCAGTGTGTCAAGAACACAGGATGGATCCCTCTCTTGCTCTCTACCCATGTTGCAATTCCTGCAAGGCCTTCCATGAGGATCTTATGCCACACAATTTCCAAATTCAATTACTTCCTTGGGAGATAGAACACTCATTTCTAGCCCATGTGGATGATGCATCCTTTGACAGAGTTTTCATTTGCCACTCGTCAGTGATTCGTAGGGTTATTTAGAGATTGATTGGTGAGAACGTTCTCATGCCTAGGTTGAAACAAATATTATTCCCTTCGCAAATGCTCTCCATTTTTCTATCAAATATCCTTGATTTGCTGCAATCAGTGGAGCTCCTCTTTCTAATAGCAAATAAGGTGGTTTAGCCTGAATTTATTGTAGACAACAAACTAATGCTTGCAATCCATAAATATGATTTATGGCATGGAAATGCTATTGTAGGGGGTTTTTTTCCCCATCATTTACTTATGAAGAATCATGAATACTCTATGGTTTATGAATGCATCAAGAGGGCGGTGGAATGACATAACTTTAGGCTGTTAAAATCAACTTTACAAGTGGATTCTCATGCTATAGACAGGGATTTTGAGTTTAGCATTAAAAAATCTGTTAATGCCTAGTTTGATTTTCTAGATACCCCCAATATTCCTTCGTGCCTTGCTCTGTTGAATTTGACTCCTTCTTTGGCCACATTATATCCTCCTCGGGTGTCCCCTATTCCTGATCTCAATTTGCCAACATGTTCAACAATTTCTCCATTCGTGGACATTGACTACTTCTGCTGGTGTGAGAATGAGGATGGTTGGGTTTCAAATGCATCATCTACTCCACCCAAAGGTTGGGAAAAATCTTGGTGTTTCTCACAGGTTCATCATCAACAGGGATACTCTAAAGTTTGTGACATGGTCGAATAATGACTAGCTGATGGAAATTTTTTGAGCTAGTCATAATATTTTGTTTTTTGGTCATATTCACTACAACTATGGTGCTGATGTAATGTTATATTGATACATAGTTGTTAGATAGCTTTTCTTCAAGTAAGGAAATTATGGTTCCTTCTCTCGATCCACATCTAAGGAGTTCATAATGTAATGCTTTATAGCTTTTTAGGCTTGGGGGATTTGGGTCTCTGAATCTCATCCTTGTATCTTCCCTAAAAGAGGGCTTTTGTATGCAAACTGTAAAATCCTATCTCTATATTACTTTTGTATTCGACAATGATTCTGGGGTTTCTTCCTGATTCTTCCACGGATGAGTCCTTCAATCAATTATTATAAATATATTATTGGTGGCCTATCCACTTTTGTTTAAAAAAAAATAATACAAAGTCTTGATCTTAATATATACCCATAATGTTAGCTATGTGAACTTATTGTGATGTTATCACACATCACCCCATTGCAAATGGAGACCCTATTTTTTTTTCTTTTAAGGCTTTGTTTAGATGTTTTTGTTTCAGCCTTTGGTCTCTTGCTAGTGAAAATTTAGGAATTCAATCAAATTTTAGAGTTTTACAAAGTTCAAGCGTGTCATCAAAAAGTACAAGGAAGAAAGCACGACCAAATGAGTATTATAATGTCATAGGGGTGTTCAGAAGGGCCAAGAGACAAAGATCAACATTGATTGAGGTCAATTCTGACAACTCTTCCTTTTTAGGGAAAGTTGATTTTTTATACTTTTTGCTTTTTTTGGAAGTTTCCTTTTTTGGAATTTTTGGGCCAATCTAGTAACCTACTCTTTTGTTTTATTTTCCTAAATTTATAAAGTTGTTTTTTTTAAAATTGGGAAGGCCAAAAGTTGTGAAACCACCCAAGTGTAAAATTCTTATTTTCAAGTTTGAATTCTTATGGGTTTTCCTGAAAAAAAAAAGCATGAAAAGTGGTGAGATGTTCTAGATTTCAAAATGAGGAAAATAATTCAAAATTATGGAAATTCTTGGAAAATCCTTGTTCCAATATTGATTTTTTCTTGGAAAAGTCAAGAAAATATATGTAAAAGAACACTAATGGAAGCACACTAATTACTAAAATTTGGCCAAGTCTAAAATTTTTTAGGTTCGTCCAAAATCTAGAATTTCTATTATAACACCTAGAGATTTGAAACCACTCTCAAACATCCTAAAAATATTTGTATAAAATGTAATTTAAAGTATAAATTATTATACTTAACTTTTAGATTTTATAAAAACAATTCACCCAAAGAGAGAGAGATTCCTCAAAGTCCACTCACACATGATAAGTTCTAGAAGAAAGTGTTAGTTTTTAGGATAAAAAATGTAAACAATCAAAAAATAAATACATAAGAGAATGAACATGATTTTTACTCTTGGAAAACCCTCCTACTCAAGGGAGAAAAACCCAACAAATAATCTCTTATATATAAGATAAACAAGTACATAATTCTGCATACAATAATCAGGCCTTATATAGGGCAAGTATCATACAACAATATATATGTCTCTACAATAAACAATTCTTCTGAATATATATCTCCTTGAAGAAAATATCTCTTCATATATCTCACAAATTAAATACCTTCTTTTTAAACTTGTCTTGAAACTTCATTGTCTTGAGCCTTCAATATATTGAAATGTAACAACACACCACTTGAGTTGTCTTGAGAAACATTCAATTTAATTTAATTTAGAACATGAAGGCCTACCTACCTTTAATTAGGAGAAACATATCTTCCAAAACTATATCTCCAACACTCCCTCTTAGCTAGGAGGTATCTTTCTAGATATCCATGTCATGGAATCTCGCAACATGACACCCACAATAGCTACACCCATTTGTGGAAAATGTTTTTATCACAAAATCTCTCAATGTGATAACATCATGGAATAACTCAACATTATGTCCACCATGGCTACTCCCATGTGTGGAAATAAACATATACACAAGCTCACATCATGGACTCACTCAACATGATGTCATCATAGAATCTCTCAATATGATATCTATCATAGTTTCTCCCATGTGTGGAAAGAAGCATATACACAAGTTCCCATCATTTAATCGCTCAACATGATATCCTCATGGAATGTCTCAACATGACATCCACCATGGCTACTCCCATGTGTGGAAAGAGTCACATCTCTCAAGGGCTTTCTCCTTACATTTCTCCATCTCAGAAAAATGTGCATTACAAGGGCTTTCACCTCATATTTCTCTCTCATAGAGAAATATACACTATAAGTGATTTCACCTCATATTTCTCTCTCACGGGAAAAATATACATTAGAAGGGTTTTCACCTCATATTTCTCTCTCGTAGAGAAATGTACATTACAAGGGATTTCATCTCATATTTCTCTCTCACATAGAGATATGCATTACAAAAAATCTTTATGATGATGTGACTCCCTTCGAAGCTCCAAGAACTTGCATCAACCTCCTGACCTCCCTGTTCAATATTGCTTGCAATTATTTCCTTAGAGAAACTATTTTCAACACACACCTCTGAAACTTTTGGCATTCTAGAGTCCAAGGCTATCCTCCTTGACCTCATCCTAGACCACCCTCTTCTGAATAAGTTTGTGGAGTTACCAATGTAAAATCCAAATTGATTGTATAATTCTCTTCTCTACGGCTCAAGAGTTTTTCCAAGGACTTTAGAACCTAACCTTTCTACATTGCAACCCACTTAGCTGACATCTTCACTTCTTCACTAAAATCCCTCTTCATCCCTACCTTGGAGAGTGCAAATAAATTCTTTGGAAGTGAACTCCCCTTTATTGATCTTAGATCCTTAATGCTCTCAATTTGTGCCTTTATTCTCAAAATTTAACTCCCTCTGAATGTCATTTCCTCCTCCTAAAATAAATTGATCATAACATAATCTGAATAGGTTCTTCTTTGAGAGAGATGTGTCTAGTTATGTGCCACCAACTCTGTCCTATGACAAAAAGTTGTGTCATCATTCTTCATCCTATGTGACTTCCTCACAAGATGCATCAAGCTCTTCCTCCTTTGAATGCAATCTCTCATCATCCTTATGCTCCTCAATCCATCCTAGAATCATTTTAGAGATATTACTAATAGTTCATAGCTTCAACCTATCCCTAAGAGAAATACCAATGCAAGAAGCATACATGGTTCACTATTCTAATGTATGAATTAATAACTACATAAAATATTCATCAATATTATTCAAAGGTATGAAATAATTATCTCTTTATTGTCTAATCTTCCTCACAATCCACCAATTATTCTTTCCTCATCTTTTAACCTAAAGATTCAGATCTCCAGATACACCCAAAATAGGAACAAGAAACAATATTTTGAGATGATGAATATACCAACAACAAAATTTCATATCATAAGATATGAATAGAAGAAACAATATATTTTTTATTACCGGGAATAACCCTCAAAAAATCTAAGTAGAAATCAAATGCTTCAATTAAAATACTTATGCGTATATTGCAAACAACATCTTGTACAATAATCTGCTCGGTTTCACTATTTAGATTCCCAATCATGATTTGTAAGATTACATAGGAAACATGTTCAATATCATATATCGACAAAAAAAATCCAATAGACAGATGTGTGGAATATATGAATTTTACTAAAATATCATCATGCATCACAATATACCACATTATATATATACAACATGTTCAACTTTTACTTCCTTTTGACATCCTAATTTCATTCCAAATGGTGTCGCTAATGCTCAGTAACTATAGGTGGAGAAAGGGTTTGATTGGTCAGTGGAGAGAGTCGAAGGCTACTGAGCCATGAGAAAAATATGAGACACTCCAAATGATGGTCGCTATACTTAGATTCGTGTGTCCTTCGTAATTCCTGATGATGCATTATTTGCATCCCTGGGAGTCAATTGTATATTTTGTCAATGGATCTTTCAAGCTCACATGATACTGTATGTTAAGATAAGAGCTTCACAGTAGATGTGAATATTCAAGGCCTAGATTCTTGATCTTTTCCACTTATCTTCCTCCAATACAAGCATCTCCTCTTGAGTGCCATGCCAATAGACTACATAAGATTCAATACCTTCCAAGATGAACTTCATAGAGAATCTTCTTAATTAAATGTGATCGAATCTCTTGAACCCACTCTAATACCATGTTAGTTTTTAGGATTAGAAATGTAAGCAATCAGAAAAAGAAATACATAAGACAATGAACACAATGTTTACCCTAGGAAAACCCTCCTACTCAAGGGAGAAAAATCCAGCAAATAATCTCTTATATATTAGATAAAGAAGTGCATAATTCTAATCAAGCCTTATAAGGGGTAAGTCTCATACAACAATATATATGTCTCTACAATAAATAATTATTCTGAGTATCAATCTCCTTGAAGAAAATATATCTTCATCTATCTCACAAATCAAATACCTTTTTTTAAAAATTGTCTTGACACTTCATTGTCTTGATCCTTCATTGTCTTGACCCTTCAATGTCTTGAAATGAAGAGACACGCCACTTGAGTTATCTTGAAAAACATTTCATTTTATTTTATTTAGAACATGAAGGCCAACCTGTCTTTAATTAGGAGAAATATATCTCTCAAATATATATCTCCAATAGAAAGCACAAGTGGATCGACTTAAGAAAGCATCTAGAAGAAAAGATAAAGGATCAAATTGAAGAGATTTCTAGAAGAAAGGAAGATAAAGGTCAACACATAAGGAAAATTATAGAAGAAAGAAAAAGATTTCCAAAATCTCAATGAAAGGAAAAATAAAACAATTCAACCATGTTCAATAAAGGAAAGAGATAAAAAAGAACAAAACAGAAAAGTAAAGCAATTCTATCCCGTCTTGGCTATCTATGATTCCTATAAATGCATGAGCTTGGCATTGTATTCATTCACAAATAGGAAATTGTAGCTCTCGAGTTAGCAGTATTTTTATATATTTTAGAGTAAGGTAGAGGTTTTGGATAATTTTCAGATTGAATACCATGATTATTGATGATCATTTCTTGGATTTTTCTTGTTTGTTGAGGATTTTTCATTTCAAATTTGAAATTTTCTCAAGATTAGAGATGATTTTGAGAATTTATTGAGAATTTTTCAAAGGGTTTTCTAATTTGATTGATAGGTTCTAACAAGTTTATGCAGATTTGAAAGAGATTTTCATTCCAAATTTAGAGTCTCAATCTGAAAATTCTCAGTAGGGAAAAATCAATATTTTCATCCTTGTTTTTTCATACTTTTAGTCTCATTTCTTATTGAAAATTCAAAATTTATAGGATTGAAGATGAATTTTGGATGTAAGAATGCACAATGAAATTAGAATAAAATTTAATGATATTTAAAATTCCATACTTTGCATTCGTAAATTTCATGCCCTCTCCTAACTTAGAATTTCTTATCTTTTTAGGAAATTAGAGTGAATAAATTTCTCAAACCAAGTTTAAGTACCTCAATTTGGAAGAAAAATCAAGAAAAAATCAAGAGGAAATTCAAGAGAAAAATCAAGATAAAATCGAGAGGAAAGCAAGAGGAGATGGACTTTGAAAGTTTATTGGAAAGCAATCAGAAATTTGTGTAAGTGTTTGAAAATTCTTATTTCAACACAAAGTTCACCTTGAAGAGATGAAAAAGTGTTTAAGGCATTTAAATTGATAAGGCATGAAGACTTCCACAAGTTGACAAAAAGTCTGATCCAACCGGATGAATTTGTTAAAGGCATGGAAAAATCCTCATGAAGGCGTAAAGTTTGCTCAAGAATTCATTGAAATTCCTATTTCTAAATAAATTTTTCTCATGGAAAAATTTTGTTTCCAAGCCAAGTCCACCCAACCTAGAGGATGATTACAAATTTGGCTTACCATTAAGAAAATTCCTCAAACCAAGAGAAGTATCCAAAGAAAATTCCAAGTGGGAAAGAGGAAAAGGCCAAGTTTGAAAGGGAAAATGTTAATTTTATGCATGGAAAAGAGAGTGAAATCACTAACAAAGAAATGGTGAAAATTGTATAACCATGATAAATTTCCTAAAAATTAGACCTGAAAGTGCTTCTCCAAGGACGCAACTTCATCATTTCTATAATTCAAAAGGCCATTTCTAGAGTAAACGAAACATTGATGAAGTTATTTTAATGAGTTAAATTGATATATTTCTCAATGTTATTTTGTAGGTCTGATACAAAATACACAATCAAGGGCAGACAAAGATGAAGGAGATGCTACAAAAACCCGGGATTCCCAAAGATCAAGATAAAAGCAAGGAATTCAAATGGCATAAGGAAAGATAACACTCACGGATGAGGAAAATAAACACAACCAAGGAATTCATCACCTATGAATGATTTCAAGACAAGAAGAAGGATGGATGGACAAGGGAAGATTTCAAAGTTCACAGTAGGAAGTCCAAAATCTTAAATCAAAGAAGAAAATTTAAAAAGGAGAAAATTCCAAGTTCAAGAAGGATTAAAGCTGATGCAATTAGGAATATTTTGAAGAAGAATAGTTCAAGGCCAAAGAGATACACATGTTGAGGTGATAACCACCTACCTCCAACAATTAGATAATTTCATGAAAATGTGTCTAAGTTCAGTGAAGCTGATCTCATTTGTAAAACAAAGACTCAGAGATTGTTACATAAAAACCACTTAAGTAAATTTATTGTTTAGTTGTTAGTAAATTTAAATATCTATGCAAGTTGCATGGTTTGTCTCTCACTTAGAGTAGATTTTATTTTCCAAGTTGCTAGATTAAATGAAGGATTTGATGGGAAAGCTTTATGTGAAATGAATATGTTAAAACCTTTTATAGTTGGATGATTTTTAATTATTTTGCAAGGTTAATCTAAACGTTTGAACTATACTTAACTTTTATTGCAAAAATATTTTGAAATACCTCAAAAGATAGCACCATCCTCGTGGAGTTGTTGAATTTGGAAAAGCGGGGATAGGTTTTGGATTCCACTTTTGTAATCTTGTCTCCCAAGTTCATAGGTTTATCTCATAAAATTATTTTAAGGTTAGAATTATCTTATCAAACTAATGCATGAGCATCTTGGGTTCTTTGAAATCTTGCATCAACCCAAAAAAAAAGAAGAATTTGTTGATTTCTGTTCATGTTCCCTGGTTGATCGTTTGGCTCACCAATTATTCATCTTGAGGAGATTTTGGTTGTGGTCTTCGAATCATGTTCTGAACTCTTTGTAGTTACCATTTCTTATCGCATCTCTTTTGGTTCATTTATGTTTGAGTTATCTTCTTTTTAGCTCATGCTCTATTCCTGGTTTCCTGTTTGTGGTGATCTTGTTCACCGGTCATATATTTGTTTGTTTCTTGTGTTGTGATTAATGTTGCTTATTGAGGACCTATTTGGGAATCATTTCCTATGATCGCATCATGTTTGGATCAAGGAGCTTCAGGTGAGGATTCTTTTGGTTTCTTCAGGTAGCGTTTTCCTTTCTGCCAAATTTGACCTAATGATTGCGTGTGTGATCATTTCTTGTTGATTATCCGCATGCACGATCTTGGTGAATGAGCGTTGGATATTGTGTGGACATATATCTATGGTCACACCTCCTCATGTTCTTTGTGGTGGTTGTTTAGTTTTTTTGGGGGTCGACCCTTATTTTTTTGTAAATATTTCCTTGGAGATTTAACTCTTAGTTGACCCTTGTTGTACCGATCGGGTATATGTATTCGAGTGGTTGTAGTTGGGAAGTAGTCATCTTGGAGATTAATGGTTGATAGATCATGAAGTACTAAGCTTCAATATTTGATTCATTTTGTATATGGCCCTAACCAGGAAGGCCTTAAAACTTGGCATGTATGTTGTAATTAGTGAGTAAATCATTGATCTGTCATTCTCTCTCTCTAAATTATGTGTTATTATTCTGCATGTGATTTTTTGTGAAGGTGGACATCCCATTTTGGAGTTCTCCTCCTTCTACACTTCACCATGTCATATCAGAGCAGGTCTCTTTTGCAATTCCTAGTTGATTTGGTTGTGGGGTGGCAAGTTGTGATCTGACCTACAATTGTAGAGGGTTTCCAAGATGGTCCATGGTAGGAGAGATGTAGATCATGTTGTAAAGGATATGTTGAGGTAAATTTTCACAAGACTTGAATTTGACAAGACAACCCAAAGAAGAGGAAGGCTTATTGAGGGTGATAGCTAAGATGAGGCAAGAAGAATTGAAACAAGGAGAAGGAGCGGGACAAGCACCTATTTTGGAATAAGGAGAAGAAAGATTCTTGAGAGATTTGAAATGAATCAATTGAAAACCTCACTTTAATCCTCCTGAGTATAGTGGCAGATTGGATTCCTGAAGAATTAATGCACTGGATCTATGAGATGGAGAAGTATTTTGATTATGAAAACATTCCAACAGATAAGAAGATGAAAATTGTAAGCACTAAGTTGAAAGGACATGCATCCTTGTGGTGGGAACATTTGTAGAGTGATCGAAAAAGAAGAGGTAAAGATAATATCAAGGTTGTTACTAGAAATTATAGTAATGTTGGAGATTGATTATTTGATGGTGATGGTGATGATGATGAAGACCAGCCAAGATCAAAGGAATACAAGATAGTAGAAAGGTTAGATCAGTTATTGTCTTGTTATTGATGTCAAGTAATTGATTTCTAGTTTATATTATATTGACATATCATTTGGTATATGATATAAGTTGAATGAGTTAAGAAGAAGAAGAAATTAGATGTTGTAATGTTGAAGAACTTAAATGGTCAACTAATATAGATTAGACAATGTTAAGATTATGTTGATATATTTTTTTCTACCTAGCATTTGATTATATCAAGTCGGTAAAGTATAGTAATGAAGATTAGTCAAGTTGGTAAGAAAAATAGTTCTGGTTACCAAGTAGAAAAGGTCATTCAATAAAAGGAAAAAGTGATTCAGTAAAGTGAGAGGAACTCAAGATACCAAGAAGGAATATTTTAGGCACCGAGTGAAGTTAACTAAAATACATAGTTATCCATCGAGAAAGGATTGTGAATTAAATACAAGGATTAGAATGACATTTAATGATTAAGCTATGATGATATGGATGGTTATGATGATAAGGAAAGTTTGTTAAGAGATCTATGGTTATGAAAATTCAAGATAATGATCTACGGCAAGATATAAATGGAAAAAAAAGAAGGAACAAGTTTCAAGAAAGTTCAAGTTTTGAGGTGAAAAGAAAATGTGTTACCGGGACCTAGATTTAACGTATAAGTTTATAAAATGGATTGGACGACTGAGATTGATCAAAGGAAAATGTAATAGAGGAGATTAAGCAGAGAAAATTGTCTATATAAAGGATGGGTTTGTATGAAAAAATGGCTGGAAAAGTGAAGATTTTAAGAGTCATCGACTGATGCAGTGAAGAAGGAATAAAGAGATTCTGAGTCAGAAAGTAGGATTTGATGAAGTATTGAAGCCAGTGTAAAGTGAAGAGTTGAAATGAAGAAGAAGAAGACCACACAAAGGAACTGGTTATGCAAAGGAGAGTTGTGAATTTATAAGTTAATATGTTTTTTGTTGTTTATTATTATTTGTAATAGAGAAATCTCTTAACCGAGTGGACTTAACAGTCTTATTGTAAATCCTTGAAAATGGTGACATTCTAGAAAGAGTGTTTGAATCCCTCTATCTAGACCACTCCTAACAGAATGAAGATCCTAATAGATCTGAGGCAAATCCCTTGATCAAGTCACACCTAATAGTGTATATTGTAATCTTTAATAAGATTGGCTCTTAACTAGGCATACTTCAGAAGAGTATTTTCTTAGTGGGTGACAATTCCCACAGTGTTTTTTCTGAAAGCTGGATTTCTACATTAAATATTGGTGTTAAATGTGATGAATGGTTTATGTGATTGATTTGTTGATTATTAAATTTTATTTACTATTGTCGATAAATAGTGAATTATGTTTAATTGATCTTTCATCGAGTTAATTAGAGAAAATTTCTTAAGGTATTTGGAATTAGGGATAACTGATTCACTCCCCTCCCCCCTCCCTCTCTGCATAATCCAAAAATATGTATTAGAGCTAAGTACTCTCAAGAGATAAGTTTGAAAGACTTGAGTAAAAGATCCAAAAATGTATAAAAGAGAAGTACCTAAGTTGAACAAGAAAATTTTCTCAACATGACAAAGCAGGATGATATTATATCTATCTAGGATTGGAGAATCTGCACTGAATCTTTTGGATAATGTCTACACTCCACCACCTCCCAGACCCATGACAGTTGATCAAATGATATAAAAGTAGGAACACAACTTGGTAATGATAGAAATTGCTTCTTCTCTGACCGATGTTGAATTCAATGATGTTAAAGACTGTGTTAAATCAAGAGAGATGTGGGATAGGCTTACACTTATATATGGAAGAGATTAGCATGTACAAAATGTCTAGGTTGATAGTTTATGAGGAAAGTATGATGAAATGAGAATGAAAGATGAAGAGAACATTACTCAATATAGTTGCAGAATCAAGGAAATTATAAGTGTCATCAGAGGTGTTGGTGGATCATTGACCAATGAAGAAGTGGTAAGTAAAATTCTGAGAACTCTTTCTTCCAAGTATGCTATTAGATTATCTTCTATTCATAAATTAAGATCCATACCAAATAATGTTTTTACTCTTGAAGCCTTAATCAGTAAACTGACTGCATTTGAGCTTAGTAATTATGATAATAGTCTAGTGACCATTGAAACTACATTCAAATAAATCTGAGTGTTGTAACTTCTATAAGAGAAAGACATAATCATAGTAATTCATATGGAAATGAATATGATAGTATCCTAATCAAAGAAAAATAAGAAGAGGAGTTGGAATCCCTGCTAGCTAAGAGACTACCAAGAGGTAAAGGAAAGTACAAATACAAATTACCCTTGAAATGTTTCAATTGTAATAAGATTGGTCATATTGCCTATAGATGTCCTGAAAATGACAGGAATGATAAGAATGACATAAGGGACAACTGAAATTGAAGATTTAGATATTACAAGGATAAAGGTAAGAAGTATTGTTACCTAGCTGAAGAAGGTGTAACTGATGATGAATCTGATGATACAAAAGAAGGATATGAAGTTTTCTATGTTGTTGTAAAGGAAGACTCAGATAAAGAAAAGTTACAAGATGAAACAACACTTGTTTCTCATGTAAGTAAACTTGACCCATGGATCATTGATAGTGGATGTTCACATCACATGAGTGGTGACATTAATAAGTTTGAAAACCTAGAAGAGTATGATGGAGGATTTGTCAGATTTGGCAATGATGATCCATGTCTTATAAAAGGTAAAGGATCAATTATATTAAATGAGAAGAGGAGATGTGATGATTCTTATTGGGTTAAAGGACTAAATTTCGGTTTGTTGAGTGTTGCACAACTGAAAAATACTGGCCACTGATTGGAATTTCATAATAGAAAGGTGAAGATTTATGGTAATGATGGAGATCTAATTGGAACTGTGAACAATCAAAAGGTAACCTATTTTATCTTGATACTACTACAAATATTTGTTTGTTTGTCAAAATTGAAGATGTGTGGTTATGGCATAAAAGACTATGTCATGTAAATTTTGATAACATGATTAATGTGAGCAAAAAGAATAGAGTCAGAGGTCTATCAAAATTAAGAAAACTTGATAAAGTGATGTGCAAGGAATGTCATATTGGTAAGATGACTAAGTCAAGCTTCTCAAGAAAATCCTATTCTACCAATGGTATTTTGGAATTGGTTCATGATAATCTTTGTGGCCCTATGAGAATTCAAAGTTATTATGGAGATCGATATTTCATTTTGTTTGTTGATGACTGCTCAAGAATGATGTATGTTATGTTTCTAAAAGAAAAGTCTGATGAATTCAAAATGTTTAAGTCTTATAAAGCTAGAGTTGAGAAGGAAATAGGTAAACAACTGAAATGTTTAAGATCAGATAAAGGAGCTGAATTTATCTCTAATGAATTTACTGTCTTCTTCAACCAAAATGGAATCAAAACAAAAGTATCTACACCAAGGACTCCACAAAAGAATGGTATAGCTAAAAGAAGGAATAGATCTAAAGTTGATTGTGATATAATTTTGTTGATTAAAAAAAAGGTTGCACAAAAATTCTAGAGAGAAGCCATAAGTATCATTGTCTACACTCTCAACCGAGTACAATTGAAGAAAGGTACCAACAAGACACCTTATGAACTCTGGTATGGTCACACACCGAATGCAAGTTACTTAAAAAAAAATTGAATTAGGTGTAACATACTGAAAGATGCTAGAAATGGAAAGTTTGACTCAAAAGGAGATGAAGGTATATTCCTAGGTTATTCATCAAAAAGCAAAGCATATAAATGTTTGATCAAGGCTACTAATGAAATTGTTGAAAGTGAAAATATGAGGATTGATAATTTTGCAGAAAGGAATGAAGAGGATAGCAAAAAGGAACCTAAGGATTACAAAATATTTGTTTATGTGCAGTAAAGTAATTCAGTTGATACAACCGAGCTGCAACAAGAAGGAACTGATAAGCAAGATGATCCTCCACCGAGAAATGAAGACATTGATGAACAGTCTACCGAGCTTGTATTAGCAAAATATGTGAGAAGACACCATTCATTGAGTAGAATAATTGGAGACAAGAATGCAAGAATCATGACAAGAAGTAAGATGAAGGATAACACATGTTTAATTTCTAAATTTGAGCCTAGATTAGTTAAGGATGTACTAGAAAATGAAGATTGTGTCAATGCAATGAAAGAAGAAATTGATCATATTGAAAGAATAACACTTGGTCACTAGTACTGAGACCTAATAATAAGAATGTGATAGGAACAAAGTGGATTTTCAGAAATAAACTCAATGAGAAAGATGTGATCAGAAATAAAGAAAGATTGGTATGTAAAGGGTATGCACAAGAAGAAGGTATTGACTATCGTGAGACTTTTGCCCCTTTTTCCTAGATTAGAAGGAGTAAGGATATTACTTGCATATGTTTCTTATAAAGGATTCAAAGTTTATCAGATGGATGTTAAGTCTACATTTTTGAATGGAATTCTTGAAGAAGAAGTTTACAGTGATCAACCTGATGGATTTATTGAGAATTTTGACAAGGATATGGTATGCAAACTACACAAGGCACTCTATGGATTGAAGTAAGCACACCGAGCATGGTATGAAAGACTTCACTCTTATTTAGTTAAGATTAGATTTCAAAGGACAAGTGATAACAACAATTTATATTTGAAATGTGATAGTACTAATAAAATTCTGATTGTTGAGATATTTATTGATGACATTATATTTGGTGGAAATGAGATAATGTCTAAATCATTTGCTAAAAAGGTGAGAAAGGAATTTGAGATGTCTATGATAGGAGAGATTAAATTCTTTATTGGACTAAAAATTCAACAAGTGAAGGATGGGATCTACATAACACAATCTAAGTATATCAAGGAGATCCTAAAGACTTTCAATATAGAAGAATCAAAACCGGTTAGAATACCGATGGCTACTGGTTGTAAATTATCAAAGGCAGATGACACAAAGGAAGTGAATGTGACACTTTACTGATCCATGATTGGTAAACTATAGTATGTTGTACATAGTAGGCCTGATATTACACATTTAGTAGGTATTGTGGAAAGGTTTTCTGCCAACCCAAAGGAGACACATATGTCTCCAGTAAAAAGAATATTTAGATATTTGAAAGGGACTGAAGATTTCGGTCTGTTATACACAAAAGGAGGATATTTTGATCTCAAGGTATATACTGATGTTGATTGGGCTGGAAGTATTGATCATAGAAAAAGTACAAGTGGCAGAGATTTATTTTTAGGATAAAGATTAGTGACATGGTTAAGAAAGAAAAAGAGATATATTTCACAATCTACTGCCAAAGCCAAGTATGTTGTTGCAATTATGAATTGTTCTAACATTGTGTGGATCAAACAATTACTTGAAGGTGTGCAAGAAGATATTACTAATCTAGTTACAATTTATTGTGATAATACCAGTACTATAAACATATCAAATAATTAGGTGATGCATTAAAACACAAAGCATATATCTATTAAGTATCACTACTTGAGAGAGAAAGTAAAAGATAAGCATGTGATATTGGAGTATGTGAATTCTAAAGAATGGATAGTTGATATATATTTACCAAACCACTACTGAAGGATGTTTTTGAGTATCTCTAAGGAAAGTTAGGGGTTCTTCCCCTATCCATCATTAAATAGGGCAAGATACATGTTACATCAATTCAAGAATTCAATAGAATATCTATCTTGTGAGTTGATGTTATTGTTCACTCTTTAGGTGATGCTTGAAGTCATGAAAATGTTTATGACTACAATGCGAGATCAATACATTTAAGGTATAATGTACTACCTGAGAAATTTTTTTAGGAGTTTATATGTCTTTGGCATTGTTTTCAAAGAGGGAGAATATCAATGATGATTGTAAAGGGATAATATTGCTAATGTAATGATGTTGCACATAGAGAGATAAAGATCCAGTAAAGGGAGAATAAAAGTAGAGAGAAGATCAGAAAAAAAGATCTATTGATTGAACAGTGAAAGAGGAATAGGTTGCTACAAAAGTATATTACTAAAATAGAGATGGAGAAGACTACAAAGAGGGAGAAAGGTAAACAGAAAAAGATCAAGCCAAGATGAACTTATAACTCAGAGGGAGTATAGACAAAGAATGATGGTGAAGTGTTGTCATCAACAATTAAACAATGAATATTGTGTTGGCAAGTTGAATATACTATAGTATATGAATAAATATAGTGTTTTCATTATGGAAATGAAGTCGTATAGTGTTTTGGAGTCAGCACATATAATCAGAAGATTAGAATTTGGCTAAGTACTGAAGACTGGATAGTTAATAGAGCACTAGTAGATCAAAGCGCCAGTGCACGTGCATATGACCAAGTTATGGTATGTGAACTTGAAGATAAGATGGTAAGAGTATATTCATGCTTAGTCTAAGAGCACATGATTAGATGTGCAAGTATGCAGAAGATACAAATGGTTGAAGAGGTACATCCAGTGAACGCTAGAACATAACAGAGTATGCAGCCGACTATTGATAATTTGATTAGCCATTCTAATATAGTTTTGTAAAGGCTATGCACCTATTGTAATTAAGTTGTAGACATGTAATTATGTTTTTTGTAAACACGCTTGAGCCAATTCACTTGGAAGCATTTTATGTAATCAGTTATAGGATGACATAGTTAATTGTTTTGATGAGCGCATATAAATATGAGATGTGCCCTTTGTGATAAGGATGGATGATGATATAGAGTGAAGATAAGTAGAGAAGAGATATGTGAAGAGTAGTTAGAATGTATTAGAGCTTTTCAAGAGGTTAAAGCATTAGTGCATCAAAGGAACTGATCAGACAAGCAGTGTCGCAGTGCCAGTTCATCCAGCAGATATAGTATGTATTTGAGATCAAAAGGTTGTAGCCTTCACCACTTGAGTAGTGAGCTCTAGGATAGTGTGTCCCCACCCCTAACAAGGTTATTGTAAAAGACTCCTAACAAGGGTAACCCTTGACATGATCACTATACTAAAAGCAATGTAAAGATAACTCCTAATAGGGTTAAAGATCTTCTAACAAGGATCACAAGACACTAGTGTAGTTCTTAGTGGGTGTCAATTCCCACTGGGGTTTTACCTATTTGGGTTTCCCTGTAACCATATTGGTGTTATGTGTTGTGTTTATGCATCTTGTTTATGTTGATGTTCATTTCAGTACTTAAGCATTAAAGTTAAGTTTCAAGAGTAAAAGAATAAGATTAAATATAGTGAACACTGATTCACCCCCCCCTCTCAGTGTTCCAATTCAAAACAATTGGTATCAAAGCTCTGGTCCTCAGCAAAGAATTTTAACCACTTGAGGTGATCATGGATAAGGGAGAAATGAAAAATCTAAAAAAGAATCTTGAAGTTGCTCTTGAAGACCTTGATAGATTTGAAAAAGAAATTGAAGAACTAAAAGAAAAAGTTAGTGATTCTCAAGTAGTCATCAAAAGACTAAGAAAAGATTTGAAAGATTGTTCAAATAGTGATTTGGGGAAGATGATCAAAAAGCTAAATGAAGAGAATACATCTTTGAAAGATCATATTGAAGAGCTAGATGAAAATCTAACTAACAATCAAGAAGTTTATGATGAATAGATCAAGGAAAACCTTTAACTGAATGAAGAATTGAGGCAAGAAAACATGGAAATATTGGAGTTAAGAAACATCAAAGAAAAGTTGGAATCTGAATTGAAAGAGGCAAAGAATCACATTGATAAATTGAATACAAGCAAGGATCTGATTGAATCTCAATTATATGATCAAAAACTTAAACGAGATACCAATGGAATTGGATTCAATGAAGCACAAAATCAAATTGACAACATGTGAGCAAGAATGAAAGCACCAAAAGACACCACAGATGCCAAGAGGACTGAAAATCAGATTAAAGACAATACTAAACCATCTAAAGATGAGCACAAGCCAGTAAACCAAACTTGTTATGTGTGTAAAAAGCATGGACACATAGAAAGGAATTGTAAAGAGGTAAGACCTTTCAATGGTTACTATTATTCATGCAATAAATTTGGTCATAGAGCTATGAATTGTAAAACAAGTCAGAAGAACAAGACTCTGAATAATCAGAGAAATCAGAATCAAAGAAATGCAAGAAGTTCTTAGAGTATTACATGTCATTATAATGGTCAGTCATATAGACAGTGTAAAATGGTGACTCATATCAATGTGATGAGGAATTTAAGGCCTCTAGTTATTTGTCACTCTTATAACAAGGCTGGACACATCTCAAAGTTTTGTAGATCAAGAACACAAAGTCAAGAAAGCCCTAAAAATATAGAAGAATCAATATTGGATACCGAAGGAGAAGTCAAGTTTGTGAAAGTTGTAGAAGATGCAAGCTTGATTTGGTCAGAGGCAAAGAAGGATTAGGCTGATGAGTATGTATTGGATGCATCCACAATGGATGCACCCTCTACATTTAGATGAATGACCCTCAAAATCATAGGGGGAGCTAATTTATCTCTAGAACCCTACGCGGCCAGTAACTCACCCTTAGAGTATGCACCTTTGGATTTAAACTTTTGGAGACTAGTAGAACCTATGTGCAAGAGCGCACTATCTGATTTATTGCAGAATGAAAATTGGAGATTTTCAATGAAAGTTTGGTTTACGTAGCAAGCATTAATGGTGGAATTTTTACTTTAAAGTACTTGGAGACTTATAGATCACTCATTGCATTCGATTTTGAGTGATTAAAGAGCATAGAAGCCCTAGTAGTTGATTATGAAGGATTGAAGCTTGATTCACCAGCAAAGAAGTGTGTTTGATTTGTTGCGGAAGCTCTAATTCATTGTGATGATTTAGAAGTTCTCTGAAATTGATTATGAAGCGATATACAAGTAAGTTATGGATACTCCTATTTTGTTTGATGTTGCAAAGAAGAAGAGATACATTTTCAAAAGGCACCCTTTCAAATCTACTTTGGATGACCTAGAGGGAGCATTCTCCCAAACCCCTATGGGTGTTATGCATGTTGAAGACATCCATGCATACATTTACTGTAAGAAGGAACCGGTAGATCTTGATAGAATTAGAGAGCACATTAAGACTATGATGAAACCAGATAAAACCTTCCTTGATGAGTTCACGCAGTTGGAAAACCATCCCATTATTGAATATGCTACGACATATGAGTTTTATGAGTTTGAATGGATAAATATTTTTATTAGCAGAATTTATGATGACCTATTCTGGATAGGTGAAGTACCAATGAGAATCATAGGAGACCTAATTCATGAGATGATAGGCCTCTCTAAGAAAGTCATTGTTCTTCCATTAGGCAACGATGTAAGAAAACTAGTTGAACAAGCATGTAAGTCAAGAAGTGACATGCGTGGAATGACAATTGAGCCTATAGAGGAGACATACATCAAATTGATTTCTATGATACTAGTGTTAAGGGGGGTGAATCATTTATCTACAAGATTCAATTCTTTATCCAATTAAGTATACTTAAGCATAAAGCATAAACACAATGAAAGAACGCATGAACACAACACCAATATTTTGGTTACAGGGAAACCCAAATAGGTAAAAACCCTGGTGGGACTTGATACCCACTGATATTCTATACTAGTGTATAATGATCCTTGTTAAAAGATCCTTAATCTTGTTAGGAGTTTCTTTACAATATATTAAGTATAGTAGACCTAGTCAAGGGTCGGACCCTATTAGGAGTCTTTTACAATTGTCCCTGTTAGAGGAGAGGATGCACTGTCTAAGAGCTCACTGCTCAAAGGGGTGAAGGCTACAACCTTCTGAATAATAGATACACACTATATCTGGATCTTGGTGAGTTGTGCTTTGACCTGCTATCTAGATCAATTCCAATGAATAGCACAAGTACTTTATTTAGTCACATAGACCTTCTTCTAATGGCTCAACACTTCACACACTCTACTCTACTCTGCTTAATCAGCTATGAACCACACTCTAGTAATAACAAATGACTGCCTATAAATATCTTTCCTCTAAATGATATAATCAAGTTGACCTATTAGAACCACATTGAAATCATATTAGAGAAACCATAAAAAAATTTAATAAAATTTTTGTCAGCTCTACTATGTGCGCAACACATTCTGGGACCTGTTCAATAAGATAATTATAGACGCACGCTACACACTATCGGCTCTACCAAAACAACTAGATCTTTCTCTATAAGCTAAATTAACTCATGCGCTATTAAGTAAACATCAATAACTCTCCTCTAAGCTTAAATCAAAGGATGCATACCCACAGGATAGGCACAACTCAAAAACCAATAAAATCTCTGTCGGCTCTTCTGAATAAACATAGGAAACTGTTGTTGGCAAATAGCGACTACCTAACTTCACTTCTACTCATCAAAAGACTATGTGTCCATAACTAAAACATCACTAACATGTCTTCAATACATATCCAAGTGCACAAGGCTCCATGATAATTGTATAGATAACCATACATAGAACACTGTCTGTTACTCTGTCAGGAACACTGCTGACACCAATTGCTATATAATTGTCTGTACTAACAGTTAACCTCTGTGCCCATGATATCATGCTAATATCATGTCCATGCTACATATAATAAAATATTACTACATAAGACTTCCACACATGCTACTTTCCATATGTTTTCATCAATGACAAACATACAGTCAGTACTGGTCTGCTGGCAAATCTCCAACAATCTCCCCCTTTAGCATTGATGGCAACAGATGGAATGAAAAACCACCACCAACCCAAATGAACAATTATTTTATAACATTCTCCATTTCCTCATCAAAACTCCCCCAAAGATGAATCCTCCACCTACTGCAATATTTTCTAATATTCTCCATTTCCTCAACTATACTGCTATCATAACTAAATGTTTCTCCCCCTTAGTATATTACTCCTCCTTTTTACTTCTATTTTTCATGACTCTGTCTATTAATCCCCCTTTGTCATCAATGGAAAAGGGTGCCATTCATTTTAAGCACCAGTACTACTCCTAAGGTAGAATAGTCAACCTTCCATTAGTCCCTGAGGACTGATGCATTTCCTTCTTTCTTCTAAGAAGAATCAGGGAAGGGAATTACTCCCAACTTCTCCCTGAGATACTCAAAAGTATCCTTAGGCAAGGGATTTTTGAATATATCTACCAACTAATCTTTAGTACTCACATAGTCCAACTTGACTTCTTTCTCTACCACTTTCTCTCTTAGGAAGTGATACTTGATCTCAATGTGCTTTGTCTTTGCACGCATCATAGGGTTCTTTGACATATTGATAGTGCTAGTGTTATCATAGTGAATAACAATAGGATAATCAATCTGAATTCCAAAATCCTTTATCATCTTCTTGATCCAAACAATTGTAGAATAATTCAAGGCTACTGCAACATACTCCACTTCTACTATTGACTGAGAAATACAATTTTTTTTCTTGCTTGTCCAGGTGACAAGTCTATCACCAAGAAACACTGCTCCACCTGAAGTACTCTTTCTATCATCAACACATCCTACCCAATCTACATCAGTGTACACATGAAGCTCAACATTTTTTAAATTAGGATACCATAGACCATAATCTATAGTGCCTTGCAAGTATCTAAATATTCTCTTTACTTCCATGAGGTGACTTTGTTTAGGTTTTGCTACAAATCTTCCAACTATGCCAACTGCATTGGAAATATCAGATCTAGTATGAGTAAGATATATGAGTTTACCAATCATAGACTTATATAATGTTATATCTATTGTTGGTGAGTTATCTTCTTTTGTAAGCTTGCATCCAGTGATCATAGGGGTTCCTACTAGCTTGCAATCATCCATCTTGAATTTCTTCAGTATCTCTTTCACATATTTTGACTGGTTAATAAAAATTCCTTTTTCTATTTGCTGCACATTTAGTCCTAAAAATTATTTGATAGGACCAATCATACTCATCTCAAACTCATTCTGCATTTCTTTGGAAAATTCAGCACTGAGCTTGTCATTACCTCCAAAGATAATGTCATCAACAAATATAGCTACAAGTAGTAAACCTTCAGATGTCTCTCTAATGAATAGATTACAATCTACTACTCCTTTCTTGAATCCAATCTTTGTTAAGTATCCATCTAGTCTCTCATACCATGCTCTAGGGTCTTTCTTAATTCCATAGAGGGCCTTCTTCAAGCTGCATACCATATCAGGTTTATCTGATAAGGTGAATCTTTTTGGCTGCTCAATGTATACTTCTTCTTTCAAATCTCCATTTAGGAATGCTGACTTGACATCCATCTGATAAACTTTGAAGTTTTTGATTGTAGCATAGGCTAAAAACAACTTAATAGCTTCTAATATGCTCATAGGTGCAAATGTGTCTAAATAATCAATGTCTTCTCTTTGTGCATATCCCTTACATACTAATCTTTCTTTATTTCTTACTACTATACCATCTTCATTCATCTTGTTTCTGAATATCCACTTTGTTCCAATCACATTCTTATCACTAGGTCTTGGGACCAGTTCTCAAGTGTCATTCTTAATAATCTGATCAAGTTCTTCTTTCATAGCATCATGTCAATCTGAATCATTACAAGCATCTTCAACACTTAAAGGTTCAATTTGAGATAGTAAATATACCGCTTCACTGCTAGCTGAGTTCTTTGATTGTGACCTTGTTAAGACTTTGCCGCTTTGATCTCCAATGATGTCTATCTTGGAATGATTTCTTGATGTAAACTTCAAAACTTTAGGTGATGTTGAATCATCAGCCTTAATAGTATTTTCTTCACTTGTCTCAGGTTCATTGAATAACACATCGATACTATCAAACATTTCCTCAATAATTGTCTCACTAGTGGAGGGTCTAGGTTCTTCTTCAATCATGGGCGAGTAATCATGATATCTTTCTTGAATGATAAAATTTTTATCAATCTTTACATGAGCACTTTCTATGATCTTTTTCAATCTTAAATTGAAACATCTATAAGCTTTACTTTTACTAGAGTAACCAAGAAAAATACCTTCATCACTTCTTGCATCAAACTTGCCTACTGCTTCATCCCTCTTGATGTAGCACTTGCTTCCAAAGATTCTGAAGTATTTTACTATGGGAACATTACCAAACCATATCTCATATGGTGTTTTGTCAACACCTAGCCTTTATTGAATTCTATTGATGGTATAGACTATTGTATTGACCGCATCTCTCCAATAGGTGTGTGTAACTTTTCCTTCTATCATAATGGTGCGCGTTATATCAAGAATGATCCTATTCCTTCTCTCTGCAATTCCATTCTTCTGAGGGGTTCTAGGTGCACTCAATTTTCTCTTTATGACATGTTCTTCACAGTACTCATAGAATCTATCAGAGGTGAATTCTCCTCTATTCAATCTCAAACATTTTATCTTTAGTCCAGATTCATTCTCAACCTTAGCTTTGAATATTTTGAATTTCTCAAATGCTTTTGACTTATCTTTTGAGAATGCAACCCACATCATCCTAGTGTAATCATCAACAAACAAAATGAAATACCTTTCACCATAGTATGATCTTGTTTGAGTTGGACCACATAAGTCTGTATGAATCAGATCCAACTTGTTCTTTGCTGAATTTTGCTTGCTCCTAAATGAATTTCTCACATGCTTCCCCATCACACATTCCCTGCATATAGTATCAATTAGCTTTGCTATGCTAGGTAGATATCTTACTGCTTTAACATTGCTTATCTTTACTATGTTATCAAAGTTGATATGACATAGTCTTTTATGCCACAACCAACTATCATCAACTTTAGCAACAAAACAACTTGCTTCTGAATTGAGTTGAAAAACATTACCTCATGTCTTTGAGCTTGATGCAATCATAACACCATCTTTGTTGTTAATGATGCATTTGTCATCTTTAAACTCCAACTGATAGCCTTTTCCAAGTAATTGTCCAACATTGAGAAGGCTATGTTTCAAACCATCAACATAAAGAACATCATCAGTACTATTCTTTCCATCCAAAGTGATGGCTCCTCTACCAACTATTGGTTTAGGAGTGTTGTCTCCAAATCTAACCATACCTCCATTGTATTTGTCCAAATGAACAAATGTGCCTTTATCACCTGTCATGTGATGTGAATAACCACTGTCTGTAATCCAGTTTGTCCTTATGTCAGCTTGTGAAATCAATGCAAGCTCTTTATTCTCCTTCTTATCTTCATGGGTTGTCTTATTATTCATTTTGTCTATACTAGCAATGAATCCAATTTCTTCTTCACCAGATTCTTCATTTGAAACTCCATCTCCAGCATAGTAGCATTCCTTAGAATACTTAGGCTTGTAATCCTTTTTGAACTTTCTAACTCTAGTAGGACACTTAGATGCAAAGTGACCGATCTTATTACATGAAAAACACTTAAATGGTAATTGACCTTCATATTTTCCTTTTCCTTTCTTTTCTATTTTAGCAATCATAGTAATGAAATCATCTAGTGTTTTCTCTTCATCATCATCATCAAAATTACTAGAAGTGTTTGTAGATTTCTTACCATGAATTGTTGCTTTGAAGGTTGTCTCACTCTTTGGTTCTATCTTCAATCTTGAAATCTCAAAAGCTGACATTTTGTTGATCAAGGTCTCTCTTTTGAAATTTGATGTAAGCTACATGGTCTCATCAAGGATGTTGATCTTGCTTTCATATTCAGGAGTGAGAGTAGTCATTAACTTGTCCATGATTTCCTCCTCTGAAATCTCTCCACCATTGTTCCTGATTCCAGCAACCGCTTCATTGATTCTTTGATTATAAGCTTTGATATTTTCCTTAGGCAGCATCTCTAATGCATTGTATCTTTTCTTCCACATCTTTCTGCGCACATCCTTTTCTTGTTTGTGTCCTTCAAATATGTCTTCTAGGTACTTCCATATTTTGTGGGCTATATCTACCTTTTTTATTTCTAAAAACTCACCATCAGATAGGGTGCTAATAAGGTCTTCTTTAGAAATAGCATTCTAATGAAATAATTCCTTCTATCTATCAGTAGCATCATCTTGTGCAAGGTCTTCTAGGGTAGGTATCTTTGATGCTTTGATAGTTACATAAAAAACTTCAAAACCAATGCACTGAAAATGGGTCACCATCTTGTTCTTCCAATCAAGATAATTCTGTCCATCAAACTTAGTACTTTCTTTCTTGAAGTATGCCATCTGATCAACCTCAAGCTATTAAAATTTCTCTTTGAGGCACTTGGCTCTGATACCAATTGTTAGGAATAGTCCCAAGAGATAACTGAGAGGGGGGGGGGGGTGGGGGGGTGAATCAATTATCTATAAGATTCAATTATTTATCCAATTAAGTATACTTAAGCATAAAGCATAAACACAATGAAAGAACACATGAACACAACACTAATTTTTTGGTTACAGGGAAACCCAAATAGGTAAAAACCCCGGTGGGACTTGATACCCACTGATATTTTGTACTAGTGTATAATGATCCTTGTTAGAAGATCCTTAACCCTATTAGGAGTTTCTTTAAAATATATTAAGTACAGTAGACCTGGTCAAGGGTTGGACCCCATTAGGAGTCTTTTACAATTTTCCCTATTAGGGGAGAGGACACACTATCTGAGAGCTCACTTCTCAAAGGGGTGAAGGCTACAACCTTTTGAATAATAGATACACACTATATCTCGATCTTGGTGAATTGCACTTTAACCTGCTATTTGGATCAGTTCCAATGAATAGCACAAGTACTTTACTTGGTCACATAGACCTTTTGATGGCTCAACACTTCGCACACTCTGCTCTGCTCTGCTTAATCAACTATGAACCAGACTCCAGTAATAAAAAATGACTGCCTATAAATATTGTATACACCTAAAAATGGCTTCATTAATTAATTAATTATTTATTATTTAATTACTATTGACTTGATAAATTAATTAAATATTTATTATTTAGTTAATATTTGTTTCCTCTATTTATTAAGTAAATTATTCAATTTATTTAATAAATTCACTATAGTCTAATTCTATATCCTAAGTCTTCTAAAAAGTCTATTAAAGTGATTTAATTAATACACAATCACCTAAATATGACTAAATCCCCTAGTCCACTTCATCCACCTAGTCACTTGACACATCACCTTGGCTAAGATAAATAATTATTATTAATTATTTATTCATATTTATCCTCACCCACACATGTCCTATTCTTAAGGAATATGTGGCCTCATAGGACTTGGTCTCATGACCACTTGTCCTCTCAACAACCAAGTCACGAGACATTCCCTATTCCTAAGGGGCTTCTCAAGCCACCTCTAAGGGTCAAGGGTGACTCATAGGACACTTGTGCAAAGATTTCTCATGAGGAAAAGGTCTCTCCCTCTTTCTCTCTTTGGTCTTTGTGAGACACTTGACATGTGTCTTTCCCTTCCACCTTCTTCTCCTCCATGTCAATGTGAGAGGAACATTGTCCCTATTCTTTCTCTCACACTCCAACTACATCCCCCTTTCTCTCAACTCCTTCAACCAAGTCAATTCTAGCCCTAGGATCTTCCACCATTCATTCTCAACCATAGGATTCTGCCACCTAGGCCTAGATCCTCCAAAACTCTATAAAAGGAGCCTCATTTTCCATTTGAAAGCTAATAGGTATTTTTGAGAAAAAGCATTCAAGCATCCAAGCAATCAAGCAACCAAGCAACCAAGCAACCAAGCATCCATATTATCATCCCATCATTTGCATTTCATCCACCATATTTGCATAATCAAGTTTTAGTTGTGCACTCATTTCATTCAATCTCCACACTTTGGAATCATCTTGGGAAAGAGCTTCATTTGGAAATCTGAGAGCTCAACATCTTCAAGAAATCAAAGCTAGGAGGATAATGGAGACAAGATGCATTTCTAGGTGAAGGTAAATTGTTAATTTGGTTTCATTTGTTATTGCATTCTTCATTGTAGTTTGCTTATTAGATAGATTTATTAATCTTTTATTAGTTAATTCATCATTTAGAATAGTATCCAACTAATTTGCATACAAATATCTTTCCTCTAAATGATATAATCAAGTTGGCCTATTATAACCACCTTGGAATCATATTAGAGAAACCATAAAAAACTCTAATAAACATTCTATCAGCTCTACTATGCATGCAACACATTTTGGGACCTATTCAATAAGATAATTGTAGACGCACACTACAAACTGTCAGCTCTACCAAAACAACTGAATCTTTCTCTGTAAGCTGAATTAACTCATGCACTCTTGGCCAAACATCAATAAATATCCTCTAAGCTTAAATCCAAGGGTGCATACCCATAGGATAGGTACAACTCAAGAACCAATAAAATCTATGTCGGCTCTTCTAAATAAACATAGGAAACTACTGTTGGTGAATAGTGACTGCATAACTTCACTTCTACTCATCAACAGACTATGCATCCATAACTAAAACATCACTAACATGTCTTCAATACATATCCAAGCATGCAAGGCTCCATGATAGATGTATGGATAACCATACATAGAATACTATCTATTACTCTGTCGGGAACACTGGTGACACCAGCTGCTATATAATTGTTTGCACTAACAGTCAACCTTTACGCCCATGATATCATGCTGATATCATGTCCATGGTACATATAATAAAATATTACTACATAAGACTTCCATGCATGCTACTTTCCATATGTTGTCATCAATGACAAACATACAGTCAGTACTGGTCTGCTGGCGAATCTCTAACAACTAGGATATATGTTTCAACACACCAGCAGGGTGAATAGTGTGTCAGCGACCACTATTCTTGAAACAATAATACTTGTGAGAGAAAATGGTGAGTTCAATCTATGTGAGATCTTGTGCACACAACTGATAGACAATATTAGATCCATTAAGCATGACAAGACCAAAATATTCATGTTTGGGTCTTTAATCATATACATGTACTTCCACATACTTGGAAAGGTGTTAGATTTGTATTTAGACAGGAGTATTCCTACAATGACACAAAGCTAAGATATGAGTATCAGGAAACTCTATGTGTATAGGGTGGTCATCCGTTAATGGAGCATCAACTAGTTGATCTATGATCACTTGACCTTTGATAGCCTTCCTATCTACATATTCAATATCAAACTCACTAAGTAGCATGACCCACTTAGCCAACCTGCCTGTCAATGTAGTCTTGCTTAACAAATACTTTAAAGGATCAATCTTTGCAATAAGCTGAGTAGAATGTGACAACATGTAATGTCACCACTTTTGTGAAGCAAAGACAATAGCTAGACATGTTATTTCAATAGGGGAATAGTTTAACTCATATCCCACTAGAGTGCGACTGATGTAGTAAATGGCTTTTTCTTTTCCTTCATGATCTTGCTGAGCGAGAAGAGCACCTAGTGAGGCTATCATGGCTAAAATGTAGAGCAAGAGTGTCTTGCCTAGAATTGGTGACATCAGAGTTGGAGGATTTGCTAGATACTGCTTGATTTTTTTGAAAGCTTCATCACACTTATCATCCCATTGGAATAAGATATTTCTATGCAGCAAATGTTGAAAAGGATGACTGCGATCTGCTAATTGAGAAACAAATCTTCAGATTGATTGAAGACACCCCTATAAAGATCTTAGCTAACTGATGTTAGTGGGGGAAGCCATCTCCAATATTGCTTTAACCCTTTCTGGATCTACTTCGATTCCTTTAGCTGAGATAATGTACCCTAACAGTTTGCCAGATGTGACCCCGAATGCACATTTCTTTAGATTGAGTTGAATCTGATATTTTTCCATCCGGATGAATATTTTATCTAACACTCTCAAATGACCAACTCTGTCTTTAGATTTTGCTAAAATGTCATCAACATAATCTTCCATGATGGTATGCATCATGTCATGGAAGATCGTGGTCATGGCTCTTTGGTAAGTTGCCCCAGCATTTTTGAGGCCAAAAGGCATTACATTCCAGTAGTATGTACCCCACGGACAAGTAAAAGCAGTTTTTTCCTGATCTTTCGGCACAATCTCGATTTGGTTATAGCCAAAAAATCCATCCATTAATGATAATATCTCATACCCAGCTGTTAGGTAGACAATCATATCAATATTTGGCAAAGGTAAGTCATCTTTAGGACAAGCTTTATTTAGATCTCAAAAATCAATACAAATCCTGATAGACTTGTCTGGTTTTGAAACCGGGACAATATTTGAAATCCACTCAGCATAATCAATAGCCTGAATGAATCCAACATCTAGGAGCTTTTTCAATTCTTCTTTCACCATTAGAGAAATGTGAGGGTGCATTTTGCGGAGCTTCTGCTTAACTGGTTTTACACCTGGTTTGATAGATAAATGATGCATAATGAGATTGGGGTCCAAACTAGGCATATCAGCGTAGGACCAAGCAAAGTTGATTTGTCATTCTCTGAAGAATTTTGCAAAAGCTTCTTTCTCTGATTCTATCAAGGATGCTGCTACCTTGAGGATGCGTGGAGACTCCTCTGTTCCAATGTTAAGTGGTACTATCAGTTCTATAAGAATGGCAGATTGCTCTCGATCTAGATAGTTTGGAAGAGTGTCAATCCTTCCATCGTCAGGCACCTCAGAGAGGTTTTCACCATTAGATGCATCTTTTCTTTTTACTATTTTTGGATCTAATACTAGCACTAAGTGGTTTTCACCATTAGATTTGCTGATTATTTTTATATTTTTATGACTGAAAGGATTGACACTCTCTCCAAAATAGGCCATGTCATTGAGTTCTATCAGAAATCCTGACTTGTGATCCCTTGGTGGTAAATGATCCTTGATACCAAGATAGTCAATGATCACATCATCATTATGGAAGACATCAAGTTCTGGGTGATTGGGAAAGTCCCAATCAATAAGGTCAAGACGAACAAGGGGCATTGGATCATTTGGGTTGGTTTCAAAAGTAGAGATGGTATTGATGGAAAAGTTGTCAAGGTTTATGATAGTATCAGTGAGGTCTATTTCCATACTCTCATCCAAATTATCTGTCACAAGATAATGCTCACTTTGCTCATGATCAACACGAGTAGTATTACGTGGGACAAATCCTAGTGAGTCACTCATTGAACTCTCACCCTCATGGTAATTGTTACTATATTGATGGACAACATCAACTCCTATTTCTTTAGTACCATCAGATAAGGAATCCCATTCATAATCATTAATCAAAATCATCATTATCCTCAAGTCTATCAATGATTCTTTGAGCTATCCTTTGTTTTTCTAGATCTACATACATGCCATGCTTTCTGAATTGTAAGGCAGGAGCTTTAGATGTCTCATGAAAAGGTGGCATTTTTGCTTTTCCTTTTGTTTCTTGTGATCCTTCTCCCTTATATCCTAATCTTGTAGTGTCTCGTTGATAATTAGGATTTTGCAAAATTGGTTTTATAACACCTTCTCTTTGTAACCCTAGAGGTCCAACACCTTGATATCCCATCTTTTGTAGCAAAGTATACCCTTTTCCATAGACATCAGGTGATATATAATCATGTTTAATATCATCTTCAATCTTCTGTGTCTTAAGCCAATAATTTGCATTACACTCAGCCGCCTCTTTAGATATTGTGCCCCCACTTATAAATGTGTTATAAACAAGTGTGGAAGGGGGTTCTAATTGTTGTTTAGTGATCAAAGACCTACCATATGATTTAGGAGATAAAGGTAACCCAGTGATGCAAAGAGTTTGACCTAAAGTATATTCTCCCATACTTCTTTCTTTGATATCTATCTTGATCCCGTCTGATTTAGAAGTTGATGCTATATTACTAGGGTCACCAGGTGTAGTTGTAGAAGATCCAGTATGATTATTGGGAACCAAAGAATCAGAAATCTGCACATTGCTACAATATTGAAAAGGATTGGAATCTCCTTTGATAGTGATCTCCTGACCATTGTGAGGAAATTTTATACATTGATGATAAGTTGATGGCACAGCTTGCATGGAATGAATCCATGGTCTTCCCAAAAGAATATTATAAGCAAGATCCATGTCCAGGACTTGACAAGATACATCTTTGACAATAGGACCGATTCTAATTGGAAGAACAACGGACCCCTTGGATGATCGCTCTTCCTCATCATAGGATTTTATTGTGATTTTCTTTTTTGGATCAATGACATTCTCAGAAAATCCCAATGCAAGGACCAACTTTAACGTGCAAATATTCAAGCCAGCTCCCCCATCTATTACTACTCTTTTAATCTTGTGATTCTGGACAAGGACTTTGATATGTAAAGGAGCATTATGAGGTTGGGTAATGGCTAAATCATCATTTTCAGTAAAGGAAAAATAGTGTGGGGTCGTTAAATGGCCTACCATAGCTTGAAATTGATCAGGATCTAGAGTTGTTGGAACCTGGGTCTCTAAGAGAGCTTTTTCAAGGATATCTTTGTGAGATGCAGAAAGATGCAAAAGCTCTAAGATGGATATCTGGGCCGGTGTCTTTTTGAGCTGTTCCAAAAGATTGTACTGGTTGGAAGTATTGGGTATGGACTTTGGAACATAAATAGACTTGTTGTGAGTAGTGCTTGGTTTAGACTGGACTCCTTGGAGAGTAACCTTAGCTTGAGCATGAGTAGTAGCATGGATTGGTTGACTCTCTGATTTTCCCTTTATGGTAATAACATTGGCATAATATGCAGAAGGATGACGGTTAGAAATGTTACCAACATATCTATAGGGTGTGTTATTATAATTGGCTTGGTTGTCACCCTTATTGTTGGAAGAACCTCCCTTTTCATGCTCAGGAAGTGGATCTTTGAAGGCCGTATGTGATTCATTCGAGACATGTCCGTCAACACTAATTTCACCACTTTCGATTAAGTCTTGGATCACATTTTTAAGTCTTTGACATTCATTAGTTATATGTCCTTTTCCTCTGTGGAATTCACAATAATCATTTCCATTCCACCAAGAAGGCTTCACTCTAGGTTCATAATCTTTCGGTTCAGGAAGCGTGATGAGTTTCTTGGTGATTAACTTCCATAATGCTGATTCGAGAGATTCCCCTAAAGGAGTAAAGTTTCTTCAAGGTGAGATACAAGACAATCTTGGTTTAGGTGAATCCTTGGTGGTATTTTGACTTACCGACTGATTGTTGTATGTAGCTTGAGTAGCGTTGGTCGTACTTGTGAGATTTAGAAGAGGTTTTGTCAGTTGGACATTACGATTATCAATAATTCCGTCATTGACAATGTTTTTGTTTTTATTCCAATATTTTGATTTGTCATTGTTGGAATTGGAGTTATAAGTGTTGGAATTGGAATTTGAGGATCCAGCATTGTCTTTGGAATAAAATTTTATCTCACCTTTTTGGACCATGGCTTCCTCAATCTTGATACTATTTTCTATGAGCTTATTGAAATTTGGTGGACATTGCAATTGTAACCTATAATACATTTCTGGTGTAAAGTTATGCACAAAAATATCCATCTTTTCTTGTTTAGGAATCATTCATGGATATTTAGAAAACAATTGATGCCATCTTTGCAAAAAAGTAAGGAAAGGTTCTCCATTCTTTTGATGTGCATTGCAAAGATCAAGCATAGTGACCTCATGTTTGATGTTATATGAATAATGAGTCACAAATTTGTCAAGAAGCTCATTGAAAGATTTGATGCTGGGGGGAAGTTTGGAGAACCATTCCATGGCTTGTCCTCCTAAACTTCACAGAAATAGTCACATAAGATAAGTGTCATTGTGAGCGACTTCAATACAAGCAGCACAAAACTCACGAATATGGTCTTGTGGATCCAAATTCCCTTTGTATTTGTCAAATTTTGGTACCTCAAAATGAGGAGGGAATGGAATCATTGCTAAATTCTTATCAAAAGGATAAGGACATATATCATCTAAAGAATACTTCTTAGTTGATGATCCAGTTTGAATATCAGGAATTTGTTGTTGAAGTATCTGGATTTGTTGTAGGACGGGATCCAAAGATAATGTGTTTCCTTGTGAATTTTGGGAAACATTACACTGTTGAGTATGTTGAGGATCATTGGATTGCTGATTATTTTTAAAAACATTTTGTTGTTGATCACTATGGGACGCATTGGATTGTTGATTGATTTCCTTTGCTCCATGAGGATCTTGAGAACCTTTAAGGATATCTTGATTTTGTGTAGGAGTTGGTTCTCTAAGATTGGTAACATCAAAATCACTTGGTAACTTAGCTCCTTGTTGAGCAAGCATGAGGAAATACATCTCTTTATCCAAGCCTATAAGTCATTCCATGACTTGTAAAAATTTAGGATCTTGTGCAGCATCCCTAAGTTCCTCATTAGTAGGTTCGTCATCAAATGTGAGAGGATTAGTTTTCTTAGGAGGCTGTTTGGGCCAAGGATTCTCATCATTGCTATTATTGCCTTCCATTTTGTCTAGGGATTCTGGATTAATAGGTTGTTTGAGTTTCTGAGATCAAGTTTGAACCATAAAATGGATGAAATTGATTGCAGAACAGAAAGATTCTTGATAAAAAGATATGGAGAATGATTGGTAGAAAAGATATGATAAGTATTGAAGATTGGGGTCAAGAAACAATAATCTAAGTAAGCTTGATGGTTAAGGATGATATATCCTGATATGATAAGCTCACCAAGATCAAAGTCTGATAGATAAGGTAAATCTTCAACACCACACTAAAAATCTTAAGATTGGAAGAAAGTGATTTGTTGACTCTTGAGGAAGGAATGATGATGAAAAGTGATGAAGGTGGTCAAATTAGAAATCAGAGGTCTATGTAACATAACTATTTTTCCAGAATCTTACTGAAGACGAAAATGGGTATTTGAAAAAGTGATTTTGAAATTCCAAAAGCTTGTGAGAATGCTCTTTGTTGTAAATGCACAACAACAAATGCGCAGGACAGTGTAATATATGCGCAGTAAAATGAAACAAATGCACAACAAATTTTGACAAATGCGCACTGATAAATGTAAATGCGCAATAACTTGAATCGTATGCACAGAAATTTTGGATGTATGCGCAGGTTGTCAAATTTTTTATGATTTTGCTGTTTTGATGATGGGGAATTTTTTTTTTTGTTTTTGTTTTTCTGATGTTTTCTAGTTTTTTGGCAAAGGAAAAATGCATAAACACACACACACACAAGACAAAGATGATTTTAATCTAATTTAATCTAGTATGAATGCACAAACACGCTTACAATCCTAAGGTTGGCAAGGATGATATCTGCTGAATCCCCACTAGGATAATAAAATCTAGCCACACAAATCCACAGTGGACAGCCTAGGAACTTGGAGGCACGGGCTCCTCCTTACAGTGCACTCACTTCTCAGGCACACCAAGTTTTGAATTCAATGGGTTATTACTTCTCAAAGAACTGCTATCTCTACTATGAACCGTGAGTAATGTGGGGTGTCTTCACGAGCTTGGGTGACTCCTTGAGCTAGTAGATAGAAGGTTTTTGGCCACTAAACAAAAGTTGTTAATAAGGACATCCGTTCAGGTGGTTGTGATCAAGTCATTTTCCCAATTAAGGGGGCTCTCCCAATCCTTTCAAAGCAAGGCTTTCACCTCTACTAAGTAGGACTTTAATGCACCACTGGGGTACTGGAGGAGATTTTGGTTGCCACAACGAATTCACACTTGTCTAATGTGAGACTAATCACACTAGCATTTTTTATATACCGATTTGGAAGGGCTTGGCTTTAGCCTATTACCGGTTGGGTCGTTCCTTGGGGTGAGTACATCTTTTCCCACCAAAGACCACCCTCTAAAAATTATAACAATTTCTCTTACACCCAAGGTCCACGAATGGCGAGGGGAGAGGATACGTTGTTATAATTTTGGGATTACAATTATGCTATTAAGAAAAACACAACAGACACGTGAATCTATGCTAAGGAAAACACACAAAGCAAAAACATGTCATATTTTAAGCCCAAATGAGATTTTAGTTTATTTTGCAAACCCCTTGGCAATCTGCAAATAAAATTGTTAGAAAAATGTTTTTAGCAATGGGGTCTTCAAAAGATTTACGTCCTGCAAAATAGCCTAAAAAATACTATCAGAACGAATAGACACTTGTCAAAATGTTAGTTAAAAACAAATCTAACAGAAAATTGAATTTTTCTATAGAAACTAATAAATGTGCAGAACAGTGTGATATATGCGCAGGAAGTATGGATGTATGCGCAGTAATTGTGTATGCGCAAAATAGTTTAATGAATGCGCAACCTAGTGGAATGTATGCGCAGTTACTATGGATGCGCAGTGAAAATGAATAAATGCATAGGAAAAGTAGACAAATGCGCAGCAATTATAACAAAGAGGAAAATAAATGAAAATTTTATGCCAGCGAATGGATGCGCAGTGAAAATGAACAGATGCACAGGAATCGTAGACGAATGCGCAGAAATAACTTGTAGAAAAACCTACACACGAAAAACTAAAAACTAAAAGTGAAAAGCCCAGTTGGGCCCTCCTTCTAGCGCCAAACCTCCCGCTATATTTTAATATCCGACACCCTTTATCGGTGAGGTTTGACGGTACTCTCCTGTGATGTCTTGAACATGATGAAGCTCAACTTTCCTTATAGGATGTACATGAAGGTATTTTTGGGACACATTTGAGTGGTCCCTCTTTGGCTAAGAAACTCATGCGTATGGGTTATTATTGGCCTACCATGGAAGCAGATTCCTTTCATTTTTCTAGGGCATGCAAGAAATGTCAGATACATGGAAACCTTATCCATGCTCCAGCACAAGAGTTACATCCTTTTACAACTACTTTGCCATTCAGTCGGTGGGGACTCGACCTCATGGGCGCTATCAATCCTCCATCTTCCAATGGTGACAAATGGATCCTCACTACCACAAAATACTTCACTAAATGGATTGAGGCCATTTCATTGATTACCGCCATAGGGAAACAAATATCCATGTTTATCTTAAACTATATCATCTGTAGATATGGTATACCCATGTATCTCATTACTAATCATGGGAAATAGTTCCAAAATCAGGACATGGATGAACTATGTGCCAAATTCCACATCACCCACAACTATTCCACCATCTACTATCCCCAAGGAAACGACCAAGTTGAGGCGTCAAACAAAACAATTGTTAAAATCTTACAAAAGACTGTCAATGACGCTGGCCGTGATTGGCATCTTCAACTTAATCCTGCCTTATGGGCTTACCGCACCTCCATCCGTACTCCTATTGGAGCCACTTCATACTCCCTTGTTTATGGATCTGAAGCAGTCCTGCCCCTCGAGGTCGAGTTGCCTTCACTTCATGTTACTCTTAAAGATTTAATTCCTAATGAAGAGTATAGAGTTGCACGCTTGACTGAATTGGAACTCCTAGATGAACACCGTCAGCGCACCTATGATCATTTGAAAGTTTATCAGCAGCGTCTGTCCCGTCAATACAACAGCAAGGTAAAGATCAGAGACTTTCAGTTGGGTGACTTAGTCCTTCGCGAAAATCCAAAGAATCAACAACACCGTGAAAAGAAGGGTAAGTTCAAACCTAATTGGTTAGGACCTTTTGTGATCATGACAGTCTATGGTTCTGGAGCTTATCAGTTATCTACACCTGAAGGGGATCCCTTGGATGAGCCTCTTAACAGTATCCATCTCAAGAAGTTTTATCCTTGAAATCCCAATGCAAGGGGCATGTATATAGGTTGTATATATATTCTGTAAATAAAAGAAAATATTAAAAAAATAAAAATTCACAAAATCAAAAGAAAAACTGCAATAAAAGCATATGGTGAAAACCTAGAAATAGGCGCTATATGTGACAAGTTAGCTACTCTATCTATTAGGCTTCTTTTAGTGTGTCCGTTCATTGTATATATCCACAATAAAATGGTTATTCAATCCTCATCCCCACCATGTATATATCATAATAAAATGGCCAGTTCATGCACCATTCCTTGTATTTATCCATAATAAAATCTGATCATAGCTTGATCTTTTGTCATGGTCTTCATCCTAGTCTTGTTGTGTCTTTCTTCATCCATAATAACTTAGTCCATCACCTAGCTGGGGGCATGTCCTTGACCTAGTTTGGGAAGTGGATCTATGATAGTCGTGACTCTTAGAGGACATAATGGATTTATTTTCCCTAGGCAAGCAGACACAATCAAATGTCCTTTTACAATGATATCTTCATGCTGAATCCAAATCTATGATCTATTCTTTGACACATGACCACTTATCTATGTATCTTGACTCTACATCATCACTTGAATTGATCAACATGTCCTACATCAATCTTTTTGGCAAAAGAAATATATATTCATGACAGGCATGTTAGAATGGTTTGTTGTAGATTATGCATTCATATCTGGATTTCATTGTTATCATGTTTCCTATGCTATTCTGGGATATCTTTTGACATGAGTTTGAAACTCCCATATGTCATTGATTAGAATAGCCGGGATGGAGCATGGTATTTTCTTTTATTGCTGTTTGTGGGGTATTTTCCGATGAAATCAAAGGATCCAATAATTTGGGGTGTCTATGTATAAGTGCCTTCATCCATTTCATAGTATGAACAACATAAACATCATGTTGCTCTGTAAATACTATTTATGGTGATATGCCATCGCATACCTCGACTCCAAATATTTGTTCCTTGATTGAGGAGGAAATATTCCTTGTCTGTTACGCAAATGAAACTCAGGTCATCTCGATTCAATTATACCTAGATGCTTGTCAAGTTTGCAATATTAAACTCCATGCAAAAAGTGCTCAGGTCATCCTGGTTTAATTATACCATGATGCTTGCATTTTCTTGCAACATAACGAGCTCAATGATGAAAATCAAATTCCAGTTATTATGAAGTTCTGAGATGTTACATGAAGTTGTGGAGATACTCATTTCATATTTCATTTTGCATTGCATTATACCATTTCCTAGATTTGCATATCAGTGCTCCTTTTATAGGGATTTATAGGTTACCTTTCTTATTAGGTTATCTATTTTCTTAGTCTATTCTTCTTGTGTCAGATACATTGTTATTTAAGTTGAGGACATTTGGACAACCACACATATTATGACTTTTTGCATTTAACACTTAAATCATTTAGAGACATAATTTATCTTCATTAGGAGTGTTCATTTATATATAATTTGGTCATTTATTATAGCTATCATTTCATCTCATTTTCTTTTATCATGTTATCCATTATTACATTAAAATCATCTTAGATACATTATCATTTATTACATTAGATATCATTTGCATTATATCATTCATTTATTATTCATTATCCACATTGTTCATCACAAATATTGCATTGATAATCACATAGCATTAATAAATTCATTTAAGACATGCATTTATGTCACCATCATATGATTATTAACCATTAAGCATCAAAAATATCAAAACATGCATATAAATTCATTTAAGACATACATTTTATGCATCTGAACGTACATCATCACAACCTACATATGTCAGTACGCACATGAATATAAATCATCAAAGTAAATCATGATAGAATTGCATCACATACAATCCATAAAACAACAAAAATATCTGAATGTCTAATGATATAAATCAATAACAATGTGTCTATAGTCAGTGTCTGTCAAGTCAAAATATAATGATACAATGAATCATAATGATACAATAGTGTATACAATGATCTCTCACAATCTATGAACCACTGCCTCCAGACTCTGTATGTTTCTGTCTATGGGAGTCAATGTGGCCCTGTACTACTACACTCCCTGATGCTAAGGATCCACCCTGACCTCCTAAACTTGTCGGTGCTCTGGGAGGACGTGATGATACCCTTCCACTGCTAGCTAGTGCCTGTCACTCATATGCTGTTGATCTGATGCCAACTGAGCTCTCTCTATAGCTCTCGATCCACTAATCTCTTGGGACTGCCTGTCTGTATGCCTCTTGCCAGTAGGATATCTCCTTCTCAGCATGTATCATGGCTCTCATGATATCCCCATGGGGACCTAGGTCCTCTATCCTCTGTAACTCATCTAGCAGCATCTCTAACTCCTCGAGTCTCTCAACAGCTAAATCTCTCTCAGCTCGCAGCACATCCATCTGTCTACCCATCCTCTCAATCTGTCTCTCTAGACCTGGAACCCAGTTTGCCTCTACCTGGATAACTGCTAGTTGGACTAGCAGTGCATCAATATCAGGCTCCTCCTTCGTAGCATCTCTATGTAAATAGGGATCCTGTCCCCCGATGTCCATGTCTACCTACTCATCCTGTGCCTATATATCTGGCATCTCCACATCTGACTCATCATGTCTACCACCCTGAGCCACATCAACCTGGGCCAATAGAATGTCTGCCTCATCCTGTGCCTGCCCCTGTGCCTATGCTTATCCTGTAGCAACCGGTATCTATACTATAACCACTGGTCTCTGTACCTACATGATTGGTACCTATAATGGTGCTCCTACAGCTGGCTGTGCTAGCTATGCTGGCAGCTATCTCCGTCCCTATCCCCTCTGCCTCACTCCACCTCCCCTCATCCATGGGCCCACTCTCCCTCCATCTCCACCACCTCCATCTCTGCCACCATCTCCACCACCTCCATCTCCACCTCCATCTCCACCACCTCCATCTCCTCCTCCATCTCCTCCTCTCCCTCATCCCCTCCTATCTCGACCTCACCACCTCCCCCGATGTCTATCTACTGGATCTCTCTCTGGAGGTCTCATTGCTGGATCTGTAATCCGTGGCACAGGATGATCTCTTAAAAACTACTCTAAATTCGTAGTCATCCCAAGGTCAACCACTGTTTGTCTCATGGACCATGCCTGGTATGGTGCATCCAAAAAATCCTATCGCGCAACATCAAATGATGCCATGGGCCCCCAATCTCATCTCTCTTGATGTGTCCATGCAAACTCGGTCACTCCCTGGGGCATACCCTGTATCCTACCAAACTATCATAGAACCCAGCTAACCAGCTGTCTCTCAATAATAAAGGGCATCCACCCTATCAGCCATCGTGCCTCAAAATAAAAACCAAGCTATCGCTCATCATCCCATGGCTCGCACCCTAAGTAGGGTCTCCATGTCACTGTGTCTAGTATGTCAAAAGTGTAGCGCCAAAATTCTAAATGTCCCAGTTTTGCCTGAGACAAAACTAAGCAGTACAAATGAATATAGGGCTACCCTGCACCCCGGAATCGAATTGCCAATGGTCTCGTCACTGCAATGTGCTTCCATACCCAAATATGGAGCAGTGTCACCCCTTCTGATAGAGATGCACTCCCATGGTACACCACCTGACGTAAATCATGGTATAGGTGTGCTAATCAACACACCCCCCAAGCAAATCGAGTCCCCTCCATCACCTGTTGTAATGTACAGCCCCACCCAACTGCAAATCTGTGTGACCTCTGATCAAGGCATACGAATCCCCCAATAGCACCTGCTAGAACCACTGGAAGAGGGTCATACATGTCGACCATCTCCTCCCAGCTAATCTCCCCATCCTCTATGTCATCATCCCCAAAGATGGCTCTACACTCTGTGACTCCACCGTGTCGATCATACTGCACTAACTCTCCTGTGATGGGAAGCCGGAGGATGCGATATACATCCTCTAGTGTCATTGTCATCTCCCCTGTCAGAAGATGGAAAGTACTCATCTCTGAGTGCCATCTCTCAGCTAATGCGGTCATCATGCGTAGATTCACCCAAATCTCAGGCATGTAAATCACATGGTAAAGTCCCGATGCTCCTATCACCAGTCTCTCTATCTCCGATAATGCTGGTCTCAGGTTTTGTGTGACAGAATATCTCTCCCATGACTTCAGAACATCTGTGATATCCTCCTATTCAAGTCAACAACAATCAACCTATCAGATTTTGATAAATTGATCTATCAATCTATCTATCCTATCATATCAATTTCAAACATGTTTATCACGTGTTTCAACAGATGATTCTATCAATTGTCTATTTCAGATTGGCTAACTAGCAAACATGCTACAATGTTGCCAATCTTGATCAAATCGATCACAATCAATCACCGACAGATCAAATTAGCTTATCGACATCAAGTTTGACTTAATTGACTATCTATTATGACCAACTTCTACCACCTAAACATATGCGTAGCATTGAAACATGCATGTGCAACTTTCTTTCACCTTTGTGTAGGTTTTTACCGATGCGCAGTCTTCTTCCACATTTGCGCAACATTTATCAGCATTTGCGCAGTTTTACACATGCACAATTTTACTGACCATTTGCGTAGTTTTTCCTAACACATGCGCAATAAGTACCTATGCACACTTTTAATTCATGCTTGCGCAGTAGTACTAATATCCTACTATGAATGCACAAATATTCATCATGAATGCGCAGTAAAATTAAGTTTCTGTGCATATGCCACAAGTTGCTGCGCATTGATGCACCAAAACTGCACATTCATCTTCCGCTACGAAAAATTAAAATTTCTAATCTAATCTATCATTTGATCTACCCTAAACATACTCCAAATCTAATATAACATGCATCAAATCATGAAAATACAAAGCAAGATTGAGTCACCTACTGGTTCACTCGAATCGAGTGGTCGCTGGAAGTGTCCGACTCTCTTGAAGTGGTGATCTGACAAGGGGAATAGCATCCTAGCGGTTCTACTCTTCTCTCTCTCGCACTCTAATCTCCAAGTGACAAGTGTGCACAATGAGCCTATTGTGGACCCCTTGGCCATATTTATAGCTTGTGGACCCAATGTGCTTGGTGTGTGGACACTACCTGATGTTTTTCTTCCATTCTACCCCATTTTCATCCATCTTTCCTACCATTCGTTTGTGAGATTGATTGAACAACCCCATAAAAAATAAATAAATAAATAAATCAAAATCAAAAAAATATTTTTACAAAATTCACATAATCTTTTTTGTCAATCAATCTCTCGAGGGGGCATCCATAGGTCATCTGAGACATTATCTGGGGCAGGGGCAAAAATGCTTGATTTTTCTTTGAAACAATGTGACCAGCACATTATTTCAAAGAGGGGCAAAATGTATACACCTAAAAATGGCTTCATTAATTAATTATTTATTTATTATTTAATTACTATTGACTTGATAAATTAATTAAATATTTATTATTTAATTAATATTTGTTTCCTCTATTTATTAAGTAAATTATTCAATTTATTTAATAAATTCACTATAGTCTAATTCTATATCCTAAGTCTTCTAAAAAGTCTATTAAAGTGATTTAATTAAATACACAATCACCTAAATATGACTAAATCCCCTTTTCCACTTCATCCACCTAGTCACCTGACACATCACCTTGGCTAAGATAAATAATTATTATTAATTATTTATTCATATTTATCCTCACCCACACATGTTCTATTCCTAAGGGCTATGTGGCCTCATAGGACTTGGTCTCATGACCACTTATCCTCTCAACAACCAAGTCAAGAGACATTCCCTATTCCTAAGGGGCTTCTCAAGCCACCTCTAAGAGTCAAGGGTGACTCATAGGACACTTGTGCAAGGAGTCCTCATGAGGAAAAGGTCTCTCCCTCTTTCTCTCTTTGGTCTTTGTGAGACACTTGACATGTGTCTTTCCCTTCCACCTTCTTCTCCTCCATGTCAATGTGAGAGGAACATCATCCCTATTCTTTCTCTCACACTCCAACTACATCCCCCTTTCTCTCAACTCCTTCAACCAAGTCAATTATAGCCCTAGGATCTTCCACCATTCATTCTCAACCGTAGGATTCTGCCACCTAGGCCTAGATCCTCCAAAACTCTATAAAAGGAGCCTCATTTTCCATTTGAAAGCTAATAGGTATTTTTGAGAACAAGCATTCAAGCATCCAAGCAATCAAGCAACCAAGCATCCATATTATCATCCCATCATTTGCATTTCATCCACCATATTTGCATAATCAAGTTTTAGTTGTGCACTCATTTCATTCAATCTCCACACTTTGGAATCATCTTGGGAAAGAGCTTCATTTGGAAATCTGAGAGCTCAACATCTTCAAGAAATCAAAGCTAGGAGGACAATGGAGACAAGCTGCATTTCTAGGTGAAGGTAAATTGTTAATTTTTTCATTTGTTATTGCATTCTTCATTATAGTTTGCTTATTAGATAGATTTATTAATCTTTTATTAGTTAATTCATCATTTAGAATAGTATCCAACTAATTTGCATACAAATATCTTTCCTCTAAATGATATAATCAAGTTGGCCTATTAGAACCACCTTGGAATCATATTAGAGAAACTATAAAAAACTCTAATAAACATTCTATCAGCTCTACTATGCACACAACACATTTTGGGACCTATTCAATAAGATAATTGTAGACGCACGCTACAAACTGTCGGCTCTACCAAAACAACTGAATCTTTCTCTGTAAGCTAAATTAACTCATGCACTCTTCGCCAAACATCAATAAATATCCTCTAAGCTTAAATCCAAGGGCACATACCATAGGATAGGCACAACTCAAGAACCAATAAAATCTCTGTCGGCTCTTCTAAATAAACATAGGAAACTACTGTTGGCGAATAGTGACTTCATAACTTCACTTCTACTCATCAACAGACTATGCATCCATAACTAAAACATCACTAACATGTCTTCAACACATATCCAAGCATGCAAGGCTCCATGATAGATGTATGGATAACCATACATAGAACACTATCTATTACTCTGTCGGGAACACTGGTGACACCAGCTGCTATATAATTGTTTGCACTAAAAGTTAACCTTTGCACCCATGATATCATGCTGATATCATGTCCATGCTACATATAATAAAATATTACTGCATAAGACTTCCATGCATGCTACTTTCTATATGTTGTCATCAATGACAAACATACAGTCAATACTGGTCTGCTGGCGAATCTCTAACAACTAGGATATATGTTTCAACACACCAGCAGGGTGAATAGTGTGTCAGAGGCCACTATTCTTGAAACAATAATACTTGTGAGAGAAAATGGTGAGTTCAATCTATGTTAGATATTGTGCACACAACTGATAGACAATATTAGATCCATTAAGCATGACAAGACCAAAATATTCATGTTTGGGTCTTTAATCATATACATGTACTTCCACATACTTGGAAAGGTGTCAGATTTGTATTTAGATAGGAGTATTCCTACAATGACACAAATATCCTTTAAGGAAATCTAGTAAGAGCACACTGAAGGATTACATAATGCTAGAATTAAAGATATTCAGGGCCAAAATGCAGATGAGATACATAATACTAGAGAGCATTGTTGATAAATACAAAGACACCATTTGCTTCATGGTAGAAACTGACACAACTTGCATGGAAGTAGTGGAGCCTAGAACAAAGTGGATTCATCCACTTGGATATGAGGTTGAGGAACCAATCCTAGAAGCATATGCATAGGTATTTCTATCAGCACCTAAGGACCCTAATGAGCCAAGATGGGGGACTTATGAAGAAAAGACAAGAGAAGTTGATGCAGTTTTAAATAGCGTAGCAACTAAAAGGAAAGTAAGTAAGGTCACTTCTGAGATACTTAGAATTCATGGAGTAACATAGTCAGACCTAGAGTTTTAAACAATGTAGCAACTAAGAGGAAAGTAGGTAAGGTCACTTCTGTTGATCCTAAGATGAAAAAGGTTAAGATTGAGAAAACTGATGAACCAAAGGATAAATAGGACAAAATAGATGTTACCCCTGCTACGCCACAAAAACAATTGATCTTACAGCTCCTCCTGATTATAAGGCAATGGCCAAGAGGAAGAAGGAAACCAGCACTATTCACCCATCCTCGCGGGCAACAAGAAGTTGGAAGAATACTCAAGCACCTCCAAAGGTAAGTTTCAAACCTAGTCTTAAAGTGTTGAGTACAAGGATTGTTGATGAACAAAGATTGGATCAGATAGGAAAGTTTTATGAGAAATACAACAAAATTGACAAATCAGAGATTCATGACATGATCATAAAACATATGATCAAGTCCAAAAAGGCAGTCTTGGAACTGAAAATAGTCATTCTGGAAAATGTTTGGAACATCTTAGAATCCTTGAAGAAACAAGCTATTGAAGATGGTCTTAGGATAAGAGAAAATATTCTAGATGAAATCTACCGGTGTGTTCCTTAGAAGAGAAAACACTATTGCTAGATTTGGTAAAGGCACATCTAAGAACAAAGCTAAGAACACTACACATAATGGACAAGAACTTTGAGTTGACAACCAAAGAGATAGAGAAAGATTTTGAGAAGGTTTTCTTGAACACACACATCTATCCACCCACTGTGCCCTCGACACAAGGTCCCTATAAGGAAGTCAAGGTGGCAGAGCCCACTAATGTACTAGTAATAGGTCCTCAGGACTCAACGCCTACAGTTGTAACACATATAGAGGTAGAAAATTCTATGCCCATGATAGAGACTCAAAAAAGATGATACAATCTTCATTGATAATGTAGAGATATCCATGGTGGCCACAGATAATGACTTGGACAAGTTTGAGGAAGCTTTTGTGAGCACACAAGAAGCTAAAATTCTATGTAGTGACAATTCACCCAAGCTACAAGAAGAAGTACTAATAGAAGATCTAACAGGTGAAGAAGAAGTGAAGGAGACATAAAAAGAGGAAGGAAAGGTAGAAGAGGAGAAAGGAGAAGAAGAGGTAAAAGGAAATGAACCAATAGATGAGCCATCTATTGAGATGAAAATTAGAGTAAAACAAGAAGTGATGGATAACACTCCTATCACTCCATTACCCTCAGCATCATTGTTGTCAAGTTTGACACTTGACACCACTAGTTTGGACTCTTGGGGAGAAGAAGACCTGATCAAGATCAGTGTCTTAGCCATGGAGAAAGATAAGGAGAAGTAGGTAATGAGGAACCCCTTGTTTTTTGAATCAATCAACATTCTAAACAACTTGCTACCCTCGAACAAGAAAGTGTCTAAGGTCCATTCAGTTGATGATGTCAGTACTATATTGACAACCTTCAAAGAAAATTTTTCTATCTTGGAAGAATTTGCATCCCTAGTTGTAGAAGAGAAATACATGAAGAAGAGGCTAAGTGAATTGGTTAGTAACTTTGCACTTGGCCTAAGTTCATTAAAGATTGGTCAAGCATCTTTGAAGGAATTTACAACAAAGGGCAGGAAAATGATTGCTGATTGTATGAACCAGGATAAGTTGATTGGTGATCATTACAAGAAAATCCAAGAGGTAGAAGAAATGATAGAAAATGTAAGGAAATTAGTAGAAGACCCCTCCACTGATGTGAACATGTGCAACAATGTATACCAGGGGCAGTTAGACAAGAAAGAAAAGGTTGAAAAAGAGATGTCTAAGATAAGGGCAAGGTAGATACAACTCAGGAATGGTCTTGCGCCCTCTCTAGATGTACTTAATCATAACATCAAGGAGATCAATGCCACCATGGTGACATATGATCAAGGTCCTAGCATAGATTTGGAGAAAATGGAGAAGCTGACATATTCCTTATGTGCCCATCTCCAAACTATCAATGCACTGATTGCTTTTTGGAAACAAGAGATCCACAATTTAAAGATTGCATATCTAGATATACTTTCATTGTAAGTACTTGTAGTTACATTTTTGGAGCACCTTTGTCATTAATGTCAAAGGGGGAGTATTGTATAGAATATGGAGTCTTGGAGTCTTATATGTAAAGAATATGTATAGTACAAAGGCTAAGGGAGAAATAAGATAAAAAGTTTTTTGTATAAGGGTACAGTTAGTAACTTTGCCATATTCCTTTGTTGCCATCAATGAAAAAGGGGGAGATTGATGGAAAGTTGACTATTCTATTGTATATGACTAAATATAGTGTTTTCATTATAGAAACAAAGTCATATAGTGTTTTGGAGTTAGCACATATTATTAGAAGATCAGAATTTGGCTAAGTACAGAAGACTAGACAGTTAATAGAGCACTAGTAGATCAGCGCATCAGCACACGTGTGTATGACCAAGTTATGGTATGTTCCATTGAAGATAATATGGTAAGAGTATATTCATGCTTATTCTAAGAGTGCATGATCAGATGTGCAAGTATGCGAAAGATATAGACAGTTGAAGAGGTACAACCAGTGAACACCAGAACATAACAAAGTATGCAGCCGACTATTGATAATTTGATTAGTAGTTATAATATAGTTTTGTAAAGGCTATGAGCCTATTGTAATTAAGTTTTAGACATGTAATTATGTTTTTTTGTAAACATGCTTGAGCCAATTCACTTGGAAGCATTGTATGTAATCGGTTATAGGCCGACCTAGTTAATTGTTTTGATGAGCGCATATAAATATGAGATGTGCCCTTTGTAATAAGGATGGATGATGATATAGAGTGAAGATAAGTAGATCAGAGATATGTGAAGAGCATTTAGAATGTATTATAGCTTTTCAAGAGGTCAAAGCATCAGCACATCAAAGGAACTGATTAGACAAGCAGTGTCGCAGTGCCAATTCATCCAACAGATATAGTGTGTATCTAAGATTAGAAGGTTGTAGCCTTCACCACTTGAGTAGTGAGCTCTAGGATAGTGTGTCCCCAACCCTAATAGGGTCATTGTAAAAGAATCCTAATAGGGTTTGACCCTTGACAAGGTCACTATACTAAAATCAATGTTAAGATAACTCCTAACAGGGTTAAAGATCTTCTAACAAGGATCAGAAGACACTAGTGCAGTTCTTAGTGGGTGTCAATTCCCACTAGGGTTTTTACCTATTTGGGTTTCCCCATAACCATATTGGTGTTATGTACTTTATTTATGCATCTTTTTTATGTTGATGTTCATTTCAGTACTTAAGCATTAAAGTTAAGTTTCAAGAGTAAAACAATAAGATTAAATATAGTGAACACTGATTCACCCCCCCCCCCCCCCCCCTCTCAGTGTTCCCATTCCTAACATATTGTTATTCTATTACCATCAATGCCAAAGAGGGAGATTGTTACTATAAATGATAGTAATGTTGGAGATTGATTATTTGATGGTGATGATGATGAAGACCAACCAAGATCAAAGGAATAAAACATAGTAGAAAGGTTAGATCAGTTGTTATCTTGTCATTGATGTCAATAAATTGATTTCTAGTTTATATTATGTTGCCATATCATTCGGTATATGTTATAAGTCAAATGAGTTAAGAAGAAGAAGAAATGAGATGTTGTGATATTAAAGAACTTAAATTGGAAACTAATATAGATCGAACAATGTTAAGATTATGTTGATATAATTTTTTTCTACCTAACATTTGATTATATCAAGTCGATAAAGTATGGTAATAAAGATTAGTCAAGTCGGTAAGCAAAACAATTCTGGCTAATGATCAGGAAAGGTCATTCGGTAAGAGGAAAAAGTGATTCGGTAAAGTGAGAGGAACTCAAGACACTGAGAAGGAATGTTTTAGGCATCAAGTGAAGTTAACTGAAATATAGAGTTATCCACCAAGAAAGGAACATGAGTTAAATACATGGATTAGAATAAAATTTAATGATTAATCTATGATGAGTTGGATGGTTGTGATGACAAGGAAATTTTGTTAAGATATCTACAATTATGAAAATTCAAGATGATGATCTACGACAAGATCTAAACGGAAAAAAGAGAAGGAACAAGTTTCAAGAAAGTTCAAGTTTTGAGGTGAAAAGAAAACGTGCTACCGATATCTAGATTTATGTTACTATAATCGATAGTAATGTTGGAGATTGATTATCTGATGGTGATGATGATGAAGACCCACCAAGATTAGAGGAATAAAAGATAAAAGAAAGGTTAGATCAGTTATTGTCTTATCATTGATGTCAAGCAATTGATTTCTAGTTTATATTATGTTTCCATATCATTCAGTATATGATATAAGTTGAATGAGTTAAGAAGAAGAAGAAGTGGAATGATGAGAAGATGAATAACTTAATTGAGAAACTGATACAAATCAGACAATGTTAAGATCATGTTGATATAATTTTTTTCTACCTAGCATATGATTATGTTAATTTTGTAAAGCATGGTAATGAAGATTTGACAAGTCAATAAGAAAATAGTTTTGGTTACTGAGCAGTAAAGGTTAGTCAGTAAAGGTAAAAGGTTAAAGGAAGTGATTTGGTAAAGTGAAAGGAACTCAAGACACCAAGAAGGAAACTTTTAGGCACCGAGCCAAGTTAACCAAAATTCGGTTAGGACATTGAGCAAGGAATAGGAATTAAATATAAGGATTAGAATGATATTTAATGATTAGCTATGATGAGTTGGATGGTTATGATGACAAGGAAAGTTAGTTAGAGAGATATATGGTTATGAAAATTCATGATGATCATCTACAGAAAGATCTAAATAGAAAAAAGAGAAGAAACAAGTTTCAATAAATTTCAAGTTCTGAGGTGAAAAGAAAATGTGTTACTGAGATCTAGATTCAATGAATGAGTTTGTGAAATGAATTGGACGACTGAGATTGATCAAAGGAAAATGTAATAGAGGAGATTAAGCAGCAAAAACTATCTATATAAAGGATGGTTTCATATAGGCAAATGGATGGAAAAGTGAAGATTTGAAGAGTCACCAAAATATGTAGTGAATAAGGAATAGAGAGATTCTGAGTGGGAAAGATAGATTTGATGAAGTGTTGAAGCCAGTGGAAAGTGAAGAATTGAAGTGAAGATAGAAGAGCACACAAAGGATCTAGTTAAGCAAAGATAGTTGCAAATTTATAGGTCAATATATTTACTATTGCTTATTAGCATTTGTCAAAGAGAAATCTCTTAACCGAGTAGACTTAACAGTCTTATTGTAAAATCCTTGAAAAAGGTAACATTCTAAAGAGTGTTTGAAGCCCTCTAACTAGCCCACTCCTAATAGAGTGAAGATCCTAATAGATCTGAGGTAAATCCCTTGACAGAGTCACACCTAATAGTGTATATTGTAATCTTTAACTGAATTGGCTCTTAACTAGGTGTTCTTCAGAAGAGTATTTTCTTAGTGGGTGACAATACCCATAGTGGTTTTCCCAAAGCTGGGTTTCCACATTAAATATTGGTGTTACATGTGATGAATGGTTTGTAAAATTTTATTGACTATTGTTGGTAAATAGTGAATTGTGTTTAACTGAGTTGTTACTGAGTTAATCAGAGAAAAGTTCTTAAGGTGTTTAGAATCAAAGATTATTGATTCACCTCCCTCTCTGTAATCCAACAATTTAATGTATAATTTTATAAAATGAATTGGATGGCTGAGATTGATCAAAGGAAAATGTAATATAGGAGATTAAGTGGAAAAAATTGTCTATATAAAGGATGGATTTGTATGAACAAATGGTTGGAAAAGTGAAGAGTTGAAGAGCCACTGACTGATGTGGTGAAGAAGGAATAGAGAGATTCTGAGTCAAAAAGTAGGATCTGATGAAGTGTTGAAGCCAGTGCAAAGTGAAGAATTGAAGTGAAGAAGAAGAGTGCACAAAGGATTTGGTTATACAAAGGAGAGTTATAAATTTATAGGTCAATATATTTATTATTGTTTATGAGCATTTGTAATAGATAAATCTCTTAACCGAGTGGACTTAACAGTCTTATTGTAAATCCTTGAAAAAGGTGACATTCTAGAAAGAGTGTTTGAAGCTCTCTAACCAGACCACTCCTAATAGAGTGAAGATCATAATAGATCTAAGGTAAATCCCTTGATCGAGTCATGCCTAATAGTGTGTATTGTAATCTTTAATAGGATTGGCTCTTAACCGGGTGTACTTTAGAAGAGTATTTTCTTAGTGGGTGACAATTTCCACAGTGGTTTTTCCCAAAGCTGGGTTTCCACATTAAATATTGGTGTTAAATGTGATTAATGGTTTGTGTGATTAATTTTTTTATTGTTAAAGTTTATTTATTGTTGTTGGTAAATAGTGAATTATATTTAACTGAGCTTTCACTGAGTTAATCAAAGAAAAGTTCTTAAGGTGTTTGGAATTAGGGATTACTAATTCAACCCCCCTCTCTATAATCCAACACAAGGTATGGGAAAAGATTATTAACAAATTAAAAGGTAACCTTATGCACAGTGATTATCAAGTTAATTTGTTGATAAAAATGCAAATTTTGAAATAGAAGGATAGTTCTATGAAGGAATACACTGAGGAACTATATAAGTTAGATATCATATCTGGAAATGTAGATGATGAAATTGAAAGGATTGCTAGATACCTAAATGGTTTGAGGACTTCTATTTAAGATGAAATAAGTTTGGTCAAGTTGAACACTATTGAAGAAGCTTATCAATTTGCATTGAAAACAGAAGAGAAATTGAACAAAAGATATGAAAAAAGGCAGAGAGGTAGAGGTGGAAATTTCCCTAGAGGAAGAGGCAAATCCTTGACAAAAATATAAGATCAGATCAAGATAAGACAAATCAAGATAAAGGAAAATCATAATGGAAAGGAGAAAGTACCTTTTGAGGTGGAGGAAGTTATTCAAGAGGTAGTTACCCTAGAGGTAATGATCAGAGGATAGAAGACAAGAATTGGTTCAAAGGCACCTATTTCATGTGTGGTAAAGAAGGACATAGAGAATTTGAGTGTACTAATTCAAACAAGAAGATCAGTAGTAGTAGTAGTAGAAATGCACTTGTGAAGGAAGATTCACCTACTTCAAACAAACTTGAGGATGGAGAAAATTTGATGATCTTAACAACATTGTAGAATGAAGGCACTAATGAAGACCCTTTGAGACAAGTCTTATTCAAAACTAGATGTAAGGTAGTAGGAAAATGTTGTAAAGTGATAATTGGCTTTGGAAGTTTAGAGAATTTGGCATCGGAAGAGTTGGTTACCAAGTTGCAGTTGTAAAGGATGAAGCATCCTAAACCCTATTAGATCTCATGGATCAAGGATGACCACACTTTTGGTAAGTGAGCAATGTCTTGTGAAACTTGAAATTGGGAATTACCATGATGAAGTTCTTTGAGATATTATGCCTATGGATTGTTGTCACATCTTGTTGGGTAGACCTTGGCAATATGATAGACAAGCTTTACATGATGAAAGATTGAATATAGATATAATATTGAAGCAAATGAGATGAAGAAAGTTTTGTTACCATTTATTGAAGCATCTAAGGGTGAAAAATGTACTTCTATTAGAGTTTGTTTGGTTGAAGGATGACGGTTCATAAGAGATTTGAAAATGAATGTTGTTTTCTATGCTTTAGTTCCTAATAACCCTATTCAAAAATCAAAGAATGAAACACCTATTGAAATCAAGAAGTTGCTGACAAAGTATTAAGAGAATATTTTTGATATTATACCAAATGGTTTACCATCAGTAAGAAGTATAAATCATTGTATGGATCTAATAACTAGACCTAGTTTTCCTAACAAATCACCACACTGGTTAACACCTGTAGAGAATAAGGAATTGAATAGACAAGTTAAAGAGTTGTTACAAAAGGGTTTGATTGGAGAAATCTTGAGTCCATGTGCAGTTCTAGTTGTGTTAGCACCTAGGAAAAGTGGTCAATGGAGAATGTGTACTGATTCCAGAGCTATAAACAAGATCACAGTGAAAATACCAGTTTTCATTTCCTAGGATGGATGATATCATGGATTGTTTGAGTGGGGAGAAATACTTTACCAAGTTTGATTTGAAGAGTGGTTATCACCATATCAGAATCAAAGAAGGAGATGAATGGAAGACTTATTTTAAGACAAAAAAAGATTTGTAAGAGCAGTTGGTTATGCCTTTTCATTTAACTAATGCACCTAGTACTTTTATGAGGCTAATGAATGAAGTTTTGAAGAAATAATAGGGTAAATTTGTGATTGTATATTTCAATGACATTTTGATATTCAGTAAGAATAGGGAAGGTCATTTGTTACATCTAAGATGGGTATTGCAAAGGTTGAAAGAGGAAACATCATTTATTAACTTGAAAAATTGTTCTTTTATGAAAGGAGAGATAGTATATTTTGGATTTTTTATTTCTGCTGATGGTTTTAAAATGGATCTAGATAATGTTGAAGCAATTTTGGAATGGCCTACACCTAAGACTTTCAGAGAGGTAAGATCTTTTCATGGTTTGGCTAGTTTCTACTAGAAGTACATAAGGAATTTAGTTCTATTTGTAATGCGATGACTGAGATAATGAGAGGAGACAAAAAAGATTTCAAGTGCACAATTGGAGCAAAAAAAAGTTTTGAGACATTGAAACAAAAAGTAGCAGAATTACATGTCCTAGCATTGCCTGATTTCTCTAAGGTATTTCAAGTTGATTATGATGCAAGTGGTAGTGCAATAGGATTTTTATTAAGTCAAGAAGGTGGACCAGTTTCTTTCTTTAGTCAAAATTTGAATGATTCTATGAAAAAATATTTTGTATATGAAAAAAAATTCTATGCTATTGTCCAAGCTTTGAAGAAGTGGAGACATTATTTGATACCTAAGGAATTTGTGTTGTACATCGATCATAAAGATTTACAATATTTGGGAATTCAAAGTAAATTGAGTTAGAGACATATGAAGTGGGTTGAGTACATGCATAACTTTACATTTGTGTTGAAACATAGAAGTGGATTGTCTAACCAAGTTGCAAATGCATTGAGTAGAAGGAGATCTTTGTTGACTGAGATGAAAGTTGAGGTACTTAGTTTTCATGATTTGATGGACATTTATAAAGTTGAACCTGATTTTGTAGAGGCTTGGGAAGTATGTAAGACACCTATCAATGATCAGTAGAGAAAGTGGGATGACTATTTAATTCAAGAAGGTATGTTTTTCAAAGGAGTTTAGTTGTGTATAGCTAAAGGTTCAATGAGATATAATTTTATAAAGGAGAAACATAGTGGTGGATTAGCAAGACATTTTGGCATTCACAAGACATTAATTTTTCTTAAGGAGAAATAATTTTGGTCACAGTTGCATAAGGATGTTCAAAAATTTGTAAGGAGTTGTAGAATTTGTCAAGTTGCAAATGGAGTAAGTCAGAATATTGGGTTGTATACATGATTACCTATTCCTAATAGACCTTGGGAAGACATTGGCATGGATTTTATTCCTGTCTTACCTAATACACAAAGAGGTAATGATTCTAAATTTTTTGTAGTGGATAGATTTTTAAAAATGTCACATTTTATTCCCTATAAGAAGATACTAGTTGTCGTTCATGTAGTAGACCTTTTCTTTAAGGAAATTGTGAGATTGCATGGGTTTCCTAATAGTATGATCTCTGACTAGAATAGAAATTTTGTTGGTTACTTTTGGAGAACACTTTTGAATAAGTTGGGTACCGATTTGAAATTCATTTCTACCTTTCACCCATCGACCGATGAAAAAATAGAGGTTGTAAATAGAAGCTTGGGAAACTTGTTGAGATGTTTAATTGGAGACAAACCTGGAAATTGGGATTTGGTATTAGCACAAGGAGATTTTTCATACAATAATTTAGTAAGTAGAAGAATAGGTAAAACACATTTTCATATTGTTACTAACATGCATCCTAAAGGTATATTAGATTTGAGAACACTTGGTTAAGAAGAGAAAAGAATTTGTGAAGGTGAAGATTATGCAAATTTCATGAAGACTTTACATGAGGAAGTAAAACATAACTTGGAGAAGAACAATCAAAAATACAAGAATACAATAGATAGGTTTAGAAGACATACAACATTTGAAGTTGGTGATGAAGTGATGGTTCATGTAAAGAAAGGAATATTTCCTGTTGGAACATACAGTAAGTTAAGGATGAGGAATTTTTGACCTTGTAAGATTCTAAAGAGATTTGAAAGTGGTAATGCATATGAAGTTGAGTTACCGATTGATAGGGATATATCTCCTATCTTTAACATTTCAGATTTGTATGAGTACTATGAGTCAGATGAAGAGACAAATGTTCAGAAAGAATATCCTAAGAAGAAGACATAAGAGATTGAGAAGATTCTAGATAGAAGGATTGGCAGAAGTACCAGAGGTAAAGACTACATAGAATATTTAGTAAAGTAGGACATACCATTTGAGGATTCTACATGGATTTCTCAATCTGAGTTAGATCATTTTGATTCAACTTGGGTTTCACAACATTCCTAATTTAGAAGAATCAATTTTAATAACCCCGGGTGTCTAATGCAGGAGCATCTTGGGTTCTTTGCAATCTTGCATCAACAAAAAAAAAAGAATAGTTTATTTCTTTTTGTTCATGTTCCCTGGTTGATATTTGGGTCATTGATTATTTATATTGAGGAGATCCTGGTTGCGGTCTTAAAAATCATGTTCTAAAATCTCTGTAGTTCCCATCTTTTTGATTACATCTTTTTTGGTTTATTTATGTTCAAGTTATCTTCTATGTAGCTCATGTTTTGTTCTTGGTTTCCTATTCGTGGTGATCTTGTTCACCAGTCATATATTTGTGTGTTTCTTGTGTTTTGATCATCATTTCTTATTAAGGACCTATTTGGGAATCATTTCCCATGATCGCATCATTTTTGGATCAAGGAGATCCATGTGAGGATTCTTTTTTTTACTTCGGGTAGCATGTTCCTTTATGCCTGAGCTGACCTAATGATTGTGTGTGTGATCATTACTCATTGATTATTGGCATGCACGATCCTTGTGTGTGATTATTTGATCTTTTGTGGACCTAGATCTATGGTCTCACCTCCTCATGTTCTTCATGGTGGTTGTTTAGTTTTTTTAGGGGTTGACCCTTATTTTTTTTGTAAACATTGCTTTGAAGATGTAACTCTTAGACAACCCTTGTACATATCGGGTATATTTATTCAAGTGGTTGTAGTTAGGAAGTAGTCATCTTGGATATTAATGGTGGATAGATCATGAAGTACTAAGCTTCAAGATTTGATTCATTTTGTATATGACCCTAACCGAGAAGGCCTTATTGCCTGGCATGTATTTTTTAATTACTAAATAAATCATTGATCTGACATTCTCTCTCTAGATTATGTGTTATTATTCTTCATGTGATTTGAAACAAAGTTGGGCATCCCATTTTGGGGCTCTCCTAGTTCTGCGTTGCACCACAAACCCTCCTCTTTTGCATTTTCTTCTAGAAATCTTTGTTAGTGTTAAACCCAAAAAATCCAAAAAAATTGAAAAATAGAAAAGAAAATTCATCATTCAAATTTTGAAAGTGAAATCTTGAATAGCCATGTAAGTTCCCTTGGAGGTCTTCAACAAATCATCCTACCATGAGAGTCTATCTTGTAAAGAAAAAACCACATGCATTTCAAACCTTGGAGTCATCTATGTGATCACACAGTTAACATATTTAGCACATTGATGATTTTGAACAAGAGAGGATAGAGTACCCCTGGTATTTTATTCTATGTTGTCTGTGTCATAAAACACACATCAATAGAACCCTATCCCCATAATGTTAGCTATATGAACCATAGATCCATATAGTTAAGTATAAATATATTATGCTGAGGCTTTGACTTATCTAACTAGGAGCATACATTTGAATACTTATTGGTTAGTTTTATCTTTTGCATGCATTTATCTTAATTGAGTTTTATTTACTTAAATACAAAAATCATTTCCTACCCCTATCTCTCCTTGCTATAGAATATACTATTATATCTTAGCAATTAATTTTGTAGATCGAATATTAGTTTTATATGATCCAAATACTATTGAGCTAAGTTTGGCAATTGAGTTTGTATGCTAGATTAGTTTTGGAAATTAATATTAAAATCAATTAATGACCTATATTTTGGGGGTATGAGCTGAGTAGTGCGTATATACCTACTCTTCTTTGATTCCTAATATATTAGTCATTTAGGAGAAATTTTTAAAAATGTAAATAGTGTTAGTTTATGCTCTTGATTTATTTTCTTTGAATAGTATTTGCAATTGCAAATGGTTTTTTTATGCTTTTTTATATTAAGGTTGATTACAATTATTTTATTGTATCATAAATTTAAATGATTTTTAATAAGGGAATCAAATTTTTTCCTTTGCACTGATTACAATCATTTTATTTTAGCATGAATTAAATCATTTTTCATAAGGGAATCAACATCCAAAATATATGTGAAGTGTCTATGAAAGCATAATGGACCAGGACTCTGGAGGTTAAAAAATTCTAGGAGGTTCAAAAAATCTCAATTTGACCAAGGTGGGAATCAATGGTGACCTTGGCTATAGTACAAAATTTTATCCTCTAGACATGACAGGGCTTGTGAATGGATGGAGTAATGATGTTTCACATGGTTGTTCTAGCGGTGAAAGTCTCAAGCATGTTGGGTCTTACATGTTGGATGGAAAACCTTATCCTATAGTTGGTCCCACTTCCTTTTTGTCGGGTAGGACCCCTATTGTGGATTTAGAGGCAGAGGATAACATGGTTCAAAAATTAAATTGGCTCGAGGTCTTTGGTTCCCAATTAGAAGGGAAGAGTTATTCAAACCCTATTTCTCATTTTGTTAATCCTAAGGTGGGAGATTTCTCTATCTCTATTCTTGATTCAATTGATGACAAAGGCATTTCAAATATGGAAATGTCATTGGTGGGAAAAACTTTTGGTCCTCTTCTAAATATTTATTTAGTGAATTACTTTGTAGCAAAAACATTGAAATCAAGGGCCAGATTAAATTGGAAGCTATGCCTAAAGGCTCATTTTCCTTTTCCTTTATGTGTGAAGATCACTTTCTTAAGGTCCTAATGAGTGGGCCTTGGAGTTTTGGTCATTCTTCTTTGTCTTTGAAGAGGTGAAATCTTAGTTTTAGGCTAGGGCATTGGTCTTTTAATATTTCTCCAATTTCAGTTAGATTGTTGGACAATCGCTAACATCTCCCTTCATATTTGGGACAAGGACTAACGACCTCTTGTGGACTCGTTTATCTCTATAATTTGTACTAGGTGTTAATAGGTGTTGATTTATTAGGATCGCTACAAATGTATTAGTATAGCCTCTATGGTATATCTTTTCCAAGAGCAACGATCTCTCTTTTATATTGAGAAAGAGACTAGAAGAGACATGTCCCTTCATGGGACATATCTATTCATTATAATGTTTCATTAATCAATCATATATATTAGTATAAGTTTGCATAATATATATTAATAATAATGTATAATATAACATATATATATATATATATATATATATATATATTGTTGGAAATATAGATGTAGTAACTGAGAGGGGGGGTGAATCAGTTAACCACAAAAATATTACCACTGATCTCTTAAATATCTTAACAAATTATTTACTGTGCCACTCGGTAAATATACAGAGAAATGCTAAAAACTTGATCCTTGTAGAGTGTAATAATTAAACTGTTCTTAAGCATTCATCACTAATTAACTTACATGAATAAAGAAAATAACATGAACACAAGAGACACCAGATTTACCGTGGAAACCCAATATGGGAAAAACCACCAATGTAACTAGTTACTATTTTTCACTCTTCTGAAGTGATGCCCGGTTAGAAGCCAACCCGGTAAAAGGTTACAAAACACACTCTTAGGTGTGACCTTGTTAGAGGATTTAATCACCCTGCTAGGAGTGGCCTTGTAAGAGGTCTTGAAATAATTCAATAGAACTGTTACCTTGTTAGAGGATTTACAAAATGGTTGTTAAACCAACTCGGTTAAGAGATTTTGATATCACTGCTACAATTGCTAGAGAGTAACAATGAAATGACCTGCAACTGAATTGCTGAATATAGATCTTTGTTCTGTTTCACTAGATCCTTACTGATCAATTAAATCTTTGTTGCTCCTCAAGGATATCTAACCATCCTTCAAAATTCGCACACACCTTTCTTCAAAATGATTTCTGCATGCTATATATCTTTTATTCACCACTTGACCTTCTATATATATATGTCATTTCATAATCATTTAGATTGTCAAGTTGGCACTAATAATTATTATAACAGTCAGCTGGGATAAACAAACTGTAATAACAAAATTCTTTGAAAGGGCCGACCTTGCTCGATAAACATTAATCCTGAAAATATTTCCTTCGGTGACCGAGAGAAATCAGTAACCACAGTGAATTCTACAACATCCTTTGGAGACCGAGAGAGCTCGGTAACCACTAATTTTCCTTCGATAACCGAGGAGGCTTGGTTAACATTGTTACCTTGTCATGTTTCCTTTAGACACCCGAGAGAACTCGGTAGACACTAAAAACTGCCTAGCTGACCGACTGAGCTAGGTAGATACTAAGAACCGCTTAGCTGACTGACTGAACTCGGTAGATACTGAGAGTGATAATTGATATGACATTTGTGTGACATTAAAGACAACACATAGCTAATCCAACAATGTCCTTTAGACAATTGTATCCAACAATCTCCCTCTTTGGCATTGATGGCAACACAACATGTCATAGCACAATGAAATTTCACAGAGAAATCAAGAGTAAGAAACATATCCTTAGCTTCATTCTGATTCCCATCATCTTCAAACTTCTTTCTCTGACTGAGAACTCTCCCTCTTAACTTCTCAAATTATTCTTCTTAGAAATTTCTTGAAATGACAACAAACTCTCCCTCTTTGACAACACATGCCAAAGATAACTTAAACAGTTTCAATAAATATCAATGTACCTTATGTACTGATTCATATGCAATGATTCCCTGACTATGCTACATCAATTGATTAATCTTCAACATGTTCTGGTTGATGCATCACTAAAACTTTATTTAGTGAACCTTGGACAGAGGAGTGACCCCTAACTTGCCTCTTAGATACAAGAATGCATCCTTAGGTAGTGGCTTGGTGAAGATATTTGCAATTTGTTCTTTTGTATGAATATATTCCAATCTGATTTCCTTGTCCTGCACCAATTCTCTGACAAAGTGATATTTAATTGCAATGTGCTTGGTTTTGGAATGCATTACTAGATTCTTTGAAATATTTATTGCACTTGTATTATCACAAAACATAACAACTGATTCTTTGATCTCAACCTTCATGCCTTCCAAAAGCTATTTAAACCATATAATATTAGAGCAGTTTACTGCTGCAGCAACATATTTTGCTTCTGCTGTGGATTGGGATGTGCAGTTTTGCTTTTTGCTAGTCCAAGATACTAACCTCTTGCCAAGAAAGAATGCTCCACCACTTGTACTCTTTCTATCATCAATGTTTCCTACCCAATCAGCATCAGTAAACACTTTTAAATCTAGATTGCCTCCAAATTTATACCACAAGCCATAATCTTCAGTTCCCCTTAAATACCTCAAGATTCTTTTGATTGCCATCATGTGATTCTCTCTGGGTTTAGCCAAGAATCTTGCCACTATTCCAACTACTAAGGCAATATCAGGCCTTGTGTGTACTACATACTGTAATTTTCCAATCATTGATCTGTATAAGGTCTGATCTACTTCTTTTGAATCATCATCTTTGGTAAGCTTCAGTCCAGTACACATGGGTCTACCAACTAGTTTTGAATCTTCCATACCAAATTTCTTAAGTATTTCCCTGATATATTTAGACTGAGTAATGTAGATACCATTTTTGTTCTGCTGAATCTGAAGTCCAACAAAGAATTTTATCTGACCAAACATAGACATTTCAAATTCTTTGTTCATAAGCTCTGAAAATTCTTTGCACTGATCATCATTTCCTATAAACACAGTATCATCCACAAATATTTCTGCCAAAACAATTTTGTTATCTAATCCTTCTTTGATGTATAAATTATTGTTGTCATTAGCCCTTTTGAAATCAATCTGAGTAAGATAGTTATGTAATCTTTCATACCATGCTCTAGGAGCTTGTTTCAGACCATACAATGCTTTGTGTAATTTGCAGACCATATCCCTTTTGTCTGGATCAATAAAACCTTCAGGTTGCTCAATGTAGACTTCTTCCTCAAGAATACCATTGAGAAAAGTAGATTTGATATCCATCTGATATACCTTAAATCCTTTATGTGCTGCATATGCAAGTAAAGTCCTCACACCTTCTAATCTTGCAATAGGAGCAAAAGTCTCTCCATAATTTATTCCTTCTTCTTGAGAATATCCTTTACATACCAATCTTTCTTTGTTTCTTGATACTTGACCATCTTCATTCAACTTATTTCTGAATACCCATTTTGTTCCAATTACATTTTTATCATTAGGCTTAGGTACAAGAGTCCATGTCTTATTTTTCTCTATTTTCTCTATTTCTTCATTCATAGCCTCAATCCAACTTTCATTTTCTAATGCATCTTTGACATTTTTAGGTTCAAAATCAGCAAATAAACATGTACCTTTTAGTTTACTTCTTGTCATAGTACCATCTGATTTGTTTCCAATAATCTGATCTAGTTTATGATACTTTCTGATGTACTTGGATAATATAGGTTCCTTGCTTCCTGAATGAGTTACATTTTCATCTTCTTCATCTTCAGGTTCAAATTGCTCGGGCTCGGTAGATACTTGCTCGGTAGCTTCAGACTGAGACTCGGTACTTTGTGACTCGGTCTGAACTTCTTCTTGTGACTTAGTTACTGTACTGAGCTTGGTAGATGTAGTCTCCTTACATGTTTCTGGTAATGTATTAGGTTCAATGTAAACAAATTTTCTGTAGTCCTCTGGTTCCTTTTTGCTTTCTTCTTCAATCTTTTCTACAAACTCATCAATTCACACATGTGCACTTTCTATGATTTTGTGAGTAGACAAATTTAGACATCTATATGCCTTACTTTTGCAAGAATATCCCAAAAATATTCCTTCATCACTTTTTACATCAAATTTTCCTTTTCTAGATTCTTTTAAGATGTAACATTTACTACCAAATACTTTTAGGTGACTTACATTTGGTTTGTAGCCATACCATAGCTCATATGGAGTCTTGAATGTGTCTTTTCTCAGCTGTACTCGATTCAAGGTATGAACTATAGTGCTGATAGCTTCCTTCCATTATTTCATAGCAATTTTCTTTTCAATCATTAGAGTCTTTGCACAGTCCATGATAGATCTGTTCCTTCTTTCGACTATTCCATTCTGCTCAGGAGTTCTCGGGGCTGATACCTATCTTTTGATTCCTCTTTCAATGCAAAAATTATTGAATTCATGGGAGATGAATTCACCACCTCTGTCTGATCTCAAGCATTTTATTCTTTTTCCTATTTCCTTTTCTACTCTTGCTAAATACCATTTGAACTTCTCAAATGCTTCAGACTTTTCTCTTAAATACATAACAGTCATCAACAAAGAGAATAAAGAATTTTTCTTTGGTATAGCTCTCAATTCCAATAGGTCCACATAAATCAGTATGCACAATTTCCAAAATATCTTCAGACTGATAGTTTTTACTTTTGAAACTAGACTTTCCCATTTTACCAATTTGACAATTCTTGCATAGACCAACATCAAGTTTCTTCAAAGTAGGAATACCTCTTACTTTCTTGAATTTGCTTATTTTCATCATGTTGTCAAAATTTACATGACATAACCTTTTGTGCCATAACCAACTTTCTTCAATTTAAGCAATAAAACATTAGTAATCACCAAGATCAAGATAAAACAAGTTACCTTTGGTTTGTTTGCTTGATCCTATCAGTTTTCCTTTGTCATCCAACAGTCTTGCTTTGCCATTCATGAATTCAACCTTGAATCCAATGTTGATTAGCTGTGCTACACTTAGAAGATTATGCTTTAGTCCTTCGACCCAATATGCATTATCACATAAAATTTCTTTGGTTAATGAAATTCGTCCCTTTCCTTTTATACAACAGGCTTCATTGTTTCCAAACCTTACATTACCACCATCAAAGTTTTCAAAGTGTTCAAACTTGGTCCTGTCACCAGTCATATGATGTGAACATCCACTGTCTATAATCCATGTATCATTCTTGCTTATATGAGAGATAAGTGCCATCTCATCTTCATCATTATCAGATTCATCTTTTACAACAATGAAAACAATTTCTTCTTCACTATCATCCGAATCTTTAGCTAAAAAACATGTTTTCTTACCTTTATCCTTGAATGATTTGAAATTTTTCTTGCCATTGTACTTGTAATTTTTCTTCTCATCTTTGCTTTGCTTGTTTGGACACCTAGCTACAATATGACCAATTTCTTCACATGAAAAATAGATTAAGGGAGTTTTACCTTTGTATTTTCCTCTGCCTCTTGAATACTTCTTTGCAAGTAATGCTTCAATAACTTCAAGATCGCTATCAGAACTTTCCTCTGATTCTTCTTCACTTTTTGATTGGATTTTCTTCCCTTTCTTGAGTGAAAGTTTGGCCTCAAAAGCTGATTCAATATTTTTAGAAGTTGGAACATAGTTGTCATAGTTATCCAGTTCAAAGGCTGTCAATCTTCCAACTAAGGCATCCAAAGTTATATTGTGATTTTCTTCACATCTTCTTTCTTGAATAGCAGAAACTCTTATTGCATAAATAGGGAGTAATATTCTAAGAACCTTATTTATAACCATTTCATCATCAATTTTTCCTCCAGAAGCTCTGATTGCACTAACACTTGTCTTGATCCTTTCAACATATTTTGCAATGTTTTCTTCTTCTCTCATTTTCATTTGATCAAACTGTCCTCTTAGGCTCTTTGCTTTGGCTCTCTTCACATTGTCATCACCGCCATAGATTTTCTTCAGCTTGTTCCACATTTCATGAGCAGTTGTGCAGTCTTTGATTTCATCAAATTCTTCATAGCTAAGAGCTGATGCAATGTCTATCATCATAGTGTTATGGTTCTTCTTCTCTGCAATGTCTTCAATAGTTAATTCTTATTATTTGTTTTGTAAATGTATTTTTTGCAAATAATGTAATTAAGTGTGAGTGTACATGTCTAGTTGGCATGTTGATGTGTCACTCCACTTGATGTGTCGGCATCTTGTGCATAAGGAGATCATGACTGAAATGGTCATGACGGATTCTTATGACGCGTAAGAACTATTTATAGAATGTGCTATGACAGGTGTAAGAGCATCTTATGACTTGGGCCTATTTGGGCACCCAAGAAGAAGTGGTTGGTGTGTGTAAGAGAATATGCCAAAAATAGGTTGGTATGATAGATTCTCTTACACTTCTCTTGTGACTATTATTTTTGGCAGATTCTATGACAAGCTATCATAGTCTATTCTAGGGATGGACGCCTATTCTTGGGATTGCATGTAACAACTGTGTACATGTGGCTTTGTGCATGGGTCTTGGTGGTTGTGCCTATTTTTGGGTCCAGAGGAGTCTATATATATGATGTTGCTCCTATGGGAGAGATAAAATAGAATTTAAGTCTTGTTGGCTTTGTCTCTCATTTCCTGAAAGAACTTGCATTGCAAGTGTATTGTAATATTTGTGTTGAAGACAATACATTGTGCAGGTTTTGGAGTGCTGGGGTTTTTTACCAAAAGGTTTTCCCCAGGGTATATCATTGTGTCATTCTCCATTTTCTCTATATGTATGGTATGTGGTTGCAATATCTTTGATAAAGTAGTTAATGAATCTGAAATTGTAAGGATTTATAAGAATTTGCACAATACTCTCCTATAGAGATTAGCGTAGGAAGTTGTTTCTGCACCTGAGTTTCCTTACAAGTGGTATCAGAGCTTGATCAACTTTTCATCCTAGTTGTTGGGTAGGGTTTTTTGAGCTAATCTCAAGTTGAGTGGGAGTTTTTTGTAGAGCATTCTGAATCTTATTTGCAGATTGAGATGGCAAGTTCATTATATGGAAGAATGGAGGTGGAGAAATTTAATGGCACTAATTTTGAGTTGTGGAAACTCAAGATGGAAGACATGTTGGAAGATTGTGACCTATGGGAAGTGACTTCAAGTGCTACAAGACCAAAAACTATAGCTTAAGTAGATTGGGATATCAAAGACCGTAAAGCTAAGGGTCTCATAAGACTCTATTTAACTGATGCAGTCCTTCTGAATGTTCTAGATGAGAAAACCACAAATAGTTTGTGGGAAAGACTTGCGGCCATGTATCAGGCCAAATCTTTGGTGAACAAGTTGTTCCTGAGGAAGAAGTTGTACTCTCTACAAATGGAGGAAGGTGGATCCTTAATGGATCATTTAAATGCATTTAATCTGCTGGCTTCACAATTGACATCAGCTGGTGTCAAGTTATAGGAGGAGGATCGTTGCTAAACACTTTTGTGTTCTTTACTGGATTCATGGGACCATCTTGTGATGGCTCTCGAAAGCACTTTAGTCACCTTCAAAATGGATGATGTGGTGTCTTCGCTGCTATCAGAGGAGATGCGGAGAAAGGCTTCCATTTCGGAAAAAGAAGCCCTTGCTGTTCGTGGGAGATCCACTGAAAGAGGGAAGAAAAATGACAATAAGTTTGACAATAAGGGTAGATCCAAATCCCGTGGGAAGTCAAAGACTTCCAATAAGTCCAAGGCAAAATGTTGGAACTGTGATAAATCTAGGCACTTCCGTAAAGACTGCAAAGAGCCGAAGAAGAAGAAGAAAGGTTTAGATTCAGCTTCAGAAAGATCTCAAGAAGATGGTGATGCATTCATCACAGCTTTGGCAGCCCATGCATCTGATGATGTGTGGTTGGTTGACTCAGGTGCATCTTTTCACATGACCTCTCATCGAAACTGGTTCTCAAAATATGAAGAGTTCAATGGTGGAAAGGTGTACTTGGGTGATGATTCTCACCTAAAGATAGTTGGACGCGGAAGGGTCACTATCAAATTTCCTAATGGATGAGTAAAGGGAATCAACAGAGTTATGCACATTTTGGGTTTGGCATGAAACCTATTATCTGTGAGTATGTTGAATGATGTAGGTGTGCAAGTTGTTTTTTTGAAAGAAGGATGCAAGATGATGAGAGGATCGATAGTGCTTGCAAGGGGTACTAGGAGAGGTACCTTATTTTAGCTAGATGCATGTATTCCTCTATGTAATAGTTCTTCATCCTCACCATCTGAATAAGCAGTGAAGAAGTTTGTGGCTATTGGTTCTAATGGTAGTGCAAATACTTTGGAAGGTAAGCTTCCTGCAGAAAAGACAATGTTGTGGCATATGAGATTTGGCCACATTGGTGAAAAGGGTCTCAGAACCCTAAAAAATAAAAATCTCATTGAGGGGTTAAATGATTGCAATCTCGAGTTTGACTTCTATGAACATTGTGTCTATGGTAAACAAAATCATGTTCAGTTTTACTCTAGTTCTCACAAATCTTCTGATGTTTTGGATCTTATTCATTCTGATGTATTTGGTCCTGTAAAAGTTCCTTCAATCTCCAAGTCTATATTTTTTGTATCTTTCATAGATGATTATAGTAGAAGGACGTGGATTTATTTCCTTAAAAGTAAGACACAAGTCTTTAGTCAGTTCAAGGAATTTAAAGCTCTTGTAGAGAATCAGACTAGTAAGAAGATTAAGTGTGTGAGAACTGATAATGGTGGTGAGTTTTGCTCAGTAGAGTTTGAACAGTTCTGTAAAGAACAAGGTATCAAGAGGCATAAGACAACTCCTTATACCCCACAGAAAAATGGAGTTGTAGAGAGAATGAACAGGACACTGATGGAGAAGGCTAGGAGTATGCTTAGTGGAGCTGGTTTAGAACAAAGGTTTTGGGCTGAAGCTGTGGCCATTGCTTGCTATCTGGTTAACAGATCTCCTACATCAGCCCTTGTTGGTAAGACACCCATGGAGGTGTGGTCTGGTAAGAAGCCTTCAATTAGACATCTTCATGTTTTTGGTTGTGAAGCTTATGCACATGTTCCAAAGGAGAAAAGATCTAAGTTGGAAAACAAAGTTGTTAAATGTATTTTCATCAGATACAATGCTGGTGTGAAAGGATACAAGCTTTGGGATCCTGTGACTAGTAAGGTGTTGTATAGTAGAAATGTTATTTTTAGAGAGCTAACATCTTCTCCTATTGTGCTACAACCAGATGAAAAAGAAAAGGAAAAAGATGTTGTTCAGTTGCCTCCTACCCTTGAGAAGACTGAACAGAGAGACCATGTTGGGCCTAATGATGAGGAGAGCTCTAGCAGCTCTGATAGTTCAGAAGAAGAGGAAGAACCTCAACCACAACCCTTGAGGAGATCCATGAGAGAAAGAAAGCAACCAGAAAGGTTTGGTTATTCTATGTTAGATTCCAGTTGTGCCTTTGCTTTGATTACTAACACTGATGAGCCTAGATCTGTGAAAGAGGCTTTGGGCATGGAAGATGCAGGTTCTTGGATTAAGGCTATGGATGATGAGATGGCTTCATTGGAGGAAAACAAAACTTGGGACCTTGTACCTTTGCCTAAAGGGAGAAAATCTGTTGGCTGTAAATGGGTGTTCAAGATGAAATTCTATGCAGATGGCAGTGTTGAAAGGTATAAAGCTAGATTGGTTGCAAAGGGGTATTCACAGGTAGAGGGAATAGATTATGGTGAAATATTCTCTCCTATTGCAAAGTTGACATCCATTAGATTTCTGTTATCTCTTGCTGCATCATATGATTTAGAGATAGAACAGATGGATGTGAAGATAGCTTTCCTTCATGGTGATTTGGAGGAAGAGATTTATATGTCACAGCCTGAGCACTACATTGTTAAAGGTAAAGAATCCTTAGTTTGCAGATTAAAGAAATCTCTATATGGTTTGAAGTAATCTCCTAGGATGTGGTACCTTAAGTTTGATGCCTTTGTGTTGTCAATTGGATTTGTAAGATCAAAATTAGATCATTGTGTTTATTTTAGAGTTGAAAATGATCACCTTCTTATTGTTTCATTATATGTTGATGATATGTTGTTGTTTGGGAAGGGTAAGGGTATGATTTCTGATTTTAAATCTCAGTTGTCAGCACAGTTTGAGATGAAAGATCTTGGGGCAGCTAGGTACATCTTGGGTATGGAAATCAGTAGAGAGAGGTCTAACAGAAAACTTTGGTTGAGTCAGAGTAAGTATGTGAAGTCTGTGTTGGACAGGTTCAACATGGCAGATTGTAGACCACTATGTGTTCCTATTTCTGTGGGAACAAAGTTATCTATAGATGATTGTCCAAAATCTCCTAGTGAGGTGGAGGACATGAGTAGAGTACCTTATGCTAGTGCAGTTGGCAGCCTTATGTATGCTATGGTCTGTACTAGACCAGACATTGCCCAAGTAGTGGGCGTCTTGAGTCAGTTTATGGCTAATCCTGGACGGGTACATTGGGATGCAGTTAAGTGAGTATTCAGATATTTGAGGGGTACATCAGATTACTCCATATGTTGTCATGGTAACTCTTTTGGATCTCCACATTCAGTTTGTGTTCATGGGTTTGTGGATTCAGATTGGGCAGGTGATATTGACAGCAGGAGATCCACTAGTGCTTATGTGTTCACTATGTTTGGTGGTGCCATTAGTTGGATGAGTAAGCGAAAACCTATGGTTGCTTTGTCCACTACAGAAGCTGAGTACATGGCTGCTACTCATGCTTGTAGAGAAGCCATTTGGCTTAGAAGATTGTGTTCTGATGTTGGTGTTGATGCAGAATAAATTACTATTTGGTGTGACAGTCAGAGCGCTATTTGCCTTGCAAAGAATCCAACTTTCCATGCCATAACGAAGCACATTGATGTGCAGTTTCACTTTGTGAGAGATATGGTGGAAGATGGAAAGGTAAATTTGGAGAAGGTAGATACTGTGAAGAATGTTGTAGATGCATTAACAAAACCAGTGGGCACTGAGAAGTTCAGATGGTGTTCGGAGTCTATGGGCCTTTTGGCCTATAGCGGTTAAAGTTCCTGTTATGTTCCTGTTGCTCTTACAAGGTGTTCGACAAGTGGGAGAATGTTAGGAATAAGGTGTCGCAACCTTGGATAATTCCTATTCTTATTATTTGTTTTGTAAATATATTTTTTGCAAATAATGTAATTAAGTGTGAGTGTACATGTCTAGTTGGCATGTTGATGTGTCACTCCACTTGATGTGTCGGCATCTTGTGCATAAGGAGATCATGACTGAAATAGTCATGACAAATTCCTATGATGTGTAAGAACTATTTAAGGAATGTGCTATGATAGGTGTAAGAGCATCTTATGACTTGGGCCTATTTGGGCACCCAAGAAGAAGTGGCTGGTGTGTGTAAGAGAATATGCCAAAAATAGGTTGGTATGACAGATTCTCTTACACTTCTCTTGTGACCATTATTTTTGGTGGATTCTATGACAAGCTATCATAGTCTATTCTAGGGATGGATGCCTATTGTTGGGATTGCATGTAACAACTATGTACATGTGGCTTTGTGCATGGGTCTTGGTGGTTGTGCCTATTTTTGGGTCCAGAGGAGTCTATATATATGATGTTGCTCCTATGGGAGAGATATAACAAAATTTAAGTCTCATTGGCTTTGTCTCTCATTTCCTAAAAGAACTTGAATTGCAAGTGTATTGTAATCTTTGTGTTGAAGATAACACATTGTGTAGGTTTTGGAATGCTGGGGTTTTTTACCGAAAGGTTTTCCCCAGGGTATATCATTGTGTCATTCTCCATTTTCTCTATATGTATGGTATGTGGTTGCAATATCTTTGATAAAGTAGTTAACAAATTTGAAATTGTAAGGATTTATAAGAATTTGCACAATACTCTCCTATAGAGATTAGCGTAGGAAGCTGTTTCTGCACCTGAGTTTCCTTACACCAGTAGGAATTGTATATTCTTGATCAATATATTTGCATCCTGAATCACCAATGGAAGCCAGATGTAGTCTCATGAGACCTTGCCATGCTGAAAAGTTATTTCTATTAAGCCTTGGAATTTCTCTTTTGTAAGACATCCTGATCTTTAGCTTAGGTCCTTGAAACCCTTCCTGCAAGCACCAAAAGCTCTGATACCAATTATTGGAAATATAGATGCAGTAATTGAGAGGGGGGGTGAATCAGTTAACCACAAAAATATTACCACTGATCCCTTAAATATCTTAACAAATTATTTACTATGCCACTCGGTAAATATACAAAGAAATGCTAAAAACTTGATCCTTGTAGTGTGTAATAATTAAACTGTTCTTAAGCATTCATCACTGATTAACTTACATGAATAAAGAAAATAACATGAACACAAGAGACACCAGATTTACCATGGAAACCCAATATGGGAAAAACCACCAATGTAACTAGTTACTATTTTTCACTCTTCTAAAGTGATGCCTGGTTAGAAGCCAACCCGGTAAAAGGTTACAAAGCACACTATTAGGTGTGACCTCGTTAGAGGATTTAATCACCCTGCTAGGAGTGGCCTTGTAAGAGGTCTTGAAACAATTCAATAGAACTGTTACCTTGTTAGAGGATTTACAAAATGGTTTTTAAACCAACTCGGTTAAGAGATTTTGATATCACTGCTACAATTGCTAGAGAGTAAAAATGAAATGACCTGCAACTGAATTGTTGAATATAGATCTCTGTTCTGTTTCACTAGATCATTACTGATCAATTAAATCTTTGCTGCTCCTCAAGGATATCTGACCATCCTTCAAAATTCACACACACCTTTTTCAAAATGATTTTTGCATGCTGTATATCTTTTATTCACCACTTGACCTTCTATATATATATGCCATTTCATAATCATTTAGATTGTCAAGTTGGCACTAATAATTATTATAACAGTCGGCTGGGATAAACAAACTGTGATAACAAAATTCTTTGAAAGGGCCGACCTTGCTCGGTAAACATTAATCCTGAAAATATTTCCTTCGGTGACTGAGAGAAATCAGTAACCACAGTGAATTCTACAACATCCTTTGGAGACCGAGAGAGCTCGGTAACCACTAATTTTCCTTTGATAATTAAGGAGGCTCGGTTAACACTGTTACCCTGTCATGTTTCCTTTAGACACCCAAGAGAACTCGGTAGACACTAAAAACCACCTAGCTGACCGACTGAGCTCGGTAGATACTGTGAACTGCTTAGCTGACCGACTGAACTTGGTAGATACTGAGAGCGATAATTGATATGACATTTGTGTGACATTAAAGACAACACATAGCTAATCCAACAATGTCCTCAGACAATTGTATCCAACAATATATATATATATATATACCAATACAATATATTATTATTAATCAATATCTAAACTTAATATGTATTCTAAAATTAATATAAATTTTAAATAATTATCTATAAATTGTTTTATTTTTAATATCAATATCTAAACTTAATATGTATTCTAAACTTTATAATTATTCTCATAATAAATAAATAGTTAAATTGATAAAATAAATTAATGAATAGACATGTCCCATGAAGGGACATGTCTCTTCTTATCCCTATAATGTATAAATACAAAGAGATCGATGAATTTGGAAAACATACACAACATAGTAGTGCTATTACATTTGCAATGATCCTAAAACCTTAACAATAGGCTAATCTCTTGATGCAAAGACAAACATGTTCCAATAATTCTCCCTCTAGATTTTGGGGACGAGAAAGCTTTTAGAGGTTTATCAGCTTGTTTTAGTTCATTTTTATTGATCGATCCCATGACAACCTCTCGATGGCAGTTGGTCTATGCTCATTTTTGTGTTAGTGTTGATCAATCCTCCAACATACCCTCTACTTGATGAATATTAATTTGAAGCTTGAGATATAGTGCCATGTAGTTGAATATGAGTCTATCCCCTGTTCATGTTTTCATTGAAAAAAAGGTGGGTCACTAGGCCAAGAACTTCCCTAGCAAGATTCAAAAGCCCCCTTAAAAAGATATCTAAGGAAAAGGGGAAGGAAGGGGACGGTGATAGTTTACCTTTGGATGGTGCTAAGGGTTCCATGCGAGAAAAAAACAACTCTAAGAATTCCATGCAAGAGAAGAAAGGTGTACTAGTGACCTATTGTGATCTTTTCACACCATTGCCCCATTGCAAATGGGGACCTCCTCTTTTCACTCATAGTTAGGTTTTGGCAGTTGAGATGAAAATTCAAAGCTCAAAAGGTTAAGAATTGGTCAAGGAATAAAGTTGTCAGGTTGTGAATGAAGATTGAAGTGTTGAGATTAAGGTTCCATTGGGACAAGTTACAATGGGTTCAAATAAAATTCCTAGGTGCATTAATATTTTGGCTAATCAAATAGTCCAAAATACTTTATAAAGGCATATTTTATGTATAAGGTCTTTACAATCCCTATAAAAATTGATTTTTCATATTTAACATGCAAAAAATCCTTATGAAAATTATTTTTACCTTATAAAAATGCACAAAATCTTGGTGGAAATAGAATTTCCCCTCCAAAATTGCACCTTGTCATAATGGAAATAGAACTTCTCCTTCAAAAATGGTCAAAATCCCGATGGATGAAGAATGTCCCCTTGAAAAATCATGAAAATCTGGATGGAAATAGAATTTTCCCTCTTGAGAAGATATTTACGATGAAAAAATTAATTGTTGGACCAATATTTCCAAATGGAGGTCGATTTTCCCCTTTTGGATATCAAGAACAAGGAACAAAGTGAAGAGTCTAGATGCAAATTGATTTTCCCTAGACTCTATACTTCATTTTGTTTAAGTGAATTACCTTGTCCTGATGGATATATGGGTTTTTCCTTTTGTCCCAATGAAGATGATTTTTCCACTATCCAACTCTTCAAAAAAATTTGATCTCTAAAGTCAAGAAAATCTTGGTGGAAGAAGAATTTCCCTTTGTCCAGATGAACATGAAATTTTAGTCCAGATGAGAGTCATTTTTCCCTTTGAGAGCCATTTTTATTAAGTAAAAATGTCAAGTTTTAGGATTAATATATTTGTCCCTACGAGGGTCGATTCTCCCCTCTATGAACAAGGAAGATTATTTAAATGGGAACAAGGCAAATTTGAAGGATTATGGAATCCTTCTTAAGATGATCAATTTTCCCCTTGGTGAAATAAAATAAAATTATAAAAGAGAATTAAATAAAATACCTCATAAACACATTTCAAGGTGCTATTTATTTTAATCCCACATTGGGTGTGTAGGTGAGATTTCAACTAAAATCCTCTACAACAATAATTAAAAAAAGTACAAAGAAAAGAGGGGAGTTTCCAACAACAATAAAAAAAAAGTACAAAGAAAAGAGGGGAGTTTCTCCAAGAGTCAAAGGCAGTCAAAGTCGGAAGAAGCAAAGAGATGGTAAATAAATTGTCCAAGAAAAGAGAGTTGAAGTTTAAACCCAACAAGGAGCAAAAATATCAGAGGTAAACAAGGAAATCAGATTACAAGAGATTTGAAAGAAAAATTATAATTTCCTTGGTTCTAAAGAAATAATCCAAAGGGTGAGTTTATGAGAAATACAAGTATTTTTAGACTTACGTATAAAAATTTTCCTCTAGGGCTCAATTTTCACAATTTTATTTTAGAAATTTTCTCACCCACCAAGTCACATTAGAATTGGTTTTAGGTTATTTGAAGGGTGAAAATAAGGTTCCAAGACCAGATCCATGCAACTAAGGGGTTGGAAGTGCATTGATTTTCATACTTAAGTTTGAAATTTTTCCAAAGGGGGCAATTTTTTTCAAACCATCAGAGAAAATCCCCAACTTGTCCAATCACACCAAGGTTTATTGTTGAGTGTTAGGGGGCCATCCTTGCATGAAATACATCAAGTTTAGAGGGAAAAATCATCCAAAATGGGTATCTTTTAGACTTTTCCCTCACAAATTAGAATTTTTCATGGTGGTAATGTGATTTGTTTCTCATATTTGACCTATAATCTAATTTATTACTCATATTGGAACCTTGGATCATGAATTGAAATGCATTTAATATGATGTTAGGACTGATTTAATGATGTCTTCAGACTTACTATATGCAGTCCTGAGAAAATCAAAATATTTTTTTTTATGAAAAAGTGTGATATTTCCATTTTAAAGTTAATTTTTGGTCATCTAAAGGTATGGTTTGCGAGATCCTAAAGTTTAATTTTACCTAGTTGTAGACTAAGTCCTCAGATTTAGTTTTCAAACTTTATCTTCAAAATTTTGTTAAACTTTATGGCTTTAAAGATTTTGATTTTCTTTATAATGTTAAGGCAATTGGAGGTTAGTTTGTTCATTATTGCATTATCCTTTGTCCTAAATTTCATTTGCAACCATGACTATAAAATTTTATAAGTCTTGGAATTGGATTTAAGGATAAAAATAAAGGTTAGAAAATTTTGAAATTAGTCCCTTTATTTAATCCATTGCAAGATGCCAACTTTGAGCTTTGTACCAAGAAGCATGCATGGATCAAAGGTAGGGCTAGTTTCAAGGAAGTGAATAAAAGAAAGTGGAAGACAAGTTCAAGCTCAAGGCCTGGGATGGCAATAAAGGAGAGACTTGTCGAAATTATTGCTATGATACTACCAAGATTGTTCATAATTCATTGTTAGTCTTCATGATGAATTGTTTGTATCATTTTGGAGCATTGCATGGTTTCTAAAATTCCTCACTTAGAATAGGATTTAATTTCATGTTGAGCACAAGTAGTGTTTAGTTGAATAGAAGATATTTTGGATGCATATTTGGTGAACTCACTTAGACCAAACCATTAGCTACTTGCTAATTGTAAGTATGCCTTGCATGGTCAAATGGCATAAAGTCATAATCTTAACTTTGATTATTACTTACACATCGATATGCATCTATGGATGGTGTTAATGGAATGGTGATAGTTTAAACATCTTACATATACCTTATGAGATCACATTATCTTGGTTGATGTCAGTGGCTAAACTGAGTCTACTAGAGTCTCAAAGACACTCATATTTTCTTTCATTCTAAGATTATAATAGCTTTCTAAACCATTTTCCTTTGTAGGTTTTTTGGTTGGAAGTAAGTTGAAGTAGTTGATATCTATTGAATGAATAATGCAAGTTCCTTTTTGATAAAAAATAGATCACATCATTATAACTGAGTGAAATTCCACAATAAGAAGGAACCTTGAGATTGTCTCATTTGATTACACAATCCATATACATTGTTTAGTATGTGAGAATACTTATTCAAGAGAGAATTGGAGATCTGGTGTTTCAGATCTTGGGATACTAAGTATTCAATTATGTATGCTTTAGTGGTATAAAAATCACATCAACATGACCCAAGAGGATTTAGTTGTTCCCTCATAAAATGGTGAGGTTAATATTCCCCTTAACGATGAAACTTCAATTATGGTTTCAATTGCTTCGATAGGGGCCTACAATTTGGATGTTTCTGACAAGCATGGGAATGATGGTGAGGATTTGAATGTTGACCCTCTAAAATAAGTATCAGGGAATGTTGTCAAGGGAATTGAGGTTCCAATTAAACATTTTTTTTTGTTTCCTAAGGACTCTTTACAAAGTTTTTTGTACAGTCTTTACAGGTGGGTTGGAGCATCTAGATTCTTTTGTGGAGGAGGTTTTGAGCCCCATTTCTACTTCTTTTACTAATCCTAATGGACCTCCTTTTATTATGGTGAAATCAAGATAGAGGAAGAAGCCTACTCCTCCTAAGGGATAGGGATTTTAGACACAAAACTAGTGAATGGTTGATTGTGGGTCAAAGACCAAAGGGCAAGGTCAACCAACATCTCAAAAAAGTAGAGATAAGAAAACTGGAAATTGCTAAAGGTATGTAGAAGACTTTTTTTGACATGTACTTGAAGACAAGGCCTAAAAAAATTAAATAAAAAATATATCTTGGAATATGAGAGGGTTAAGTTACCCTCATAAACAAGAGCAACTTGAAAATATGATTAGAGACCATAATCCTGATATTGTTCTTATTTAGGAAAGGAAAATGCAATTGTATAAGTTAGAAAGAATTAAATATAACTCATTAAAGAATTGTGGTCTTCATAGTTCAATCACTGATGGTGTCTTAGGTGGTATAGCCACTTTTTGGAATCCTAAGTTGATTCAACATACGAGGTTGTATGCTAATATCACAATGTTGCTACTGGTTATAATTATGCATGTAATGGTTTTTCTTGGATTATTTTTGTGTAGTGGAAAATGGTGAGCGATGCTAAGATGCAGACCACTCACTAAGGTTTCCTATATACATTAGGAATATAAACCCAACCCTTAAGAAAAACCTAATTAGCACTATAATCACCTAAAATTGGACAAGATAAATCAAGTGAACAATCGAGGCAAAAATCGGAGCAATTGAATCAAATCAAGCATTTATCAAATCAAAATTGCAATCAAGCCATAATTCAATAGATTTAAAAATCAAAAGTCATCAATTCAATTTAAATCAAATAAAGCATGATAAATCAATAAATTGTGTAATTAATCTAATTAATTACATAGTTCATTTAAAACAAATCAACCCATTCAAAGGGTACACATGGCTAAAGATAATAATTCAATTCAATTAATTAAATCTTATTTTCCGTCAACCACCAAATGGGAGGAAAATTCATCAACCAATAGGATTTAAGGATTGAGCTCACATGGATCAAGCCTAAATCAAATCTCAATCACTCACTTGGAGAATGCATCTTGTCCACTCATTTTGTCCTTTGGTCCCAAGCTTTGAGGACAAAATATTTAAATGGTGTCCACAGGTGGAACCATGGACTTAACCCTCACCTAATCATGATCAAATCAACTACACCCCCTACCCTTGCCAAAATCTATAAAAGCAAGGCATAATTGAAGCATTAATCATCCAAAAATCTGAGAATAGCATCAAACCTCTTGCAATTTATAGCTAGAAAGGAAAATTTAGAACTAATTAAGGCTTATTTCTTTTGGAATTGAACATTTTTTAGTTTCTTTATCATTCATTCTCATTTTAGGACTGTCACTAATGGAAGCTTGTTGGGATCTTTGCATTAACATCCCTAAATAGAGGTCCATAGAGTGCTTAATTATCATTTATTTGTTGAAATAGCTTACTCTTTGTGGTAATTTAGTTATCATTCTCATTTATTTGCAATACTAACCCTATGAAGGTGCTTTTCTTATCACACAAAATGGCACCCATAGTGGGGCATTTAGGCCTCATAAATTTCTAAATTCAGAGAAGTTGAAAATTTCTTGCAAATCTTGTTTTTACTCTCTATTTTATAGGTTTTTCAACGCATTTGAGAGATTCCCCAATGCATACACCAGTTTCTCCAGCACATACGAGGTCTGAAACAACACGTTTACAACAAAGTTATTCATCTTTGCATGGTGTTTCAGTGCATTTAAATCTTTCTATTTTTTTAGTGCGTATACCCTGACTCTCCAGCGCATTTAATCTATCCTCCAGCGCATTTAATACTTTATGTTAACACATTTTCTTAGTTTATTAGCACTTTTAATTTATGTTCCTGCACATTTAATAATTTTTTGCAGCGCATTTGATTTGTTTAACAATGCTTTTGATCATTTTAACAACGCATTCAATAGATTTTGTTGCACATTTGATTAAATTAAAAATTTATAGAATATAATATATGGAAATTTATTTCTCTATGTCTGCAGGATGACTAGTCATAAAAAACAAAAAGAACTAGAGACCAGATTTAACAGTGAGGGGAAGGCTTTGACTAAAAAGATCAAAGAGGAGAACATTGCACACATCAAGCTGATTTTGGAGGATTCTCAACAAGAAAATGAGGTATATGAACAGTACTTAAGAGTTGTAGAAGCTTATAAATCAAATTTCATCTCATTAAATTGGATTTATTTTCCTTAATTGATTTTTGTCAAAATTGATAAATAAGGCTTATAATCAAATTTATTCTTGATTTTCTTCACTTTGATTGGTTGTGTTGACTAATTTATTAGAGGAGAAGTGAGTGGGAAGGAATGATCACCACTAGGTGAGCATAAACAATGAAAAATTCCTCAAAAATTCCCCTAGCCTTAGTTAGCTTCAAAACAAGGTAAGCCTAAAACTTGGTCATTTTTTGCTTAAATTGTGGCCTAGTCAATTTCAAAATCTAGTAATTAAAGCAGCCTATTATTGTTTAATGGATTTTATACTAGGCCTATGCTCTTCACTTTCTAAGTGAATCAAAATGCCAAAAATATCAAATTCCATGATTAAAAGAAAGGATAAGTAAATCAAACATTAAATTTGAACAACCCCTTGTTTGTGGAAAAGAGTAGAAATACTCAATTCCCATTAGTTAGTGGGTTTGGTAATTGAACCTTGTTAAAAGTGTTTGGGAATTGAGAAATAAATAGGGATATTCTCTTTACCTTTTGGATAATCAAACTCCCAAAACCTATCTCTTCATTCCACTTTATTGCTTTCAATATAAACATGCTAGATCCATAGTGGGCTCGCCTCTCGAGATTTGCCTTAATAAGGCCGGTGAGAGGGACAACCCAAAGTGGGATACATTTTCTTTTTCTACAAAAATCCAACCCACTATAAAATTAAATGCATGCATCCTTAATGGGGCGTGTGACAAAAGGATATTAAGCTTTCAAACTTTCTCGAGTAGTCCTACGGGATTGCGCAAAACTCCGACATACCAGTGGTGGGAAGCCTCCTAATTTTGGAGGATGAAAATTTAATATCCATTTTGAATGGAATCTTGATTAAAAACCTTGTTAAAATAGCAAAGCCTACCTTATAGAGCCATGTTTACGAACCAACTTGTGAACTAGGTAGATTGCTTGAAGTGTCTTTTTGTGCAAAAACTCATGATAATGTCCTTACAAATTCAAACACTTTTTGTGTAGAGGGTTAAAAAGAACAAGTGTATTTGTGATTTCTTTGCTTGGAAAATACATAAAACAAGTAAGAGATATTCATTTGAAAATTCATCTTATATTTTTAATCTCTTCATAAAAGAAAACAATTACCAAGTTTGAGGAAACACTTTGAAATCAAACCTTGTTGAATTTCGGTTTCTACACGCTCTCATAAACTAAAAATATCTTTACAAGAAGACAGAAATTGCATTGCAAAAGAGGTCCCCGAATGTAAATCTCAAATCTCTTTCATAAATCACAACCAAGGGGATAGTCTCCCAAATCTTTTTGAAAAGAGAATTGATCCAATGGATAGAAACTCCACATTTCATGATCATCTCTATGGAGGAAACAATGACAATATTAATAATGACAACCAAGGGCCTAAGGAAACACTTGAAGATAAAGCTAATAGGGTGGCCCAAGACATTTAATTTCTTGAATTTGTGGATAAATTAATATATAGAGATAGGGAGAATTTTTTCCTAAACCTAGCCCAAGCAGGGGTAAAACTTCCACATGATTACGATGTGGACCAACTTAAGAAAAACAAAGAAGATGATAATCCGATGAGTGCAATGAATAAACAATTGAAAATGTTCCAAGCACAGATTGACCTAATGAAAAAGGTAGCTAAACCTAATTCATTCTCTATCGAGGCCTTATGCCCATTTCCTTTTAACAAGAGCTTGGTTATGGCACCCTTTTCCAATAAATGTAGTCTTTCCTAAGTATGATAAATACATGGGTAAATCAAACCCATGGGATCACCTTAGAGATTTTTGTGCTCTAAGCACCAAATTTATGCATGATACAACTTATCTAATAAGACTTTTTCCAAGAAGTTTAGGAGTTCAAGCCATGGAATGGTTCTCCAAGCTTCTACAAGGGATAAAGACATTCAAGGAATTAGCCTCCAAATTTGTAACCCATTATTCTTACAACATCAAACACAATATGACCATGCTCAACCTATATGACACTAAACAAAGAGATGGTGAATCTTTCTTAGGGTTCCTTCAAAGGTGGAGAACCGTTTTCACAAGATATCCATGAAGTATCCCCGAAAAGGAGAAAATGGAAATATTTATGAATAACTTAAATGTGGAGATGAACTATAGGTTCCAACTTCAATGTCCCCCTACATTTGAAAAACTTATGGGGAATGGGTTTAAAATTGAGGATGTGTTGGTTAAAAGGGGGGAAATCAAATTATTCAAAGATAATAAACCCTATACCAACTCTAATAACAACCATAATGTATCTAATTATATTAATAATAAAGGAGCCAACAATTACAATGATAAACCTAGACTATAGTTAAAGTACAATAATAAAAATCTTGTGAATGATGGGGTTGTGGAAGCACACAAATTAAAGGCTACCCCCTTTAATTTATCAAGTGGGGCAAATCCAACATATAACATAAATCAAACAAACAAAGCTCCTTTCAATAATAACAATCCTAACAACAACAATAATAATGCTAATAACAATCCCTTTAATAATTCCAATGTCAACAAGCCTAAGCCTTTCTTTTCCACATATCAAAAGAGAAAATTCACCTTTTTAGGTGAACCATTGGAAAATGCATTAAGGACTTTGGTGGCCAACAAAATCATTACCTTACCCAAATTGAGACCATATGAACCCCAAGTTAAGCCAAATTGGTGGAATGAATCTCACCATTGTGAATACCATCATAATAAGGGATATAAAACTAATGAATGCATGAAATTGAAACATCTTGTCCAAGACCTAATTGATGATAGAACAATAAAAGTGGAAGGACCTCAAAATAATGAAGATCATATGGCCTTCAAAAACCCTTTCCTAAACCATGAAAAGGGTGAGTCATCAAACACCAATCCTAACAAAAAAAGAGGTAATGATAAGGTCAATTTTGCTCATACTTATGATAACACCATTAATACTTTAAATGGTGATGAAAACACCATAAATGTGATTGTGGTAAAAGAGAAGCAAAGGGAAGCAACATCTAATGTTGTAACTAGGGGGCAAGCATAAAAAATTACTCTACCAAGAAATGCCCCAAGGATTGTCCTACCAAATCAAACTTTATCTTCATCTTCAAAACAATATAATTTGGTAGACCAATTGCAAAGAACCCCTACTCAGATCTCTATTCTAGAGTTACTCAAGCTCTCACCAACCCATAAGGAGATTCTAGAGAAAGCCTTGGTAGAAACAAATGCACCTCTAAATTTAGATGCGGATAAATTTCAAAACATGGTAGGACTTTTTGTTGCACCCCATTGTCTATCCTTTTCAGAACAAGATGATATGTATCTAAACCACCCACAAAATCTACCCTTGCATATAGAGGTCCTAATCCACAAGCATAGAGTGAAAAGAGTCCTCATTGATGGAGGAGCCAACTTGAATATTTGTACTCTAAACTTGGTAAAAGCCTTAGGATTTTCTGAGGAGTCTATTGACCCAAAGAAAAAGATAACCATAAAAGCCTACGATGATGAAGAAAGAGCTTCCAAAGGTGTCATAGTACTTCCTATTAGAGTTGGTCCAATGCAGAAAGAGACCATTTTCCAAGTCCTTGACCTAAAGTTGAATTATAATATCCTATTAGGGAGGCCATGGATCTATGAAATGTAGGTCGTACCCTCAACCTATCATCAATGTCTCAAAATCCTCTATCTAGAACAAGAAGTCATGGTAAGCAGGGATTCAAACCCCTTTCAATATTATAATAACATGAAGCCGATTAATGAATCCTTAGTCCCACATAATGCAAAAGGGTCCATTTCCCAAAGAATAGAGCAAGGAAGAAGTTCAAAAGATCTTCCATCTTTGAAGGGAAAATAAAAAGAAGGAAAAGAAATTGTTGTTGAAAATAACCAAAGTCCTACTAACCTAACTACATAGACAAAAGGAAAAGAAAAGGTTAGTGAGGAAAGTTCTCCAGAGAAACAGAAAGAAAACCAAGCTAGATTTGTTCAAATTTACACCAAAGGGGATCATTACCAAAAAATGGATCATGTGATGAAAAACTTTGAAAATCAATGTCAAATAAAACAAAACGGTGTAGGTGAATACTCCTTATCCATGATGGATCTACCCTTATCTCCAAAATCATATGGAAGACCATCCAATTTACCTCATAAATACAATGATCACTTTGTGAGGGCAAGTATATCTTCATCCATGGATGAAGAAGATAATGAAATCCTAAATTGGATATATAATGATGAGGAATCAAGTGCACATGAAAAGCGCATCCAAAATATAAGCATTCCCACACATCAATATGGGAAAGCATTCCACCAAGAAAGAAGAAAAAATAAATAAAGCTTCAGAGATAGCCATGGTTCTCATTAATGATAAGACCAGTAAGAATGAAGCTATGTTAAAGAATCTACTCGTTATGTCAAATGTTGGTATGAGGTTTACTTTGGAGAATCTAAAAAATTTGAGCAGTGTGCTAGAAGGAAACAAAGAAGGTTCTATGATTGAAAAAATTGATCTGACTATTTCCAATCAGCAAATGGGTTCGAGAACTAGAACAAGGTCAAACACAAAGAAGAAGGTCAAGGCTAAGGATCAAGAGATTATGAAGCTAAAAGACTTAATCAAGACCATGCAGAGTTAGCTGGAGGACTTAAAGTGCTTTTTGAAGACTCTAGCCTGATTTCGGTGCTGATGGACTTTTTGGACCTGGTTTGCTGAAGGCTTTTTGTTGCTATGTCCAGAATTTAGTGTTTTTTGTATTTTTTGTGTATGATTTTCTTGAAAATCTAGGAAGTGTCCCTTTTTTAGACTGTCCCTTTTTGGTTTAGTTTGTTGTCTTTTGGTTTATCGTGCCTATCTCTCTAAATCTATGTTAAAGGGTTTCAGGGCCCCTTCAAAACCTATTTTTATCGTAATCAAAAAAATATGAGAAAGGATTTCAAATAATGCAAAAAATGGGATATAAGGGACAAGGGCCTTTAGGAATGAGAAATGAAGGACTTTTTGAACCCATTGAAATGACATAGAGAGATAGTAAGGAGAAAACTGGTTTAGGGTAACTAGAACAAGGGTACACTCAAAAGAAGTATCCCTTGAGTCATGCCAAGATAAAGAAATTGATGTCATCCACACCTACAATCCTAGCAAAGGAAAACAACAAGTCTTAGAATCGAATCAGAATCAAGCCTCAAGTTCTAGCCAAGTGGTCTTAGATAATGTACCAATTCAGGAAATCAAGAGAAATCAATGGGTAGGAGAACCTTATGTACCCTCATGGAGACCTACTATAGAAGAATCTAACCCTAGGTTTAGTCCACAAGATTTTTGTCTAGTAGAAACCTTAGAGGATTCTATTGAGGAATATTTTGACCCTAGTTCTTTAAAACATCTTGAAGAAGCACATATATAGATTTAAGTGATACAATGTTTGAACCTTCAAATGAAGTCATGTCCCTAAACCCCATTGGACTAAACCAAAGCATTGATCCTTTGACCCTTATCTATCCTGAACTAATTGAATGGGAGTCCATTGAACCTACCATCCTTCCTACATTTTTGAATGATAACTTGGTGTCCCAATACCTCAATGTGGTTGAGCATTCATCTACCATGAAATGCCAGGAATAAGTGACAAAGGGGAGTATTCAACCTTTCAGTTCAAAAAAAATTGAAAAAATAAAAAAAATTTAAAAATGGAAAGAATTTAATGTTGAAAACCACATTGTGGCAACATTAAATCAAAAAGAAAAAGAAATAAATAACGTTTCCAATGGTGAAAACCCAACAGAGGCACCAAAGGAAGAAGGGATGGATACTTTTCCTGAGCACTATGAAGAAAGATCACCTATCTTAATTGAACCAACAGAGAAAGTGAATATTGGGTCAAAATCAAAGCCAAGAATCATACACTTAGCAACATCTCTATCTAGTGAAGAAAGAGAGGATTTCATCAAATTTTTCAAAGAAAAGAAAAACAATTTTGCATGGTCATATGATGATATGCCTGGATTAGATCCGAATTTGATCATGCATCATTTGAACATAAAATAAGGAGTAAGACTAGTAAAGAAGAAACTAAGAAAGATGCATCCACACATAGATTTTCTTGTAAAAGTAGAGTTGGAAAAATTGTTGAAAGTAGGGTTTATAAGAGCCATTGATTATGCTGAGTGGATTTCAAACATTGTGCCTATTTCCAAAGTAGACAAATCTATCATAATTTGCACGGACTTTAGGGATCTTAATCTTGCATGTCCTAAAGATGACTTTTTATTACAAAGCATAGATGCCATCGTAGATCTAACATTAGGACATTCAATGTTCTCGCTTATGGATGGGTTTAGTGGTTATAATAAAATAAAGATAGCACCCAAAGATCAAGGCAAAGTAGCATTCACATGTGCATGGGGGACATTCTATTGGAATGTTATACCTTTTGGTCTAAAGAATGTTGGAGCAACCTATCAAAGAGCCATGAAGACCATATTCCATGAGATGATGCACAAGTTCATGGAAGATGATGTAGATGATATACTTGCTAAATCTCACTCAAGAGATAAAAATCTATCCATCTTAGAAAATATCTTTGTAAGATTGGAGCAATACAAAGTAAGGCTAAATCCAAAGAAGTGCACATTCGGTGTTTAGTTAGGAAAGCTACTAGGGTACATTGTTTTAGTGAAAGAAATAGAGGTAGACCCCACCAAATTCAAAGCCATCATGGAAATGGGGGCACCTAGAAACATAAGTTAGATGAGATCTCTTCAAGGCAGGATTCAATCCATTTGAAGCTTCATCTCTCAATTAGCAGAAAAATGCCACAATTTCACTCAACTCGTTCATAAGGACATAGTTTTCAAATGGGATGAGAAATGTGAAGAAGCCTTCACCTCATTGAAGAAATATCTAATGAAACCTCCAACTTTGATGCCACCTATAAGAGGAAAGCCCTAAATTCTATACATTTCAGCAACCAAACATTCATTAGGGGCACTCCTAGCTCAAGAAGATGAATCAGGAAAAGAAAAGGCCTTATACTACATAAGTAGAACATTGGTGAAATATGAGTTGAACTATACCTTCATTGAAAGAGAATGTTTGGTCATAGTTTTTGCTTCCCAAAAATTATGCCACTATATGTTATCCCACAAGATTCGACTCATTACAAAGATTGGTCCCTTGAAATACCTTCTCAGCAAAACAACATTGAATGGGAGACTAGCCAAATGGGTCATGGTGCTAAGTGAATTTGACATAGAATATGTGGATCAAAAATCTATCAAGGGCCAAGTCATATCTGATCAATTAAAAGAGTCACCATTACAAGATGAACATCCAATTCAAGTGGAATTTCCAGATTCTGAAATTGTTAATGTCGAAGCAAAAACATCACAATTATATTTTGATGGTTCTTACACACAACATGGATCAGGAGCAGGCATACTTTTGATTATTCCTCAAGGGTCTACAATTCCTAAATCATAAAAAATTATATTCTTGTGCACAAATAGCATAGCTAAGTATGAAGCATTGGTCATTGGTATAAAGTTGGCATTAGAATGGAAAGTAACATAGCTACAAATCTATGGAGATTCATAACTAGTTATTAATCAGATTAATGACGAATATCAAATTTAAAGATGACAAGTTGATACCTTACAAGAATATGATTGATAATCTCAAGAAATACTTCACTCTCATCACATTTGAGCAAGTACCAAGATATAAGAATAAAGCATCAGATGCAATGGCTACTTCAGCATCACTTCTCCAAATACCAAATCAAAGCACCATATATGAATTCCTGGTAGAAGAAGTTGAGCAACCCACATTTGACCATGCCCATTCTCATACCATTTTTTTACTAACAAGACATGAATCACCTTGGTATGGAGCCATTTACACCTACTTAAAAGACCAAATCCTACCTGTGGACCAAACTAGAAATCAAAAGAAAATCTTTATATGCCAAGCTTTTCACTATACCTTGATATCCGACACGTTGTATCAGAAGAGTCTAGATGGAATGCTTCTAAGATGTCTAGAAAAAGAGGAATCAAACATAGCCTTACAAGAAATTCATGAGGGGATTTGTGGGTCACATTCGAATGGTTTAACCCTAGCTAAGAAACTTCTTAGGATAGGATATTTTTGGCCTTCAATGGAAAAAGATGCTTGTCACTATGCAAAAACTTGTCGTAAGTGTCAATATCATGGGAACTTGATCCAAGTACTAGCACAAGAGCTTCATCTTATGACAACACCTTGGCCCTTTTATCAATGGGGTATGGACTTAATAGGGATGATTTATCCACCATCTTGAAATGGTCACAAATTCATCATTACTATAATAGAATACTTTACCAAATGGGTGGAAGTTGTACCCTTGTCAACTGCTACATGAAAGAAAATATCCTTGTTCATTCTAAATCACATAATTTATAGATATGGTTTACCACATGCTACATCACTCATCTTCAATATATTACCCCCAAGGTAATGGGCAAGTAGAAGCCACAAATAAGAACATCTTAAAAATATTGAAGAAAATTGTGGATAATTTAGGTAGAGATTGGCACATTCAAATAAACCCAACCTTGTGGGCTTATAGGACAAGTATCAAAATGCCAACAAGACCTACACAATTTTCCTTAGTCTTTGGAGTATAATTAGTTTTACCTTTGGAGGTAGAAATTCCATCTTTAAGGGTCTCATTAGATGGTTTGATAAGTGAAGAAGACTATAGAATTGCTAGGTTACATGAACTATAACTGCTAGATGAAAAATAGCAACAAGCCTTCAATCATTTGAAAGTGTATCAGAACTGAATGTCAAGGACCTATAACAAGCATATCAAATCAAGGAAATTCCAAATATGTGACTTAGTTTTGGGAGAAAATCCTAAGAATCAAGAAGAATGAGAAAATAAAGGAAAATGGGAAGCAAAATGGTTAGGGCCTTTTGTGATCACTTCTTCTTTTGGGACAGGCAGCTATAAATTAGCTTATTGTGATGGAGAAGAATTACAAGAACCTATCAATAGCATTCATCTAAAAAGGTTCTACACATAAAGCAGATGAAAGGGTATAAAGAAAAAGAGTATCAAAAAATCAGGTGGAGAGCATCTTATTTATTGTATATAGTCAAAAGAGATCCTGAAAATACCAAAAACATTGAAAAATAGAAAAGAGCAAACAAATCAAAAATACAGAAAAGATCAAAAATAGTGGAAAATTGAGCATGAAGAAAGCTAAAAACATTCAGAAAGGATCCTTAAAAAGATGTTGTCTTGGTGAAAACCTAGCAAATAGGTGCCTTGATAATATGGAAACAAAACAAATTGAAAAAAGAGAAAATACAAGAAAAAATTAGAAAATATAAAAAAGTGCCTTGGTGAAAACCTAGCAAATAGGCACCTTGGTAGCAAAAAAAGGAAAAAAACTTGAAACACAAAAAGAGGAAATCCATTCAACCAGTGAAAACTTGGTAAACATGTGTCATTGAAAGTCCAAGTCAGCCGCATACCTAGTAGTCATCCTTGTAAATATTGCATTCGCCAGAATTTGTATATACTGCATAATAAAACCCCACAGTTACATTTGCAAGTACCTAAAGATTTTGGTCACCTAATTTGCAAATTTTCCCAAGACCAACATTGAAATCACATCAAACTGGGGGAAATCTACTCTAAAGGAGGAAGGATTCATCAAAAGAAAACTTCAATCGGACACCAAATCAATTCATTAAAGAACAAGTGAAACACTCAATCAAATCCTAATCCTAATCCAATTTGAACCAAAAGCAAAATCTGATCCAAGATCTCACAAAGACCTTATCTTTATAATGATTAAAAATATGAAATGAATGGAACTATACTTGAAATATGGATTTGAAAAACATTGCAAATTTTTTTCTAAAGTGTTGACTTGATTGATGAAATCATGTCTTTCTAGCAAATCAATGAAAGTTTTTAAACTAGACAAGCAATGATGAAAGCATGATATTTTATTGATTTTTGAATGACTATATTAAGATCAAAGTTTTAAAGCATGTATTATTTGTCTAAGGACATGATCATCAAAGAATCATCGAGGACTTGTACATATGATGAAACTAAAATCTTTGTTTGTTTATGCAAAAGGATACCTTGGATATTTTGATGTTAAATATCATAATACCAAAATCCACTTGCAACATAGAATCAGAAAAAATCAGTATTTGTCCTCTCATGATTGACTTCAATCAGTGATAGTCATACCATAAAATGGGAAAGCAACATAAGAAGTGAAAAAGGTATTCATATCATCATAGTTGAACTAGTGATGATTGTACTAATTTCGGATATCACAAATTGCTCAATGATGAACATAAGCTCCAAATTTATGAATAGTGACAGTTGTGTGTGTGAATTTGGTACCTGTTCTGTAGACACAACACTTCAGTAAAGCATTAGAGTTTAGCAAAAATCAAAATCGTGCAATAGAATGAAATCTAAACTAACCAGGTGATTTACTGCCTTCTAATAGGTGCGAGTATGATGTTCTCAGATTGTTATCGAGATCAGTTACATTGACGACACCTAAACGAAGGATTTGAATGCAAAATCTAGATATGGAATATGAATGCAATTAATCAATTTTTTTTTATTTTCTATGCAATGATATGATGAAAACTATGTTTCTCTATTTTCTTTCAAGAAATGCCTCATCATTTTCTTGAATTCATCATCATTTTGGTATCGGATAATTTCTTCAAGTGTGGGTTCCTGATCTGCACCATGTTGGGGATGAGCTCCTTGAGAGTCATGATTCTATGTTAACTAATTTGTTCATTTTCAATAATGCACATATACCCTAGAAAATGAAAATTTGGCCTCGCTAAGGTTTTTAGTAATGGTTTGACTGTGCAACTTTTATGATCCAAGAGGGCGAACTCCAATCTAGGCGCATCGAGGTTTTGACACAGTCTGAGAACTTAATCTTCAGGATCTACTAGGGAGATCTGGCAGCCCAACAAGAGACCACACCTATGGAGATTTCTTCCAACATGACATTTATATAGCGGTTGACACTACCATGGTGAAAATGGCTATTACCACTTGAGGTTCTATCAACGTGGTTGACCCAATTAAGGGAATGTCCACTATGGTTAACCCTCTCTAAAGGTGACTCACAAGATATACCACATGGAGACTGGTTCCAGATTCACGGATTTGGGTTTCTGGTACTATCCAAAAAGGAAGTAGAGCATAATCCCCTATCCTTATCACTTTTAACCCAAACAAAGCAGATAGATTAATCCGACATGCTAAGACCAAGATTATCTCACAAAGATCTATGACATCAACCCCTTATGATCTATCAACCTCTCCAGAGAGAGAATGCCTTGATCAAAAGTTGAAGACACACAAATCTAGTGCAACGTGAGACTCCCTCAGTATCCTCCCCACCTACAAGGGATCCTTTGTTGAGAAGAGTTTCACTGGAAACCCACTCTCTCAAGATCCACAAATAGTGTTCATGGGGCCTAATTACTATGTGTAACAAAGATGCTGAAAGAAAATTATGTTCATTTTTATAGCCCAAATGAAGTCTGTGATAGGAAAGCAATAAAATTCACTCAAGCTAGACACATGAGATGTTCATTTTAGATCCAAAATTGAAGTCTTATCAGCTAAGAAGATTACCTAAATTCCTCACAATGCGCTTAGTAGATTTTTACCTATTTTTAGCAATTCTTGCACTTTTTCCAATCAAAACCAGCAGGAGTCAATCAAAAAAAGAGAATTTTAATTGTTAAGATTAGCCGTTAGTCAAAATCTAAAAACCAAATATGACAAAATGCCCTAAAAAATGAAATGACAATGAAAACCTAGTGCCAAAACTCATACGACACTGGGTCTGCTTCCACACGACAGTCCTGAAACTCATACGACACTGGGTGTATTATGATACTACAGTTGAACTTCCAAATGATAGTGTGTACAGTCTGGCATGATTCTCAATCCAATAGACTATCGTACAATAGTGGGTATATTCTGAGATGACTTTTGTCAGAAACTTATACGAAAATTGTACAAACAGAATTTAAAAATCATAGTTTTGGCTCAGAAATTGAGAAGAAAAGATAGAAATTGATAGAATTGAATTGGAAACCTGTATCAGGGCCCCACGGTGGGTGCCAGAAATGTGTGTGTGAATTTGGTACCTATTCTATAGACACAACACTTCGGTAAAACATTAAAGGTTAGCAAAAATTGAAATCGTGCAATAGAATGAAAGCTAAACTAACCAGGCAATTTATTGCCTTCTAATAGGTGTGAGTATGATGTTCTCAGATTGTTATCGAGATCAGTGACCTTGACAACACCTAAATGAAGGATTTGAATGCAAAATCTAGATATGGAATATGAATGCAATTAATCTATTTTTTTTTTCTATGCAATCATATGATGAAAACTAATATGAATCTAGAATCTAAGATGAAATTGATATGCAATCAATTGATCTAAGATGAATTCTAAATGATATAAAATACTCAAAAACAAGAATGATATCACAATAGCTTGGATTCACAAAGATGATTCTTCAGTCTCCAATTCAACAGCGTGAGGATGCAAAAATATGAGATGATTTGAGATGAGCTGAAGCCTTAGTTTATAGAAATCTAGGGCTTTGAGGATGCATGGAAGAAAGCCATAAATCACTCAAATAACTCAGGTTGATTTTTGAGTTATTTTTTAATAAAGGATATTTAACTCACAAAAACATGCAAAAGCAGAGATCAACTCAAAATAGAGTTTAGCTTTAATTGATAATTGATAGTTGTCTGCTTTTCTGATTGTGCATGATTTATTTATGAATTAATTTAATAATAAAGTGATTTATTTCCAACTTAACTGATTTTGAAAAATAAAACAATTGATTTATGGGTTAATCAATTATTTTTCAAACTTTTATTCCAAAAACAATATTATTAAAAATTGACAACTTGCTTTAATTAATTAAATAAGAATTTAATCAATTATTCATAGGGTTTTGGATTTATTGTCAAAATTAAATAATACAATTTACGAATAAATATAATTAACTTCAATTAAATAATTAAGTGGCAGAATTAAATCTAATTAATTAAATATTGAGAATATTCAATTAATCAAACTTTAGGATAAATAGGATTTATCACCAAATAATCATTAAATCAAAGATAATTAGAATAATTAGAAATATTACTAGGAATATTCCCTGATGCAAAATTTAGGATAATCAATTAGGATTCGATGATGTTCAGTTGTGCCTTAGGTTAGGACTTTGATGTCGATTTCGTTCGATGTGTCGATATAGGAGGTTAATGAACCTATAGCCCATTTTTGGGGTATTACAACAGTTAGTTGCATACATCCTAGATTAAATGCATTTAAATTATTTTCCTTTCTTATCATAAAAACAAATTTGCAAGAGAAAAATAGAAAGAGGTGGAGTTAAATAAAAAAATCAAAGGAACATCAAAAACTATATGTGATCGAGTGTGTTGGAAATCAAAAATCAAAACAAAGGTGCATTGCATTAGTTCACTTGCATTTTTTAAAATCATCTTATCTTGCATTCATTTAGGACTTTACCCTAAGATCAGCTATCTTCATTGCATTAGTTGGCATTAACCTTAACCTAAGTTCATTACATTAGTTTGTGTTAACTTTATTAAAAGTTCATTTAATAGTGCATTGCATTAGTTTGCATTTATTTTAAATTCGCCTCATGCATTCATCATTTTTAATCCATTAAGTTCATTTACCATTGCATTACATTAGGTAGCATTCATTGCATTCATCAAATCATCTTAGTCAGTAGTACTAATTTCATTATAGAAACATTATAGTTGCATACCATTAAATCATTAAAAACTCATTGCATTTACACATTGAATTATATTCAAATAAAAGTGTATTAGGTCATTACATATTCATATCCATCACATCCATATTATATATCATTGCATTTACATCATCGACATCATTCATATAAATATCATTTATCATAAATCATTAATCATTAAACATAAATATTCATTCATTACATCATATAGGAACATCACATTTTGCATCACATTTGCATACAATATATCCATTACATTTATTATCCTTCCATATCATTTAATAAATGCATCCATAAATACTAGTACATCGCATTAATCATTAAATCATTACATCGTCATATAACACATTTATGTATCATTTGCATCCATAAAACATCATATATCATAAATCATTACAAATCAGTTAAATCCATATCGCATACATTAACCTATTCTATATCATACATAAGACAATTGTTTAAGCATAAATAGAACATGTGCATCCATATCATCAACTACATTTGAAAAAGCATAAAAAGAAAGCATGTAAGAGATAGCATCATATAGATCTGCATATCATAGAAAAATACCTAAAAAATAAAGTCCAACACATGATGATGTCACATAAAGTAAATATGTCAACTAAGTATCAAAGTCCATGGTATCAAAGCAATAAACATTAGGAAATCAAAGTCCATTAGAATGCCAACAAGTATCAAAGCATAGCATGAAGAACATCAACTAATCAAAGAATATAAACTAAGTCCAATGTCTCGAGATAAAAAATGGACTATCATATACATCAATGAATAAAGAATATATATCATCTCAAAAAGAAAAGTCAACTACCTAAACCATCGGCACCATTAGGACCATGACCACTATCTAGAGGTCTATCGGAACTCACTTGTAGCCCGTGCTGACTCATGGTAGCCATAAATGTCTACATCATAATGCCAAGTTGACTGACCTATTGTCTGATCTATGATACATCAGACTGTAGAGCCTGAACCTCTGATGCCGATGTCAGAGCCTCTATGGTAGGGACTTGTGGAGGAGCCTATGGAGGAGGAGCTTGTGGTGGAGCCATAGAAGAAGATGGAATAGAAGATGATGGAATGGATAAAGATGGAACGAAAGAAGAAGAAGATGGAAGGACTGAAGATGATGGAATAGTAGAGGAAGCAAGAGCCTATACAGGAGAAGCCTATGGAATAGCCTATGGAATAATCTATGGAGGAGCATGTGCTGGTATACCATGTGCCTGATCTAATAAAATCTGAGTAGCCTTAGCATCCACACCAGCTGCTACTTGACCACCAACCTATCAGAATAATCTCAACCTGTGTCAGCCCCATCTAGCCACTAGATCCACACCAACCTGATGAAGGACTCTACCTACACCACCACCTCAGACTCTAGCTCTACCACCCATCATACGCACTCCACCAGCCCTAGGAGGAATCGATGCGGCAAAAATCACTAGAATCAAAACTCTGCCACCTCAAACTGCCTGCTGACCTTGTCATCCCCACTGACCTCATCTCCATCCCCCACCTCCATCCCCATCCCCATCCCCTCCATCATCATCTGAATCCTCCTCTATGTCGGGCACTCACTCTACTAGATCTGTGAACCTTGGAAATGGGTTCTAAGAAAATCAATCTGCATAATCATCAGTTATGCTGACGTCCACCACATGATCTCGCATGTCCCAGGGAAGGTGAGCTAGCTATAAAACCTCATGTCAAGCAGTCTTGTAATCAATCTATGGCCCCCACAGAGACCTCTCCACCTGCACTCGAGAATACAATGCCAAACCTTGTGGCATGCCATGTGTCCGACCATACTATCGTAACACTCTCAGGAAACAAAATCTCTCAATAACCAGAGGAGTGCACCCTATCATCCATCGTGGCATGCACATAAAAGGTAGCTCTATTGCATCCTCAGGCCATGCCTCACATCCAATATAAGGTCACCACATGACCTGATCTATATCATTAATGATATGTCGCTAGTAATCAAGCTTTCCCAAATGGGCCTGGACAACCATCCCCCCATACATCCAAGAAAATGGCTAGCCTAGATCTCCGTGTCTAACATAAATTTGTCTAGTAACTGGGATATGCTCCCATGTCCATAACTGAAGCAAAATGACCCTAGTAGAGGGAGTCACTCCACGGTGGTACACAAGTGAATGTAGCTCATGATATAGCTACACCAAAACACAGGTACCCCAAGCAAAGCATTGGGGCTGAGTGATCATATCCTCCAGGATATGACCCCAACCAACTACAAAACCATGTCCTCATCGATTAGGAATGAAGAAGCCATCAATCAGTGCCCCTAAGATAGCACGAAGAATAGGGAAAGAAGGGAATTGAGCCCATTGAATACTATCATCTCCAATAGTATCATCAATGAACACCCGCCTACAAGTCATCCCATCATACACCTAATCATAGTAAATTATCTCTCTGTGGGTGGGGATGCAGAGGATGCGATACACATCCTCAGGAGTGATCATCATTTCTCCCATGGGAAAATGAAACGTGTTATGGTCAAAGTGCCACCTCTCTTCCATAGCTATGATAAGTTCTCGATTCACTCAGAATCAAGGTAGAACAAGGAGAAAATAAAGACCACATCTGTCAATGAGCCGACAATCTGGACTGCTGAGATCATCGATAATCTCAAACGACAAGGGATATAAGCCTCTAACGGTGAGTGACTTAAGCTCAGCCTATAAAAACCAAGTTTAGACACATCAGTATTTGAAATCATTATATTTTGAATCATCCTAAGTCAATCAAACATTTAAAATTATCAAACCACAATCAATTTGCCTGATTCTACTCAGAGAGGATGGAAAATTTATCATCACCCACCATCTAAATCAAGATTGACAATCAAAAATTCAAAATAAATTGACTCAAACTGACATCCTATGACTTGCTACCAAATTAGGCTTTTTAAACCTAATCCAATCGACTGATTGATGATACCAGATGGTTCAGAAAACTGACTTACCAGTTTGCATTTTTTTTACTATACAGGGTAAAAGCACTATTTTAATGATTAAATGTGCTAAAAGGTAAAGCCCAGCTAAAAATATTGAATATGCAGGAGAAAATTTTACAAGCGCAACTTTAAAGTATATGGGCTAGAGAAACTAGAATTACCTGTACACGCTACTAAAAAGCTAATTTGCGCAAATTGAATTGTATGCACCAGTAAAAAAAAGCATACGCGAAAGTTGACCTAATTGCTACGTTTGTACGTGCAACTTAAAGTTGTGGATGTTGGTGTTTATAGCTTCGATCAGATAAAATGATCTTAATGTTATGAGAAAATAAATAAATAATATATTAATATATTTAATTATCTCTTTATAATATTGAATTAAATAAACATCATTGAATTGATAATATGGTTATTCAGATAATACAATATGAGATAATATTATTCTACATTATATATGCATATTGATATATATAATAATAATGATATTATTATATATAGCAATGTACATATACAATGTATATATTTTATATAGTTGATAAAATCAATAATATTAATCTCATAAATGAAATTAGTATAAAACCGATTCGTATTGGTTCATATTAACATTACTTTTAATACCGACTTGTATCTGTCTTATATTAGTGTTCAATGTATTGACTAAGACTTTTAATTAATCGATCCCCATGCTGTGTTATCGGGTGACTTAACAGTGATATCGTTGAGTATTACGGGTGCCTTAACAGTGATATTGTTGGGTGCCTTAAACATTGATTCATTAGTTATGAATTGGCACCAATGAATGATGTGGAAAGACATGTTGATGAATAGACATGTCTCCGCGTGTGGAGACATGTCTCTTCATCAACATGCTTTCACATATATATAGATATTTTTGTGATTGGGTGATAAAAAATACATACATAAAAATATACAAGTCTCTCTCTTCTCCAAAATTTGCAGAATATTAAATATAATATAATTAGATATATCTGTAGAATATTAATATAATATAATTAAATATATTTATTAATATATTTATAATATATACATATATATTATGATTATATATCACACATATTGAGTTAATATAGGAAAAATTTAAAAGCCATACATTCTTGATCCAAATTTAATATGGTATCAGAGCAAGGTTCCTTTCGTTGAAGCCTAACCGTTTGAAGGAAATTTTGATTAGATTGAAGGAAGATCAAGATCAGATTTTTTTGGAAATCTTAGAATGGAAAATGGAATGAGATTAGAAGACAAACTTGAAGGTGCCTCTGATTTTGAATCATGGAAACTTTGAATGATGTTGGTATTAAGGAAGAATGACTTGAAGACAATAATAGAGAATCCTCTTAAACCTAATGAAAATGATGAGAAGAATAAATGGGAAAAGGAGAATACTAGAGAAATGGAATTATTAGTAGATGGAGTGAAAAATCATCTACTACCTGTCATCACAAAGTTAGACTCTACTTATGACATGTTCAAAGCCCTGGAAAACATGTTTGAGATCAACAACACCAGTAGAATTCTTACTCTTAAAAATCAACTCTAATATTAAAATGAGTAAAGGAGAGACTATCACCTCATATTTTATAAGGATAATAGAATTAAGGAATCAATGCTCTTCTATTAGTCACATTTATGATAATAAGGAGTTATCTATAATAACTCTAAATGGGCTCCCTATCTCATGGGAAAAATTTAGACAAGGAGTAAGTGCTCGCACCACTAAACTCCCCAAATTTGATCGACTAAAAGCTGACTGCATTCAAGAAGAGTATAACCCAAAATCCAGAGGAATCTTGGATTCCACTAAAGAAGATGTTTAGGTTCTTGTCACTAGTTCAAAAAGGAAAAAGGGCAAAAATTCATATGATCAACAGTCATTCAAGAAACTAAGAGACCTCTCTTCAATGCAATGTTTTAGATGTGACAAATATGGTCACAGTGCAAGAAAGTGTCCTGACAGACTTAGAATGCAAGCTTCCCTTGCTGAAGTAAATAATTCAAATGTATGTTTAGAGAAATATGTATTCTAAAAGAAATTCAAGATACCTTATGATTGAGAGGGAGTTCACTAATAAAGATAAGAACACTTCTGAGGTAAACTTGAAATGATTAGTGATTATTATATTATTGTTATTTTATAATTATATGGGCCTTGTGTAAATCATAAGGAAGTGATGACTTCCAAATGATTTTCACTTGTATTTGTTAAAGTTATTGGAAGGTGATGATCTTGCAATAACTTTCTATTGTGATAGATAATTTTGTGATGATCTAAACAGACCTTAGTTGTGGATAGAATCGTCGATGGAGGCAATCCACACTAAAGCTCGTGAGTTTGTGAATAGAATCACTGATGGAGGCAATTCACACAAGAGCTTGTGGATAGAATCGCTGATGGAGGCAATCCACACTGAAGCTCGTGAGTTTGTGAATAGAATCACCTATGGAGGCAATTCACACAAGAGCTTGTGGATAGAATCACCGATGGAGGCAATCCACATTGAAAATCATGAATTTGTGAATAGAATCATCGATGGAGGCAATTCACATGAGAGCTTATGGATAGAATCGCCGATGGAGGCAATCCATACCCAAGTTCGTGAGTTTTTGGATAAAATCACTGATGGAGGAAATCCACACGAGAGCTTGTGGATCGAATCACCAATAGAGAAAATCCACCTGGGAACTAACCTTCACAATTGTGATTTACATTCTATCTTCCCTAGCTAAGAGGGAGTGTTGATGTTTATAGCTTCGATCAGATAAAATGATCTTAATGTTATGAGAAAATAAATAAATAATATATTAATATATTTAATTATCTCTTTATAATATTGAATTAAATAAACATCATTGAATTGATAATATTGTTATTCAGATAATACAATATGAGATAATATTATTCTACATTATATATGCATATTGATATATATAATAATAATGATATTATTATATATATCAATATATATATACAATGTATATATTTTATATAGTTGATAAAATCAATAATATTATTCTCATAAATGAAATCAGTATAAAACTGATTCGTATTGGTTCGTATTAACATTTCTTTTAATACCAACTTGTATCCATCTTATATTAACGTTCAATGTATTGACTAAGACTTTTAATTAATCAATCCCCATGCTGTGTTATCGAGTGACTTAATAGTGATATCTCTAAGTATTACGGGTGCCTTAACAGTGATATCGTTGGGTGCCTTAAACAATGATTCATTAGTTATGAATTGGCACCAATGAATGATGTGGAAAGACATGTTGATGAACATACATGTCTCTTCATCAACATGCCTTCACATATATATAGAGATTTTGTGATTGGATGATCAAAAATACATACATAAAAATATACAAGTCTCTCTCTTCTCCAAAATTTGCAGAATATTAAATATAATATAATTGGATATATCTACAGAATATTAATATAATATAATTAGATATATTTATTAATATATCTATAATATATACATATATATTATGATTATATATATCACACATATTGAGTTAATATAGGAAAAATTTAAAAGTCATACATTCTTGATCCAAATTTAACAGTGGATGCACTGCGGAAGCACTAAAACATAGGTGTACATGCTAAAGAAAGTATTGAATGTGCAACTTAAAAAGAAAGAAAAAATAAAATAAGGATTTTATTAGAAAAATTCAATTTTTTTAATTAAAATGCGTATAAATTGACAAAGTAAGTTGATGGGGTACATACCAAAGGACCATAGGTTGGTGGTCATAGGTATCGGTGCCCTCACTCAAATCTGTGCTCTTGAATTGAGATAACCATCGCAAAAAGCTCAGAGAGGTCAGAGAGAAAAATTCAAAAGGGAGAGTGAAAATGAATAGTAAAAATGACTTTTTACCCCTATATAGGCCATTTTGACCTAAAAAGGGCATCTTTGACCAGAAAATGACTTGGGACCAAAATTTTTCACTAATTCTACCAAATCAGGGGCATTTGTCATCAAACAAATGCGAATACATTATCGAAAATGAAATCAAAATTCATTCCAAATTGACCTAATTAATGTAGAACTAACCTAAACCATCATATTTTTCAAACAACTATCAAATTTCATTTCATTTCTGAGGGGGCATGCACTCGGATAATCAAGAAGGACATTAGTATCATCAAATCATGGGCATGACCATCAAATCAAAGTGTGATCTTTTATCAAAAAAATTTTCTCTTATCAATAAAAAGGGGCATCAAACATCAAATCAGATCAAAACAGGTACCATATCAGATAATTCATCATCGAATCAACCATCAGGACATCAAATCTAATAAAACTTCATCAAAATCTACATCTTATATGAAACATCAAAATTGACCATCAACAGAATCAGGACTTCATATCAAGGATGATCAAGACATTCTTTGAATCGACACACTTCCCATGTCGACTCAAAGAGGGGCATTTATAATCACCTAAAATTGGACAAGATAAATCAAGTGAACAATCGAGGCAAAAATCAAAGCAATTGAATCAAATCAAGTATTTATCAAATCAAAATTGCAATCAAGCCATAGTTCAATTTAATTAAAAATTAAAAGTCATAAATTCAATTTAAATCAAATAAAGCATGATAAATCAAGCAATTGTGTAATTAATCTAATTAATTACTTAGTTCATTTAAAACAAATCAACCCATTCAAGGGGTACACATGGCTAAAGATAATTATTAAATTCAATTAATTAAATCCTATTTTTCCTCAACCACCAAATGGGAGGAAAATTCATCAACCAATAGGATTTAAGGATTGAGCTCACATGGATCAAGCCTAAATCAAATCTCAATCACTCACTTGGAGAATGCATCTTGTCCACTCATTTTGTCCTTTGGTCCCAAGCTTTGAGGACAAATATTTAAATGGTCTCCAAAGGTGGAACCATGGACTTAACCCTCACCTAATCATGATCAAATCAACTACACCCCCTACCCTTGAAAAAATCTATAAAAGCAAGGCATAATTGAAGCATTAATCATCCACAAATCTGAGAATAGCATCAAACCTCTTGCAATTTATAGATAGAAAGGAAAATGTAGAACTAATTAAGGCTTATTTCTTTTGGAATTGAACTTTTTTTAGTTGCTTTATCATTCATTCTCATTTTAGGACTGACACTAATGGAAGCTTGCTGAGAGCTTTGCATTAGCATCCCTAAATAGAGGTCCATAGAGTGCTTAATTGTCATTTATTTATTGAAATAGCTTACTCTTTGTGGTAATTTCGTTATCATTCTCATTTATTTGCAATACTAACCCTATGAAGGTGACTTTCTTAGCACACAAGCACAACCAAAGGAAAAATTGTGCTAATACAAGATCTAGACCAAAGAGGGATTTGGTATTCCTTTAAGGGGGAGAGTGATATGTGCAATGATAAATGATAGTGGATGATAAAAAATCTAATCTATGAAAGTAACTGCAAGAAAAGGGGAAGAATGAATGTATCTTGAAATAAAAAGAGAATATTTGAACCTCGGATTTGAATTAGACTATTGAGGGAATGTTGGAATCAATTGTAACTATGGATCTAGGAAATTGAGACCTATAACTATTCGCTCTATAAATTTCAGCCAAAAAGTGTAGGGACAAGTTGAGAAGTCAACTTGTACCTAAGGACAAGTCGACTTGTTCCCAGTAGTGCCAAACCTGATGAAACTTTTTGCGATCCTATGTTTGTAGCTATGTTCAAATTTGAGACCACAACTCCACAAAATGTTCCTATACACATAAAAATGGGGGAAAAGGTTGTGAAAATGGGTTTGCCTTGGTCAAACCCCTATTTAGGAATCAACCTTGAAATTAAATTGAAACTTCACAAAGGAAAGAATCATATAAAGTGAAAAGGTATGATTGATTCACCTTGTAAGAAACCCTCATGAACAGATGTAGTAATTTCTCAAATCCATGAAGATGCTTGCAATATGCTTGGAACGAGATGTAGAATCAAGGATGCCTTCACAATGGATGGATATATGATTGTCACTCCTAGATATTGAATGCATGTATGTTTGATAACCATTTGGAGAAGGAGAGAGAAAGAAGAATGGATGGATGGATCTTCTTGCATGATTGTGAATTCTTGTAATTGGCCATCATGGGAGAGAAACTTGCATCAACTAGAGAAGATTTATTTTCTTAAATGGATCTTGAAGAAATGGAGACTTGAAGCTCTTGAATTGGATGCTTGCCTTCAAATATTGAATCCAAATACTTGAATACATAACTTTAATTCTTTCACTTGGATAATAATAATGGATAACAATAATAGATGCCAAAATGAGGGGAGAGGATGTCCTTTTATACTAATTTTGAGATTCAAATTTGATCAAGGATGACCACATATTTGGACCTCAAAGGAAAACCTTGACATTGAGCCCTGGGTCAAATTTGGGCTAAACATCTTAGGAATAAGTTGAGAACCAACTTGTACTCCATGGAACAAGTTGATATCTCTACTTGTACCCCTGGAAAAAGATGACAAGTCAATTTTTCCTAGATAACCCAAATTTCTCGAGGATGTCAGGAAAGGTGATTAGATGTGGGATGAGGAAATGCAGGTTGCTAGGATCAAACATAATAGACATTCAAACCTCAAAATCACCAAAATGGGATCTAACAGGTCCTAGAGCCTCCAATTATGGGTGCTAAATTTTTTGGATGATACATTTAGCCCCCACTTTAGCGGGAGTATAAGACAAAGTCATGCTCAGGGTAAATTACATTGAATGCATAAGGATGATATCATCAAGGTCAAGGAGACAAAGAAACATCAAACCCCCAAGTGACTCAAGTCTTCATCAAATCCAAAACCAAGATAAGAGAGGCATCGCTTGAGAGAGAGAGAGAGAGAGAGAGAGAGAGAGAGAGAGAGAGAGAGAGAGAGAGAGAGAGAGAGATGATCACTAGTCTAGTAAGAGATTATCTTACTATGGACCACACAAAAGGAAATCACCACAAAAGATGGCTTTGAAAGGTCTAGCAAACTGTGTTATGCTAGTCAATCTATAAAAAATGATCAAGCCTTAAGGAAAGCATTGTTTCCATTAAGGGATCGGAGAAAGGCACAATTAGGCCTAAGGAAAGCATTGTCTCCTTAGGGATCAAATTATAAAGTGATAAGTCCTTAAGGAAAGATTTTTCCACTAAGGGATCAAAGAGGAAGGATCTGTCCTTAAGGAAAACTTATTTACGTTAAGGGATCCAAAAGTAAAGGATAAACACCAGGAAAACATTATCTCCCTAGTCATCCATGAGAGAGGTTACATGAAATCATTGTGTATGTGTGTGCAAGATGTGAAACACAAAGTGGAGTGTATGCCCCCACATTAAAGTGATTGTAAATGCCTTAATGAGAGGAATGGATTTAAAGGAGCATACATGCACCCACAAGAAATGTTTCCACTATGAGGTACCCCCAAGAAAGGACAAATAAAGGGAAATACACACATGAAAAAAGAGATCACAAAAGGGATCTACTAACTTTAGGGTCAGTATAATCATATGATAATACATGAGATATTATACCAAAATGAACTATCATCATACTCCAAAGGTAGTATAACTAAAGGCACAATGGAAGAATAGCACATAAGAGTTACAAATAATAGTCTTTTTCGATCAGCATCAAAAAGACCAAAAAGAATAGGTATCTACCATTTTACACCATCCCCAATCAAACAACACAAAGGCACATTTATGAACAGTGGCACATGCATGACATATTATGTAACAATATATAGAAGAAGTGAGATACAAATATAATAATGTTTACAAAATTTTGATTCCTTTATCACCTTGCACCAATGGAGCAACAAGGGTCATTTAAAGAAATCTAAGAAAAATATATAACATGCAACACATCATGGGGGAAGCACATTACAACAAGAAAACACACAGAGTTCACTATACAAAGGTAGCTAGTCAAACATATTGCCTATCCCCCTATCTTGGTCTATAGTGTTTAGAGAAGGTGGGAAACTCGAAAGAGGAGCAACATCAAGCATGACATATCAAACAATAGCTAGTACTAAAAAAGGACCATGTTGTAAAGATAGTTCACTTTGTTTGTCACTAGGAGTGATAGATAATTGTTGTGAAAACATAGCTAGAAAATCATGATTAAGATAAATAATCTCAGACATGTCATCAAAATTAGTAGCATGAATATCATTGTTCACATCAAAAGCACCATCATCAAGAGTATCTTCTTCATCCAAATTAATTGTAATAGAATCCAAGATACGAATAGAATTGTCATGTTTTCTCAATTTCATCTTTTTCAAGTTAACTTCCTCATTTGGCTCAAGCATGGGTTGGTCAAAGGGAATCCAAGAATTAGTAGGTGTATGAGGTGAAGAAATGTTTTGTGAAGTACACTGGTGGGCTCTAGCATGATGTTTATGGTGGTGATCATGAGCATGACAATTACATTTGGTTTTGTTTGAAATTGGGTCTAGTTCAGGATCAATCAACATTAGACCCTTTTCTTCTTGAGGAAGAATAGAAGGAACCACACTAGGCTGAGAGACCACATGAGGAGAATGTGTATAAGATATAGGAGGTAGAAAAAAAGCATATATAAGAGGTGTAGGAGGTGTAGGAAGAAGTCCAAATCTAGGGAAAAGAGATGGAGCATCCTTGGGTCTGCTAAGTTCACAAATATTTTGGACTTTATAAGCTTGGTATGAGCGAAAAAAATTATCAGGATAAGTTTGAGTTGGTTGAGATATGGAAGGCCAAAAGAATTCAAGGTCAACTAAGTCTCAAGTCACTGAAGGATGATAAAGACTATGGTTAATAGTCAGGATTTCTCCATTATGGGGAATTTTTAGACATTTAAGAATAGGAGAAGACATATATTTCATAGAGGTGAGCAAAGAAAGACCAAGTTTGACTTGAAATTGATCAGAAGTTGGGATCACAATAAAGGTAACATCCAAAGTTTTACCACCAACTTCAATAGGAAATGAAATGGAACCATGGGAAGGATAAAGAAAACTATTGCAAGTTTGGATCATTACATAATCTATATTATAAGAATCACATTGCAATTGTCTACTTATGTTCTCCATTTATCACATTCACCCTAAAAGTAGGATCAATAAGGATGCCACAAGAATAATGTCCATTAACTTTTGCAACAATGTAGAGAGGATCATCAAGATTTTTAATTATCTCAGTAGAATGAAAGGTAATGCAAGGCTTAGTTTTAATTTTGGGTTTATCTTGATCAAGAAGTTTGACAACATGATTATCTTCTTGAACTTTATCATCATAGTCAATAAGTTGAGCGGAAGAAGAAGAGGAAGATTGGGTAGACTCAATAGTGTTGGTTGAATGAGATGGCAATGGGTAGGTATAAATCTGAAAATTTTGATTAGGAGGTGCTACAGATTTGTTTCCTTGATCATTAGCAACTTCAACATATATAGAATTAGAATCAATAAAGTCTTGAATAACAATTTTCAAGCAGAAACACTTTTTAGTATCATGGTTAGGTTGACGATGGTATTGACATAAATATTTGTGATCAAAATGTTTGGGAAAAGGTTTAGATGTTTCAATTGGTTTGATAGGATGAAGTTTTAATGCATTGGCATTAATTAAATTCAACATCACATTATGCAAAGATTCAAAAAGATGAGTAAAATTACAAGAAGGTCTAAGGATAGATGATAAAGGAGCCACACCTGTGGATGTTTTTGCCACTCGTTCATCAACATTGTTTGATGAGTTGTTGATTTTGATGAAGTTTTTTGGTTTCTAAATATTTTTTTAAATTGTTGGATGTGAAATCACTCTTATCAACAAGAGCCATATGAGTGGTGCTCTCAAACTCACTCACTTGAATTTGATAATTATGAAGCACTACACACAATTGAGTGAAGGAAGAGAATTCAGAAAGTAGAATATTATCTCTAATGTCTTTTTGTAAATTAGCAATAAAAATATGTTGTGCATCACTATCAGGCACAAGATAAGAAATATGAGCATACAAATGCTTAAATCTACCAATGAAATCAGTCACTTTTTCTTTTAACACCTGGTTTACAATGTATTAAATCAATCAAATAAATTTTAAGACCAATGTTGTTTTGAAATTGTTGAATGAAATAATTAGCAAGCTTTTGGAAGGAACCAATAGAATAAGGAGGTAAAGAAATAATGTAGGACAGGTAAGGAGGATCCAATTAAGGATAGTCTAAATAGGAAGCCAAACACCACAATACAGAATTACTCAACAAGATAATGTTTTCAACTAAATTTTCATTCACATGCTCGACTGTAAGGCCTTCCAGGTTACGGCCAATTACAATCAAGAAACAGTTATGCAAGATCAACAAAGATCCAAGCCCTAACCCTAGCTAGTCCAGTTTTGAAAAAAATAGCAACTGATGGAAACCCTAAGGTAGATCTAAACTTGAGCTCGCAAGCTTCCAAGCAATGTCCTTGTCTCTAAGGAAACAACCACTAGCTTTTCTATTACAAACTATGAGATAACAATTTGATCTTCAAGATCTTGCAGGATCCAGATCTAATCACTCTCAAAAATTGATGCCTAAACAACTACCCAAACACTCCTTAAATACTAATCTTCAGCCACAAGTCAGATGGATGAAAAAATTAACTCTTAAGCCAAGTCGGCTCCTATTAAAACCAAATATTAAATACAAAAATAGTCAGCTCATAAATAGCCTTACAAACATTTAATTCTCCATGTCAACATCTAGATCTACATAGGAGAATACAATAAAAGATACCAATAATAAATGCACCAAGTTGGCCAACCAAATCTCTAATAACTCCAATCGGTAAACCAGAACAACTGAGTGCCAGAGAAACAACTGAGCATTAGTGAAACAATAGACCAAGCCAAGAAACACCGAGCAACACAAGCATCACCGAGCACAAGTTCCACTAAACACAAGAGGTTTCACCGAGTTCCTTCAGTGATCGAGCTTCCTTCAATAACTGAGACCTTCGGTTAAAGCTACAACCGAGTAACACAGAACCAAAATAACACACCTCCATGCAGATTCATTGAGAACCCTAGAATGTCCCTACATCAGACACCCTAGGTTCGAAAAGATTTTCTCATAGGTTGGAAGAACATCTTGTGGGATTCAGCACATAAACCCCGAACTATTTCTTCACATACATGTCCTCCAACTTTTCAGCTTGCATACTTTTCCACTTCTATTTCCTCTGTCTCTTCAATTCTTTCCTTGATAACACACAAGCTTTTTCTCCATACTGATCATCATTCTTCTTAGGATCCACCAACTCAACTCGGTTGCCAATAATCAAACTTCTCCTACTGAGTGTTGTATCCAGCAAAGGCATCAAGGAAAAATTCTTGTCATCCTTCTCAACAGTAAACACATTCTTGACACAATCATACATAGCTTTGCAGTCATATTTCCAAGGTCTACCAAGCAATATATGACAACTATTCATCTCCACAATATCACATAACACAAGATCCTTATACTGGCCAATCTGAAAATCGACAAAGCATTGCTCCCTCACTTCCAGAGCATGAACATTTTGTAACTAGCCAATCCTATAAGGATGAGGATGTTTCATTCTATTCAAACCAAGTTTTTGAACCAAGTTTTTGAACCATGTCCTCAGCAACAAGGTTATCAGTACTGCCACTATCAACAATTACATCACAACGTTTACCTCTAGACTTGAACCGAGTCTTGAACAAGTTACTCATCTAAAAAGGATCCTGCTTTGTACCGAGCAATGTTCTCTGAACCAGCAAGTTCTCAAATTCAAGTTCATTTTGAATGTTCTCATTTACTACAATAGTCCATTGGTCACCAAGCTTCTTCTGTGTACACTCAAAAGAACGAAGTCCTTCTTCATCACAATTATAACAAGTACCCTTAAATATAACTCTACATGTATTCTTCTTCAATTCCAAAGGTTTTGGTTCATCTTCAACAGTCGATTTATCCTTCGCTGAGTGATCAATATTTTCCTTCCCTCGAGGATTACTATGTTGTCTCCTTTTCAACTTATCTTCTGCCTTCAGAGCATACTGATAAGCATCTTCAACTGAATCAATCTTCAACATACCAAGATCATCTTGAATATTAAATCTCAAACCATTCACATACCGAGCTACCTTTTCTTTACCAAGTTCTCTATGTCCATACCGAATAGTCAACTTATAGAACTTCTCGGTATAGTCTTCCATAGTCAAATTTTTTGCTTCAGATTCTATAACTTCTTAAACAAGTCAAGCTCATAGTCAGTAGGTATGAACTTAGCTTTCAATTTAGTCACCATCAAACTCCACCAATTGATCTTCATTTCACCTTCATCTTCTCTATCTCTTTGTGATTCTTTCCACCAAAGAGCAGCATGTCCCTTCAACTTAGTCTATGCCAATCTTACTCAAAGAGGATCTTCAATTTGTTCTAGCTCAAAGAAGTCTTCTAATTCACCAATCCAATCAATCAAGTCCTCAGGTTTCAAAGTACCAGAGAAAGTAGAAACTTCCATTCGATAACTAGTACTTAACCGAGCTCCAGATCTATGTAACCGACCAGTTCTATCTTCACCAGATCTATCTCTCTGGTCATCACCACTAGATCAAATAGCTTCAAAGTCTTCAGCAGCTTCCTCATAACCATCATTAGTACCAAGATTCCTCAGCATAGTAGCAATAGCTCTCATGACCTCAACGATCAATTCATTCTTCATCAATTCTATGTAAGGACAAGGAATAATGTTACCACAACCCCAAAAGCCCAAGGGCAACCTAATCACTAGGTTTCACAAAGTCCCAAACACCAATAACCAAGATTGGCTATGAAGCACTCTAACCCAATTTATGAACAATCCCCATGAAATGATTCATAGGACTAGGGGTGACCTATACTCAAGGATTTGGCCTATTTAGGTCCTCTTCTATTAGTTCCAATGGTTCTTTCACTCACTAGCAACCCATACAACATAGTTGCTTCACAAACCCAAGTTTAGGCTTGTAGCTCCTCCTAGAAGTGATTTTGATCCTAGACCAAAATAATTCCATACAATATACTAAAAAATTTGGAGATTCTGACACCCTTTTGGGCCTTAGGGATCATATCCAAGCACCAAGATGTGAAACTGAAAGGAGAGTAGGAAAGCACCTAATCTAGGCAAGGGAATTAGGCTTAATTAGGTCTGCAATTGCACTACAAGTGCTATTTCCTATGAAAAAATTCCCAAACCAATTATGGGAACATGTGAGGGCATACATAAGGACCTTATATCTTGAATTAGAGGTCTTGGTGAATCCCCAAGCATCAATTATGTTGATTGTACTCAGTCACTTGTAGGTGCACACATAGAGATGTACACCTAGGGCATCATGGAAAATCCATTTCTCTGCAAGTTACCACCTCTAACCTGCATATTCTCAAAGAACATAAACAAAAATTGAATTCCACCAAGGGGCATTAGATTCCCATGGTGGAATCGAGTAGAACACTCAAAATCAATTGAAACCCTAGTTTTAGGCCTACAATCCAGGTAGTCAAACTAAAAACTTAATAACTTTCAAGCTAAGATTGATCAACACATGAGATCAATTGCAAATGGAAGAAGATTCACCAGGAAAACTTTTGGCTTCATAATTTTATGCCCTTATGTCCGTACCAATCTGTACAATTCAATTATCCTCAGGATTTGTAGAGAAATGCTTGGATTTTTATTTATTCTTAATGCCAAATTACATGATTCTACCTTCCACCCGCTTGGTAGGGCTTATAAAGGCCTCCCCCAATGGTTAAAAATTTATTTTCAAACCATATAGTCATTGGGGGGTTGATTACAACTTTTAGCAAAAGTTGTCAAAGTTGCATAGCAACTTTTACAACTTTTTAAGCATCTTTCTATCCTAGGTCACCAAACTTGGTCCATACCTAAATCTAATGATCCAACATGGATCCAAACATTTCAAACATGAAAACCTAATAAAATAACCTATTCTAAGGTTTGGGACACCTATTGACCAACATTTGACCAAGGGCTTATCAAGGCCAATCTTGGAACTAGGTCTTACAAATAGGGTCCAATTGTAAACCTTTATTTCTAAAATGTCCTATAGACTACTAGGACCATCAAAAGGTCCAAAAGAGTGTCAAAGACTCTTAGTTTTGTGAGGGTGCTCCTACACCATACTCCCCTTGAAGCTTAGAACTCAAGTTCCTACTTGAGGTTAACTAATCAATGGTGGTTCCATGTTGCTTAATTTGTTCCTCTGTCATCCAAGTTGCATCAATATTTGGGAGTCATTTCCACTTAACTAGGTACTTCATGTACTTTTTCTTCCTTTTTTTCTTGAGCACTTTGGATTCAAGGATTTCTTCTAACTCCATTTGCTTTCTTGGTGGGAGATCTATCACATAGTCTCCAACATCTTCATCATGTGAACCCTGCACATTAGAAATATCTGCAATACATTTGTAAGGGTTGAGATCTACAATATTAAATATAGGAGAAATTAGTAAGGTACGGGGAAGAGAGATTTCATAGGCATTTTTGCCCATCTTGTTGAGGATGGTGCAAGGTCCAACTTTCTTCATATGTAAATTTGAGTACTTTCCCTTTGGCAATCTCTCCTTCCTGAGATATGCCCATACTTTGTCTCCTATCTTGAAGTGAACTTCTCTTCTTCTCTTGTTAGCCTGCTCTTTGTACTTCATGGTGGACTGTTGCAATGATTGTTTTACCTATGCATGTACCTTGGTGATGATTTCTGCCAACTCTTGTCCTTGAGCACTGACTCTAAAGTCATGGGGTAAGTCTACCAAATCCAAGGGACCTTTAGGATGAAGTCCATAAACTGTTTGAAAAGGGGTCTTGCCAGTGGACCTATTCAATGAATCATTAAATGCAAATTCTACTTAGGGAAGTATCATGTCCCAACTCTGATTGTACTCTTTTTTTAGGCATCTTAAGAGATTTCCAAGTGACCTATTGACCACCTCTGACTTTCCATATGTTTGGGGGTGGTAAGCTGAACTATAGGTCAAGTTTGTGCCTAGTTTCTTGTGCAAAGTCCTCCAAAAATGGCCCTGAAACTTCACATCTCTTTTTGAAACTATAGTCGTAGGAAGACCATGTATTCTCACTACCTCTTTAAAGAAGAGATGAGCAATATGAGAGGCATCATTAGTTCTTTTACAAGGTACAAAATGTACCATTTTACTAAACCTATCCACAATGACAAAAATGTTGTCATAACCCTATTTTGTTCTTGGCAAACCCATTACAAAATCCATTGAAATTGATTCCCATGGCCTAGAGGGAATTGGTAGGGGTTGGTACAGTACTTGGTTAGTGGATACCCCTTTTTCTTGTTGGAAAATAGTACAAGATTCTACAAACTTCTTGACTTCATTCCCCATTCTTGGCCAAAAATAACTTCTTTTCACTAAATCAGTGGTTTTGTCTATTCCAAAGTGACCACCTAAGCCACCACAGTGCTTCTCTTTGATGATATTTGTTCTCATGGAACACTTGGGGATGCACAATTGAGCCCCCTTAAACAAAAGATCATTTTGAATCAAAAATTCACAAAAATCAATGTGATATCTCCCTGTTAAGTTGGTACATACCTCAAAGGCTTCTCCAAAATCTGGATCTCCTGCATATAAGTGTTTTAGTGAGTCAATTCCCACACTTTGAAACTAAATTTCTTCAATCAATCCAACTCTCCTACTAAGAGAATCAACCACTTTATTGGCCACTCCCTTTTTGTGTTTTATATTGAAGGTGTAAACCTATAATTGTTCCATCCACTTTATGTGTTTCACCCCTAGTTTATCTTGAGTATTAAGGAAACTTGATGCATGGTTATCAGTGAAGACTATAAAATCCTTGGGAAGCAAGTAATGCCTCCATTTCTTAAGTGCTTGGACCATGGCATACAGCTCTAAGTCATAAGTAGAATATCTTTTCTTAGCATCATTTAATTTTTCTGAGAAAAATGCCACAACCTTACCTTCTTGGCTTAAAACAGCACCTATGGCCAAGTTGCTTGCATCTGTCTCCACCACAAACACTTTGTTGAAGTCAGGAAGAGTTAGGATTGGATATTGAGAAACTATATTCTTGAGGTATTAGAAGGCATCATTAGCCTCTTTAGTCCATACAAACTTAGTCTTTTTACCACCTTTTATTGTGTCCAATGTAGGAGCACACGCATGGCTAAAATTCTTAATAAACTTCCTATAAAAATTTTCTAAACCATGAAATCTTCTAACATCACATTGGTTCTTTGGTGTAGGCCAGTTGATGATTGCTGCAACCTTTTTTGGATCCATTTTGAGAGTGCCTTGGGAGATGAAAAATCCTAGGAAGATGAGTTCCTTCTTCATGAACATACACTTTTCCTAGTTAATCACTAACTTGTGTTGATGGAGTCTTCTCAAGACCCACTTAACATGATCAAGATGTTCCTCTTTTCTATGACTGTAAATCAGAATGTCATCCAAATATATGACTAAAAACTTGCCAATAAAATCAATGAAAATCTCATTCATGAGCCTCATGAATGTACTTGGAGCATTGCTCAAGCCAAATGGCATAACAAGCCACTCAAACAAACCTTCAATTGTCTTAAATTTTGTCATCCATTCATCTCATGGCTTTATCCTAATTTGGTGATAGCCTGATTTTAAATCAATTTTGGTAAAGTAACAAGCAGTGCCTAATTGGTCAAGTAGATCTTCCATTATTGGGATTGGGAACCTATACCTTATTGTGATTTTGTTTAAGGCTCTGCTATTAGTACATAACCTCCATTTTCCATCATTTTTAGGGGCTAAGACTGATGGGACAGCACAAGGATTGAGACTTTTCTGAATTAGTCCCTTCTTTAGCAGTTCACTGACTTGTCTTGCAATCTCTGCATGTTGCACTGGTGTCATCTTGTATGGGGCCTTGTTAGGCAGGGATGAACTAGGTATCAAGTCAATTTGGTGATTGATATCTCTTAAGGGAGGGAGGCTTGTGGGCAGGTCACTAGCAGTGACATCACTATACTTTTCAAGAAATTTCTTGACTTCAACTGGTATAGGATCATTTTGATCAAACCTTATACTATCCTTGGGTTTGGAGATTAGGAAAAAGGCTTTAGTTTTAGGTTCCTTTAAGACTTTCAACATTTCTTTTTCACCCATGATGATGACAGTAGGTTCTTTCTCAGATTTTTTATCAAGCAGGGGCTTCATAGTGAAAGTTTTTCCATCTTTGGTGATGGAGTAGGTATTCTTCCTACAATGGTGTATGGCATCTACATCAAATTTCCAAGGCCTACCTAGAAGGATGTGGGAGGCATCCATTTCAACAACATCACAAAGAACTTTATCTTTAAAGTCTGCAATTGAAAATTCTATCCATGCTTGTTCAGTCACTAAGGTTTGTTGGCTCTTTGTTAGCCAAGAGACATGATAGGGAAAAGGATGTGGCTTCTTAGGAATATTTAGTTTTTGAACCATTTCACTAGATGTAAGTATTTAGTTGAACCAAAATCTATGAGAAAATTACATACCTTTCCATGGCATTTGATCTTTGTCCTTAATAGGCTTTTCCTTTGTGGAGGTTCTTGGTTTTGTGGTACTTGAAGAAATACTTGTCTCATCATCAAACACACTCCTAGTTCTAAGTCCCTTGCATCTACATTGTCTTCCTATTTTTCCTCTTGAATGAGTTGTTTTCTTCTTTCACCTTGATTGTTATTGTTCCTCTTATCAAGGCACCTTCCTTCATGGTGTCCCAACTTATTGCAATAGTAACACTTTAGGGGTCCATTTCTTCTTCTTGTGTTTGTTCTCCCTCTATTGAAGGGTCTCCTTCCTCTATAGTTTCCTCTACAGTTGGAATCATTTTTTTCTTTGTCTCCTTGGTCAAGGGTCCTATTGCTACTGTCATTATTCTGTCCTCTATTCCAAGATGTTCCTCTCCATCTAAAGTTCTTCCTACCATCATTTCTCTTTCCTTTGCCAAACTCATGCTTTCTCTTCCACTTCTCCTCTACCTTGAGTTCTATTTGATAGCACTTGTTTACTATGGTAGGGTAGTGTAGGCTAAGTTCCTCTTGAATGGATACCTTAAGGCAATTCATATACCTTGCTAGCTTTTCTTCTTCATCTTCTGCCACATTTGTCTTCATACATAGCTTTAGGAACTCCTCGGTGTATGAGCCTACATCCATGTATTTTTGCTTTAGGCTTTGCTTCCTCCTATGGAGTTGTACCCCATAGTCTTCAGGCACATATGTTTCCTTGATTAGGGCTATCATTTTGTCCCATGAATTTATCATGCTTCTCCCATTCTTCACCCTCTCTATTTGGATGAAGTTCCACCAAGTTAGGGCTGCTCCCTTCAACTTGGATCTTGCCATCTTTACCCTCAACTTCTCAGGGATGTCTTCACATTCAAAGAATGTTGTCAAGGCTTCTATCCAATCCAAGGCCAAATCTGCATTCATCTTACCATTGAAAACTAGTAAGTCTATCTTCTCCTCCATGGTCCTTCTTCCCATTGACTTTAAGGCATCTATGAGAGGTCTTTGGTCTACAGGGATGTTCTAATCATGGATGTCTTCCTCCTCTTCACTCCCTTCTTCACCAGCAGATTCATCATCTTTATCCTTATCTAACTTCTTCTCAAGTTCTTGGAGTCTCTTATTTAGGGTTGTATTTTCTGCCCTTTGTTCTCTCACCATTTTTTCTAGTTCACTGTTTGTGACCCTTGCAGGGATCTCTTCATCCTCAAGAGTAGACATAGCTCTGATACCACTTGATGCAAAGTGGGCAGCAGGAAGCTTCAAACAATGAACAAAGGTAAGGGAATGAACCCTTACACACCCAAATTTCAAGGGAAGGTGCCCTACACCTATCATAAGTGTATCAAGGACAAGTAATAAGGTTATCAAAACCCAAAAACCCCAAGGGAAACCTAATCACTAGGTTTCACTAAGTCCCAAACACCAATAACCAAGATTGGCTATGAAGCACTCTAACCCAATTTATGAACAATCCCCATGAAATGACTCACAAGACTAGGGGTGACCTATACTCAAGGATCTGGCCTATTTAGGTCCTCTTCTATTAGGTCCAATGGTTCTTTCACTCACTAGCAACCCATACAACATAGTTGCTTCACAAACCCAAGTTTAGGCTTGTAGCCCCTCCTAGAAGTGATTTTGATCCTATACCAAAATACTTCCATACTATATAATAAAAAAATTGGAGATTCTGACACCCTTTTGGGCCTTAGGGATCATATCCAAGCACCAAGATGTGAAACTAAAAGGAGAGTAGGAAAGCACCTAATCTAGGCAAGGGAATTAGGCTTAATTAGGTCTGCAATTGCATTACAAGTTCTATTTCCTATGAACAAATGCCCAAACCAATTATGGGAACATGTGAGGGCATACATAAGGACCTTATATCTTGAATTAGAGGTCTTGGTGAATCCCCAATCATCAATTATGCTGACTGTACTCAGTCACTTGTAGGTGCACACATAGAGATGTACACCTAGGGCATCATGGAAAATCCATCTCCTTGCAAGTTACCACCTCTAACCTGCATATTCTCAAAGTACATAAAAAAAAATTGAATTCCAACAAGGGGCATCAGATTCCCATGGTGGAATCAAGTAGAACACTCAAAATTAATTGAAACCCTGGTTTTAGGCCCACAATCCAAGCAGTCGGACTAAAAACTTAATAACTTTCAAGATAAGATTGATCAACACATGAGATCAATTGCAAATGGAAGAAGATTCAGCAGGAAAACTTTTGGCTTCATAATTTGATGCCCTTCTATCTGTACTAATCTATACAATTCAACTATCCACGGGATTTGCAGAGAAATGGTTGTATTTTTATTGATTCTTAATGCCAAATTACATGATTCTACCTTCCACCCACCTAGTAGGGCTTATGAAGGCCTCCCCCAATGGTTAAAAACTGATTTTCAAACTATATAGTTGTTGGGGGGTTGATTACAACTTTTAACAAAAGTTGTTTTACAACTTTTTAAGCATCTTTCTATCCTAGGTGACCAAACTTGGTCCAGAATGAAATCTAATGTTCCAACATGGATCCAAAAATTTCAAACATGAAAACCTAAGAAAATAACCTATGCTAACGTTTGGGACACCTATTGACCAAAAGTTGACCAAGGGCTTATCAAGGCCAATCTTGGAACTAGGTCTTACAAATAGGGTCCAATTGTAAAACATTTTTTCTAAAATGTCCTATAGACTACAAGGACCATCAAAGGATCCAAAAGAGTGTCAAAGACTCTTAGTTTTGTGAGGGTGCTCCTGCACCATAATCACTCTCAAAAATTGATGCCTAAACAACTACCCAAACACTCCTTAAATACTAATCTTCAGCCACAAGTCGACTAGATGAAACAATTAACTCCTAAACCAAGTCGGCTCCTATTACAAATAAATATTAAATGCAACAAAATTCAGCTCATAAATAGCCTTACAAACATTTAATTCTCCATTTCGACCTCTAGATCTACATAGGAGAATACAAAAAAGTATACCAACAATAAATGCACCAAGTCGGCGAACCAAATCTCCAAGAACTCCAATCGGTAAACCAGAACAACCGAGCACTAGAGAAACAACCGAGCATCAGTGAAACAACTGACTAAGCCAAGAAACACTGAACAACATAGGCATCACCGAGCACAAGTTCCACCGAGCACAAGAGGTTTCACTGAGTTCCTTCAGCAATCGAGCTTCCTTCAATAACCAAGATCATTGGTTAAAGCTACAACCGAGTAACACAGAACCAAAACAACACACCTCCATGAAGATTCACCGAGTACCCTAGAATGCCTCTACATCAAGAACAATACCATTGAAAGGATTTGTCTCAAAAGGTTATAGTGAATAGCTTAGCCATGAACCTATAGTCATGAGAGAAATCACTGCAAAATGTTTAAAATCGCTACAGATAATATCCAAATACAAAGGAGTAGCAATATCATGAGTAGGAATGCTAAACTTGGATTGAGTCATTGAAGAAATTTGTTGTTTTAAAGAACACACTGTTTGAGCCAAGCTATTAATGGTAGAATCGATAGAAAGGACAGTAGGAGGAGATATGTTGGAAATGTTAGGAACATTGTTAGAAATTGTAGGAGTGGATGAATATGAAAAATGGACACTATAGTAAGTGGGCACTGATGAAGGAAATGAAAAACATGACACTCTTGAAGGAATGAAAGGAGAAATAGGACTAGGAATTCTCACGTGTAGGATTGGAATTTTGAATTGAAGTTGTTACGATAGGTGGAGCATATGTGGACACACTAGGAATAGAATTAGAGAAAGGCATAGAGATCTCAACACTAGTAGTAGGTGAAATGAGGCCTAAATCTTGGGAACAATCCCTAATAGGATTTACATTGGTATCAATGAGATGAGAGATGCTATGCACGATGTTAACACTGTTGGCAAGTTGTCTATACTGAGGTATATGACTAGATATAGTGTTGTCATTGTACACACTCAAATAGTGCACTTCTCTAAGTCATTATATCGAAGGGAATCCATCAATAGGAAACCTTAGAAAGAGACCTAGAGCTCTCTATGTATGAAGTTGCAAGATTATTTAAAATTTTCTCTCAACTAGAGCTATTAAGCTAATGACCTTGCTAGTCAACCACACAATGAGAGATTCAAATGAAGACAAGGGAAAGAATGCCAATATCCCCAAGAATCACTATGAAATGCAAGTGCAAGCTAGATTAAGATGAATATGCAAGCTAGAAATGAGAGATGCAAGCTAAGCTATGGAAATGAAAGTACAAACTAAACTATGAAAGGAAAGATGCAAGTGTTACAAATCCTTCCTAATTAGACTAGATGAAGTAATCTAAAGCATAAAGGAAATCTATACTATGAATTCCATGATAATGGAACTAGAATGCAAGAGATAAACTATGAAAGCATGTAAAATGTAAGCCAAGAATGCTCCAAATCTTCAAAAGCTCCAAAGTGACCTAGAAAACCTGCAACATAACTTTAGTATTCAAAAATGCATATCAAAATGAGGAAGAAAGCTCTTCTTTTACAGGAAATGCAAAGGAATGGACCATGGAGATTAAGAGGCAAAAGATTTAATCAAGGGTGGAGCTTGAAAGAGGAGCAATCCATGTGCACAAATATCCTCCAATGAGAAAATAAGAGTTGACTTTTGTGTCCATATGAGACAAAAAGTGCTTTTCTCCTTTTTATAAAATAAGAATAATACTTTATTTGTACAACTTAGGATAAGATGAAAAGGTGGGGGATTTTTATTTAATAAAGGGGGAGGAAATATTCCTTTTAAATAAATAAAGACTTAGGATAAAAATGGTTAGCCCAAGGCAAATAATTGAAAATGATAAAATAGGATTTGATCAAGGAAATTGATATAATTGATAAAATGCTAATTTTTGAAAATATTAATTCAGGGATTTGATAAATTACTGAATGGGGGCCCAAAGTCTAGGTGACCATTTTAGGGTGCATACATTTTCCCCTCTTTGACTAATGTGTGATCATTATGGGAACACATGTGGTCAAAGAAGAATTGAAATGTGAGATTGATTTGGGATCACAAAACAATCCAGACGTGCGATCATTCTGGGAACACGCCAGGACAAAAATAAACTGACTAAAAGACAAGACCAACACCATTGTTGTTAAGTGATAGTCAAGTCTCAAAATAAGAGATAAGAATCAAAAGACAAGATCAACACCGTTGCTGTTAAGTGATAATCAAGTCTCAAAATAAAAATCTCAAGCTGAATTGAATGATAAAGTTGAATCAAAGATTAAAGCTGATAGGTACTGCCCCCTTGGAATTGTAATCAAAATCAAGTAGAGAAGTAGCAAAATACATAAACTTGATCAAAGCACTAGAAATCATGATCGAAGATGAAAGATAATAGGATAACCATTAACCAGTGAAGATATTCCCTAGTTTGACTGAAAAAGATAAAGTCAAACCTCTAAGAGATGAAGTGAATGAAAATGAAATGAAATACTAGAAGGTTGAAAGAGATGGGGATGAAGAAATGAAGGTGCCCCAGCGAAGATCGAAGGATCAGGCCTCAAATGGTTAGCTAATTGCGCAAAAGAGGGTTAAATTTTGAAATGTGAATTTGACTATCAAGATTAACTCAAATTTCAATTTTGACTCTAAAAATGGATCCAGGACGTCGAAATTAGCTAAGGGTGCAATTTTTGCGCAGTTTTGAGGTGTTTTGAAAATTAGGTCAAAAAGTCAAAATGCTATAAAAGGGGTAAAAAGGTCATTTTTCAAAATCATTTGTCTTTGAGTGATTTGAGAATTTTGAGATCTTAGAGAGAGAAAATGGCTTAGCAAGCAGCAGTTTCGATTCACAAGTATCGATTTGAGCACTCCTGGTTGCACAATCGGCCTCCACAGTATGGTGCCTCGATATGTTTTCAAAAAAGCTTGCCCCTTTTTGAGTCATTACGAGCATTTAATGCATTTTACACATGTTTTTAAAATTTTTAAATTTTCAAATTTTACACTTAGGCGAAAAGTCGTGAGAAACTTTACAAGTATCACCTCCTTTGAGAGTTTCTATCGTGTGATACTTCGTGGATCCAGATAGTATCGCGTGGATATGTAAGCCAATATCGTGCAATAACTAGAAAACTATCACATGATCCTATGCGAAGTATCACCTAAGAAGATATTATTGCCCGATTATTAGAGAAAGTATCGGGCGATGCTTTAACAAAAAATAGTATCGCCCAGTAAAAATTTGACATGTTTTTAGTATTTTTTTTTAGCAAAATGACATGGGTCTAGACAATGTTTACTTTTTAAGATATTTTGTACTAATTTTTAGACATCTATCATGACATGTGTTGACATCTAGCTAGGTTTAATGGTTTGTAGGAGCACTTTCTGGTGCTACACATTAGAGCGTCGAAGGTGATAGGGCTATGATTTGTTCAAGATCTAGATGATCCGGGCAAGACATATCTGAGGGCTATGGGCTTCGAGTACTTCCTACAGTTACCCTACATTAGAGTTGATCATGGGTTGTTGACTGCGCTTGCCAAGAGATGGCATAGTGAGCACAATACCTTCCATCTACCTACTGGAGAGGCATCGATCACCCTGGAGGATGTGTATCGGATACTTCGAGTATCGAGCCATGGCAATCCTGTAATTATAATCATGTTTATAGATAGTCATAAATCCAAAGTTTCCATATAATAGAAACTGACATGATTGTTTGATGTCACAGGTATACTATGATCAAGATGCTACCGAGGGATGGTGGGCCATCCAGGGCATGTTCTAGGATGTCACCATTATAGATAGACATGTTAGCTGAGACTGATTGATGGATGATTTTGGCAGGGACTTCCCAGTACCTTGCATAGTTGCTTCTATTATCGTACATGACCTTATCACTGACAGGAGTCAGAAGGGTTTTCCACTGGGATGGGGCAAGTTGTTGGTTGATCTAGTAGCACACCCACGTCAGATGGCATGGGGCTCAGCCATACTAGTGGACATGTACCACGAGTTACATGAGATTGTCTACCATAATAGTAGGACATGGGCATGCAGTGTTATCTTAGCATAGGTTTGGGCATGGGAGCACATCACTGTGGTGCACCCCCAAGTACAGCCGAGGGAGAGGAGGCATCCCTCCATATATAGGTATGCAGGATTCTTATCACATCCTCACAGTAGGGATGTGACATACTATAGGAGGATATTGGATGAGCTTACCTTATTCCAGTGGAGGCTGTATAGGGTTGTGGAGGGATGGGGAGATGTTGAGGATGAGCTTAGTTACATGTTATGCTGTCGGCCACTAGTAGGTCAACATATAGAGATCGTAGAGAGATTTTTGATCACTTGGGTATGGTGGCAGTTTAGGTGGCAGCAGCAAGTATCCACTGAGACTACTACATATGTCCGAGCTAGGGATGAGGAGGGTTAGGGTTGGCTGTCGATGCTGGATTACCAGCAGGTAGTACAGGACACAACCGCGATCAAGAGAGAGCCCTGGGAATACCTCCTAGACATGGGGGACACAGGGGCTGATGCAGCCTATAGAGTAGAGTGGCGGAGGGTTCCATTCCCTCGATTCACAATTCATGATGTACAGCCAGCAGCTCAGAGGGATGATGGTGATGACAGCGGAGACAGAGGAGATGGTGGAGGGAGAGGGAGAGGGAGAGTGAGGGAGACTAGGGAGGGTTCATGATCAAGTGGCCAGAAATGGTCATGGGGTCAGATCTCTGCTGATGAGAGTGAGGATGTGGTGAGATCAGTTTGCCGACAGGTAGAGGATAGGCAGGATCAACCTATAGCAGGAGAGGACCTGAGAGCCAGGATATAGGCTCTAGAGACAGAGATGCGGTAGCTGAGGATCACGACAGCTGTTAGAGAGAAGCAGTTGATGGATTTGAGGGTAGAGAGAGATCAATAGCTATCTGATCTCAGGGAAAAGATAGCATGCCAAGAGACATTAGCACAGGGGATGCACTAGAGATCCGACGGGAGGCAACGAGAGCTACATACTATCATGGGCTCTATCTTTAGGTTGTCCCAGAGGGTCAGAGAGTGCTGACATTTTCTTAGAGGGTAGGGCTGTCAAATATGGTACCAGACAGGGCAGTGGCACCACCTCCTCCTCCACCAGCTCCACATGATGGTGCTAGTGAGTCCTAGGTTTAGGGCTTAGGTTCTTAGATGTTTGACACATATCATGAGACTTTGATCTAGATTTTGGGATCCCATATTTTATATATTGTACTATGACATTCATATATATATGAGATTATTGGATTTGTGATGTATCTATGTTATTTGTCTCTCTTGTGATGGATATTTCAATTTGTATATTGTCTTGTCATATTGCTCAAAATGTATGTTTATATGCTCATGTATATTCTCTCTCATAGATGTATATTTAATTCTCATGTGTATGATATAGACTCATGATTCTGAAAATGATCTCTTTTTGATATAGATATCATGATAAGATTAACCCCTTGTAATGACAAGAATAGGTCATGATGTGAAAGACAAGGAGTGAAAGACATGATCAAGAATAGGAAAGGTGAGCGCAGTTGACCAACTAGTCCACGAAAGATAAAAGGAGAGCTCTCTCCATATGCAAGATGCAAGAATAATCTAACATGAACCTAAAAAATGCAAGCTACTATGAAAAGTGGTTGACTTGCAAGGTCACAACGCTAATAGACATCTAATAATCATCATCAAGCTTTATTGGTAGTGTCGCAAGATCATACAATGCACACTAGTATAACTATGGGTATATGAATATGATCTATATCAGATAGGAATGTGGGAATCCCACCTAAGCATCAAAGACATATAAGTCAAGATGACTAGTGCAGTGAGATTACCTAAGTTTGATATGGCAAGATTATACTCGCATCGAAACACAAGGAAAGTCAAGACAACTATAAGTATGCACTTGCGTAAAACAATCAAGGATAATACTTTGTAGATCCTAGGTGTCAAGTGAATCAAGTGTAAATGACAATTAGGACCAACAAAATATACCCACAAGTAGAAAAAGAAATAAAACATGTCCTCATGTCCTCAGTCTTCTAGCTATGCATCATCAAAAATTATCATAGGAAGAGAAAACTCATCAAAGAAATCATCATAAATAGCACATAAGGAAAACAAAGTCAAAAAAGTCTCAGTGAGTCAAGTGTTTAAGTGCGTGTGTGTAGGTCATAGAATCAATCTTTGAGCATCACATCTACAAATGAGAAAATATCATATCATGCTAGACTGCGGGTAAGACATCTGATAAGTGTTGAAAAACACTTGACACTAGGGTAGTGTTGAAAAACAATGTTTGGGTGGTGTTGAAAAACACCATTTGCAAGATGTCATAAAGACCAACGCATCCTAGAGACCAAAGCTAACACGGTTATGCCCCCTAGACAAAGACAAAGACCAATTCCAAACCAAAGCAACAAGGTCAAGGCATGATGGAGAAAGGCTAAGTGTCAAGGACGCATGCTAAAAGACAAGGGTGTAAAGACCTCAAGTAGCACCTGTTTCCAGGTTTTCACCACTAGGAGATTTTTTTATTTTTTTAATTTTTTTGTATTTTTGCTACCAAGGCGCCTGTTTCCAGGTTTTCACCAAGGCACTTTTTCTTATTTTTTTGAATATTTTTTGAATTTTTTGATTTTTTTTGGTATTTTTTAGGACTTTTTATGATTTTTAGAATTTTTTTGGCATCATATATGAATTTCTTTGGAATTCTTTCAAGATCATAAAATATGTACAAAGGATGCCCCCAGACAAAATAGGCATCATGGATAGAACTTCTTGAGGTGCAAAACATTGATAGGGTCAAGGAGCTATTCCCCCTCTGGATTGGATAGTAAATAAGAACTTGTACCAAAAGCTGCAGTAATGATGTATGGTCCAAGCCAATTAGGTTCAAACTTTCCCTTTTGTTCTCTATTTTGTTGGTTCTTAGGGTTTTCTCGCAAAACAAGATCCCCCACTTGAAATTCCCTAGGGCGAACTTTCTTGTTGAATGCTTTGGACATACGCTTTTGGTAAACTCTCATGTGATCAAAAGATGCTTTTCGCTTTTCATCTAGAAGTTCTAGTTCCTGCAACCTCATGGCACGGTAGTCTTCATCTGTCACTAAACCTTTGAGAGAGACTCTAAGTAAAGGGATCTCTACCTCTAAAGGTAACACTGCTTTAGCACCATAAGTGAGGGAAAAAGGTGTAGCCCCTGTTGGAGTACGAATACTCAGTCTATAGGCCCACAAGGCTGAATTTATCTATAGGTGCCAGTCTCTACCATTCTTGTGAACTGTTCTATGGAGACTCTTGAGAATGGTCTTATTTGAAGCCTCTGCTTGTCCATTTCCTTGCGGGAAGTAAATGGAGGACCAATGTTGTTTTATCATGAATTTCTTGCAGAGATGTTTAAGGTCCTTATTTTTAAACTGACCCCCATTGTCAGTGATTATCTCAGAGGGCACTCCATACCAACAAATGATATGATTCAAAATAAACAAAGAAATTGTCTTGCTTGAGGCAACAGAAAGTGGGATAGCTTCTACCCATTTGGTAAAGTAATCAGTAGCAGTAATAATGAATTTGTGTCCACCTGATGAGTTGGGATGAATCTGCCCAATGAGGTCAAAAGCCCAGCGCTAAAATGGCCAATGAGAAATAGAAGGAATAAGCTCTCTGCTTGGAGCATGTATCAAGTTTCCATGTTTCTGACACTTTTCACAAGATTTAAAAAAAGCTACTGCATCTGTCTGCATGTTAGGCCAATAGTACCCCACCCTAAGCAACTGTCAGGCCATGGCAAGACCATTAGAATGTCCTCCACACATGCCCTTGTGAATGTCAACTAATGCTTGGTTGGACTCATCCTTTTATAAACACCTAATAAGTGTCCCATCTAAACCCCTTCTATACAGATCACCAGAGATAAGGGTGTGGTGAGAGGCATTACGAACAAGGTTTCTTCTTTCAGAATGATTGAAGGTTTCGGGAATAGTACCATCACAAAGATATGAATAAATGGTACCATAGCGAGATGGTTCATGGCTAACCAAGGTACAAATGACATGGCTTTTTGAGGAGTCAAAAATAGGGTAACGTAGCTCTTCCACCAGGAATTCAAATCTAGACTCATGCTGTTCTAGCTAAAGAAGTGAAGCTAATGTAGCCATAGCATCAGATGCTTTATTTTCTCCTCTAGGGATTTGTTGAAATGTAACAAAGGTAAAGTATCGGTGCAATGAATCAACCATCTTCTTATAGGGTATCAATTTGTCATCCTTTGTTTGATATTCTTCATTAACTTGGTTGATAATCAATTGCAAATCCCCATAAATGTGCAGCTCTGTAATTCCCCATTCTATGGCCATTTTCAATCCATTTGTCAAGGCCTCATATTCAGCAATGTTGTTTGTGCATGGGAACAATAACTTATAGGACTTAGGAATAGTATAACCATGAGGAGAGACAAACAACACTCCAGTGCCTGAACCATTTTGCATGAAAGAACCATCAAAGAACATCTTCCATGTTCTTGTAGTCATATACATGATGTGCTCATCTGGAAACTCAACTTGAATGGGTACTTTGTCTTGAATTGGAAAATCAGCCAATTGATCTGTAATGGCTTGTCCTTTTATATCCTTACACTCAACATACTCTATGTCAAATTCTAAAAGAATCATCATCCATTTAGCAAGTCTACTTGTGAGAGCAGCCTTACTGAGCAAATATTTTAGAGGATCAATTTTTGCAATGAGGTGTATTGTATGTGCAAGCATGTAATGTTGCAACTTTTGGGAAGCAAACACCACTGCTAGGCAAGATTTTTCAATACTAGTATAGTTGACCTCATATGAAACAAGTGTTCAGCTGATGTAATATATGGCTCTTTCTTTTCTAGTATCATCAAGTTGAGCCAATAATACCCCCAAAGAAGATTCTGTTGCTGAGACACATAATATAAGTGGTTTTCCTAGGATAGGAGGCATTAAGATTGGAGGATTAGCCAAGTACTGTTTGATTTGATCCATGCTTTTCTGACATTCCTCATTCCAGACACATTTAACCCTTTTATGCAGAGTCTTATTAAAGGGTTGAGCTCTATCAGCCAGTTGTGAAATAAACCTCCTTATAGACTGAAGACATCCTTGAAGACTCCTCATTTGACTGATGTTTTTAGGAGGTGGCATATCCATTATTGCTTGAACTTTTTCTGGATCCACCTCTATTCCTTTAACTAAAATGATAAATCCTAAGAGTTTTCCAGAGGTAACTCCAAATGCACACTTTTTTGGATTTAATCTGAGTTGAAACTATTCCATACGATCTAGAATTACTTCCAAATCGCCAAGGTGTGTATCCCTTTTCTTGGATTTTTCCAAGGTGTCATCCACATAGTCTTCCATGTTCTTATGCATCATGTCATGGAAAATAGTAGTCATAGCTCTTTGATATGTAGCTCTGGCATTTTTTAATTTAAATGGCATGACGTTCCAACAATAGGTTCCCATGCACAAGTGAATGCAGTTTTCTCTTGGTCTTCAGGAGCTATTTTGATTTGATTATACCCAAAAAAGCCATCCATCAAAGAATAGATCTCATAGCCCGCGATCATGTCCACTATCATGTCTATATTTGGAAGCGGAAAATCATCCTTTGGGCATGCTTTATTAAGATCTCTAAAGTCTGTGCAAACACAAATGGACTTGTCATGTTTTGAAACTGGTACAATATTGGATATCCATTCAGCATAATCAATAGCTCTTATAAATCCTACACTAAGGAGCTTTTCTAATTCAGCTTTGACAAGGAGAGCTATGTGAGGATGCATTTTCCTCAATTTATGTTTTACTGGTTTGATTCCTAGAGCTATGGACAAATGATGCATAATGAGACTAGTGTCCAATCTTGGCATGTCTGAGTAAGTCCAAGCAAAATTAATTTTCTTTCTTTGTAGGAACTTGGTATATGCCTCCTTTTCTTGTGTTGATAGAGACTGAGCTAAATGCACAATTTTTGGAGCCTCTGGTGTATTTAGATTGACTGGCTATGTAGGCTCAACAAGCACTAAAGAACTATCTTGAAAATAACTGGGAAGATGATCAAGTACCCCATCCTTAGGCGCCTCAGGGAGGTTTTCACCTTCGGATACGTCTTTTATTTTTACTTTTTTCAGTTTTGAAACTGCCACATAGTGGTGTTCGCCATCAGAACTCTTATTTTTTGTTTCTTTTCTTTTTATTTTTTGACTGAGGTACTTGATATATGGCTCTGTCATACTTGTATTTGGTTCACTGGTGGAAGAGACTATAGGTTCAAGGGCATTCAGGTAGCACGCTATCTCATAGTCATTTTGATAAGTTAGGAGCTGAGGCTCTTGATAGCGCTGAGACCAATCAATTAAGTGAGGATTGGCAAGGGGTAGGTCAATGGCTAGTTCAATATTGTGTATGTGAATGGTATCATCTCTGGTGATTGTAGAGTTAGGATCCGTCAAGTATCCCTCTAAGGTACCCAAATTAGGACTTATCCTACTAAGCAAAGCATCATCCACTAAAGCAACTCATGGATTCCAATCCTCTAGTCCTACACTAGACTCATTAGCTACCTCAGATTGGGAACTATATGTATGGACAATAGCAATGTCCATGTCAACTGTAGAACAATCAGAAAGAGTCTCCCACTCATACTCATGTGAGTCTGTATCTGAATCCCGACTAGGATGCTTACACCAACCATATTTTTTAGGCCTTGAAGTAGAAACATTGATGTCACCAAGGGTAACACCCTCTTGAATGCCATTTGTATGTTGAATAGGATCCTCAACATGATCTTCAATAGTGGATTGTTCTTGTTCTAATTCTGAAACTGTTGGATTATCAACTGTAGTATCTAAATCTCCCCAAAGGAGATTGGTGGAAGGGACCCAATCTTCACACCTATCTTGCTGATTATGAAAATTAGGTATGTATTCATCATCACTATCCATCGCAACTAGGATAGGGGTAACTTTCTTGTTCTAACTTTCAAAACCTAGGCCAATTGTAGTCTTAGATTTGCACCCAAAAAGAGCATGATTGAGTGGTTCAGCCTTAGCATCTAGTCTATGACTAAGCGGACCGTGACCTGGGTAACCCATATTTTTGACCAAAGTATATCCTCTCTCATAAGTCTTAGGAGATGGAGAAAAATTTTCATTGTGCTTGTATTTTTCCTCTTTGTAAATCCAATCTCTAATAGCTACTTCCTCTTTTTCATCTTGAATGGGTATTGAAGACCTACAAATGTATCAAACAGAGTCATTGCTGAGGACGAGGGATGCATCTCCTGTGAAGGTTTACCATAGGACCTAGGTGAGACTGGCAGCTTTGTGAAGGAGTCAATGTGATAACCACCCATACCAAGGTCTATGGCTTTGAACTTATTCTGACATTGTGCCAAAGTTGCATCAAAATTTTCTGCTTCTCGATTAAGAGGAACATGGGTCCCTACTGAAATTGCATTAATAGATAATGTGCTATCCCCGGGTATACAAACCTCTACTCCATTATAGGGGAACTTGACACATTGGTGGTAGGTGGATGGCACCACTTGCATGTCATGGATCCATGGTCTACCAAGTAGAATATTATAGGCTAAAGGACCAGCATCAACAATCTAGAACAAGATGTCCTTTTCAATGAGGCCAATCCTGACAGGAAGGATGGCCAAGCCTTTGGAGCTTCTCTCTGCCTCATCATAGGCTTTGATGGTTATTTTCTTGTGACTATCAATAACTTTCTCTGAGTAACCCAGTATTTTCAACAAACTCAAGGAACAAATATTGAGCCCAACACCCCCATCAATCAACACACGCCTGACACAGGTCTTGTGAATCATGACTTCAATATGAAGGTCAAGATTATGCGGATGGCTCAACGCTTTGTCATCTTCTTCTAAGAATGTGAGGTAATGTGGGCTGGAAAGGTGATTTACCATGTTTTGGAATTGATCAATATCTATGTTGTTAGGGACATTAGCTATATGCAAAGCATCTTCAAGGACACGCTTATGTCTTGGAGACAACTCGAGGAGCTCAAAAAATGAAATTTGAGCTGGTGTTCTTTGTAACTAATCAACAAGATTGTAGCTCATTTCTGGATTAACTGCTGACTTGGTGGTGACATTCTTGGATGTCACTTGCTTTGGTTTTCTAGATTGGTTAGAATTAGGACCTCTAATGACCACAAGACCTTGACCTTGCCTTCTAGTGACAGCATTAAGAGTTTGAGATGACCTTCGAAAGTGAGGACCTCTAAGCACCACCACAGGTTCATTATCAAATATAGGAGAGTCCACATCATGACTATAAGAATCTTTGTTTCACATCATGTTGACATTTTCATCCACAGCTTCAAGCATATTGATAACATTCTCTGCAGATGTATATGTGTAGTTGATTGCAGCTTTTCCATCTTTGGGTTTAGAGGTTTCCCCCTTATCATATTTAGGCAAAGGTTCCTTACATGCTTTATGATCCACATTGGTTTTCAACCCATCAATCTCAAGCTTGCCATTTTCAATAAGATCTTGTATGAGATGTTTAAGTTTCCAGTAGTGTTCTATGTCATGTCCAATGCCATTATGAAATATGCAGTAAGCTTTTTCATTCCACCAATATAGCTTAATGTCAGGTATGTGAAATTTTGCTGGATCTTGTGGTTGTGCAAGATTGTTATCAATAAGCATTTTGAAAACATCTTCATAAGAATCCCCAAGCTTAGAGAATTATCGCTTCTCCTTTTTAGGTCTTTCTTGATATCTTTGTTTATGCTCTTGCTGGTTAGAGGATGTGTTAAGCTTCATAGCTTGAACTGCACTAGATAAATGAAGGACACCTTGATCCTTTGGTTGGTTAGAGTCAACAACCCCATCATTGACTACTTGCTTATTTTTATTCCAGTGCAAGTTCTTGCCTTTATCCTTATGATTGTTGTTATTATTTTGACTATTGTTGTTATTATGTTGTTTAGTCAAAATACCTTGCTCTTTTAAGATATCCTTTATTCTACATGTGGTTTTGACCATGGTGTCGAATGAATCAAAAACCATCTTTTGAACCTCATACCACATCTCAGGTACTAAATTGCTCACAATGATATCAATTCTCTCCTATTCAGGAATTGTCCTAGAATATCGGGAGCATAATCGTCTCCACCTTTGTAAAAATGTAACAAAGGATTCTCCTTGATTCTATTTTATATTGCACAAATCAAGCATGGTGACTAATCTTGATAAATTGTAGGCAAAATGTTGCACAAATCTGTGGACCAGTTCTTTAAAAGTTTTGATGGGAGGGGTTATGTTGGTAAACCACTCCATAGCTTGACCTTTTAGACTCCTTGGAAATAATCTCATCAGATAGGAATCTTCATGGTGAAATTCAAAACTCATGGTATAAAACTGATGCACATGATCATGTGGGTCACCATTACCATCATATTTTTCATATTGGGGAAATTCAATTTTCCAAGGAAAATCCATCTTGCTCACACTCTTATCAAAAGGATTAGGACAAATAGAATCAAGGTTGAAGGAACTCTTGGGAGCCATCATCTTCTTGATTTTCTTAATCTCCTCTTCTTGTGAGGGACTCTATTTCTTTATTTTCCTATCCACATCAAAGTTATAAGGGACCCTCACACCCTTGTTGATTAGGCTCTCTAGGAACTTATCTTTATTTTGCTAAACATATTTCTCCACATATTGTTGGAAAAGTGGTTCTTGTTGCATTCTCATAAAGTCTTGAGCTTCATAATTTGCACTAGTTCCTCCATGTTGAGAGCCATGATGAGCTCATTGGGAGGGTTGTCTTGAGTTCCTAGGAGGCGTCTATCTCCTATAGTGAGCATGTTGTAAAGTCCTTCCTCTAGGACTAGGAGATCTTGATGGGGACTTTGAATATTTTTTGCCTCGTGGGGTGCCCAAGGGAGTGGATGGTGGGGATTTGGTCCCACTGTTGGTACCCCTATTTTTGAATTGTGCATTAAGTTGTTGGGCTAGGAGCCAATCTTGTTCTTCTTGTGCGGCCCTTCTCTCTATGTCCAACAAGGCTCGTTGTTCCTCCTCTAGGAGCCTAAATCTTTCTTCTTTTGCAGCTTGTTCATTTAAGAAGGCTTGTTTTTCTCACTCAATACTTTTTAGCCTCTCACTTGTATATCTTGCGGTTGTTTTTAGTGGAGATCTTGGCCTTGAGTGATTGAACAAGTTAGCTGCATTCACATGAGCATCACAAGATTAGTTGTTTTGGTCTTCATGTTGTGACCATGCATCTTGATGAGCTTGTGCATAGTGTCTTTCGGCTCATTGATGAGCATCCAGATATCTTGAATTAATAGGAGGTGACTCAGGTTGATTGTCATCATTGAATGACATGTTACTCCTATGTCTCTAAAAAATGTCATCAAGAGTTTGATCTATTGCTTCTCTTTGTCTCCTAGTCAAAGTGTAGCTCATATCCATATTTGATTGAGATGATGGTAAAGAAGTACTCAGCTGACTAAGGCTACTCTTAGCCTCAAACCAAACTTCTGAAGCACTCCTAGGAGATTGATCGAAGACGGGTTCCTTCCCCTTTCACCTTTGATGAATTTGGACAAAAGGTAATTGTTCAAAAACTACTTGAGGTTGTTTTCCTTGACCCACTTGGTATCTTGTTGTAACCGGCATGAAAGAAAAGACCCTTAGTGAGAAAATAACCTTATGAATCACTAATTGTCAAACTTAGGATAGTGAAAATATTCAATTGTCCAAAAAGAGATATAATGAGATGGAAAACTGACAAAAGGTATAAATCAACACTGTCATAGTGGTGCATAACAAAAGGATTCCAGTATCCTAGCACATATGGATCAGGAGGATGATTTAACCAAAATATATTGAAATTGAATTTATATGAGAGTGGATTTGGACAAAAGAGTACTCAAACTCTACAAGTGTGCAATCAAAGAATCTAAAGGTGAATCTTGTCAACAAGGATGGTTCCTAACTTACCAAAGACAAGAAATTTTTTTTGTGAAGTCAAAGATTACTAACTCAAGATGTCTAGAGCCAAAAACCTGAGGCACAAACAAGCTTTCAGTTGCAGGGTACGAAACTTACTAAAATCTGGTCAACTAAGAGAAGACTAAAAATTGCATGAATTAGGTAGACAATAAAAAATTCTGGGTGATAGTTTCCAGGCTAACAGGGTGACAGTTTTAGACCAGCCGATAGTTTCAGACCAGGTGATAGTTCACGTTAAGCAGGGTGATACTTTCCAAGCAGCCCAGGCTATACTTTCTAGGCAAACAGGGTGATAGTCCTCCAGGGGAGAACTATCGTGCGATATTTTCTAGGACAAAGAGTGATACTGTTCCAGTGTCGTATGATTCTTGACCAGTGAGTGTCAAAATCTCAATTTTTAAGGAAAATTTGGTCCAAATTTCAGTTTGAGGGTTGGTTTTTTTTATCTCAATCATAGTGACAGTAGTAAATTAATAGGTTTGCAAACAATAGGTGATCAAACATGTCTCCAAACACTTAAAACAAGGGCAAAAGAAACCTTGCCAAGACAAGCAATTGTGATATCAAAATTGAAAAACTTCTATGAGCACTACCGAGATGTTGAATATGCAAGAACATTTACACAGGTATATCACAATGAGAACACTTCAAGCACTTTTTAGCCTAAAAATACAATGGCTCAATACTTAACAACTTGGCCCACACTTGATGCTCCATTTCCTCACACAAAGTGGTTGCCCACAATAGATATTGGCTTTGTCGTTGAAGTGCCAATGACACAACCAAAGGAGCACAGATGGTGAGTAATCTTGAGGTGATCTGGGTTATTCCACTAGGATCAATCCTTGCACCAAGAAGCTAAGCGGAAAAATAGGGTGGCCTCTATCTATGGTTCTTAGTAAGGGCTTCCGTTCGTAATACCCCTCTTGCTCCCCAAAGGGACTCCTTACCTTGCGGCAAGTAATGGACCTCGCGGCCAAAAGAGTACCTTAAGCATTCTTGCTCAAGATTTTCCTTATGGTCACAATCCCACAAGTACTCACATCAAATGAAGACAAGTACTATGTCTACCAAGGTTTTGTGTCCTTGATAGCCTTGAGTTTATAGTGAGTCAGAATAGCTGGCAATAAGCTTGTCCCCACTTGGGTTGTTCCTCTTGATTGCTCAAGAGCAGGCCCGCTAAAGGATTCTAAAGATCTAAACAAAGAATGGATCAACTTATGAGATTCAATATTTTTCTTTCACCACAAGGGTGAAGAGCATACTCCTCTATCTCGAAGCTTTCTCCCAAACACACCAAGCAAATGTTCAATTACCCTCTTGCTTTCAAAATCCAAAAATGGGTCAAGATTTTTTGGTTCACCACAAGGGTGAAGAGCATACTTCTCCTACCACCCAAGAATTCCTACAACAAGATATTATATTCCTATGAAATGAAACAACTAGTAATTGCCACACTTGAAAATGAAATAAACAACAAGCACTTGATTGGGTTTTTATGCTTTGGGCAACCCTAAAAAAACTGTTAGTAGCCCTTGTGCATTTGAAGCTTTGACATGCGTTCTTTTGGAAAAATATTTCAAGCAATGAGAGCACCTACAAGCACAACTTGTTAGCCCCACAAGGTTAGAAAAAACAAAAATCCAAATGAAATCTGCAAATTAAATCTATCTAACCACAACAAACTAAACCAGCAAGCTAACTAGATCCAAATTCGGCAAGAAAGAACCAAGAAACAAATCACTGTTGGGTATAAGTGATAGTATAGTCACCAAAAATATCGCGCAACACTTTACAGTATACCGAGGTGATAATATATTTCTGGGCAATACTTCGCTTTACTACAGGTGACAGAATGTCTCAAACGGGGTGACAAAATGTCTCAAATGGAGCGATAATTTAACTGGTAAAGTATCGCATGACCGCACATGAACTGTCACGCGATACTGGAAAACTATTATGCGATAATCTGAGATTGAAAAACTCGAGAGCCGAAAATGAAGCTAAAAATTGATGAAAAATTTGACGGAAATGTAGAAAATTAAGGACAAAACAATAATGCTCTACCCCATGGTGGGTGCCAAAAATGTACACACTCAAATAGTGCACTTCTCTAAGTCATTATATCCAAGGGAATCCATGAATAGGAAACCTTAGAAAGCGACCTAGAGCTCTCTATGTATGGAGTTGCAAGATTATTTAAAATTTGCTCTCAGCTAGAGTTATTAAGCTAATGACCTTGCTAGTCAACCACACAATGAGATATTCAAATTAAGACAAGGGCGAGAATGCCAATATCCCCAAGAATCACTATGAAATGCAAATGCAAGCTAGATTAAGATGAATATGCAAGCTAGAAATGAGAGATGCAAGCTAAGCTATGGAAATGAAAGTACAAACTAAACTATGAAAGGAAAGATGCAAGTGTTACAAATCCTTCCTAATTAGACTAGATGAAGTAATCTAAAGCATAAAAGAAATATATACTGTGAATGCCATGATAATGGAACTAGAATGCAAGAGATAAACTATGAAAGCATGTAAAATGTAATCCAAGAATGCTCCAAATCTTCAAAAGCTCCAAAGTGACCTAGAAAACTTGCAGCATAATATTAGTATTCAAAAATGCATATCAAAATGAGGAAGAGAGCTCTTCTTTTATAGGAAATGAAAAAGAATGGACCATGGAGATTAAGAGGCAAAAGATTTAATCAAGGGTGGAGCTTGAAAGAGGAGCAATCCATGTGCACAAATATCCTTCAATGAGAAAATAAGAGTTGACTTTTGTGTCCATATGAGACTAAACGTGCTTTTCTCCTTTTTATAAAATAAGAATAATACTTTATTTGTGCAACTTAGGATAAGATGAAAAGGTGGGGGTTTTTTATTTAATAAAAGGGGAGGAAATATTCCTTTTAAATAAATAAAGACTTAGGATAAAAATGGTTAGCCCAAGGAAAATAATAAAAAATGATAAAATAGGATTTGATCAAGGAAATTGATATAATTGATAAAATGCTAATTTTTGAAAATATTGATTCAGGGATTTGATAAATTATTGAATGGGGGCCCAAAGTCTAGGTGACCATTTTAGGGTGCATACAGTCATTATGGAAACAAAGTCATATAGCAGTTTGGAGTCAGTGCACTTGATGTAAAGATCAGAATTCGGTTGTGTTGAAGACTGGACAATGTACAGAGTTCATGCAGCTCAGAGCATCAGCGTACGTGCGTACGGATGAATTATGGTATGCACCCTAGAAGTTAAGTTTGTTAGACTATACTTATGCTTAGTCTATGAGTGCATAAGTAGATGTGCAAGGATGAGAAAGTTACAGTCAGCTGAAGTTGCACAGCCAGTGTGTGCCAGCAATGAACAGAGCATGGAGCCGATAGATAGTATTTTGGTTTGCGGTTATAATGTAATATTGTAAAGGCTATGTGCCCATTGTATTTAGGTTGCCAACATGTTTATATGTATAGCTGTAAGCACGCTTAAGCCAATTCATTTGGAAGTGTTTTTTGTAATTAGTTATAGGGCTGACCTAATTGTGTATTTTGTATGAGCGTATAAATATAAGATGCACCCATTGTATTTGGTATGGAAGTTGATAGAGAGTTGTAATAAGTAGAGCAGAAGTATGTGAAGATACTAGAAGATGTATTAGAGCTTTTGTAGAGGTTAAAGCATCAGCGCATCGAAGGAATTGATATGACAAGCAGTGTCACAGTGGCAGTTCATCCTATAAATATAGTGTGTATCTGAGATCAGAAGGTTGTAGCCTTCACCACTTGAGAAATGAGCTCTTGGATAGTGCATCCTTTCCCCTAACAGGGACTATTGTAAAAGACTCCTAATAGGGTCTGACCCTTAACAAGGTCTACTTTACTTAAAGCATTGTAAAGCCACTCCTAACAGGGTAAAGGATCTTCTAACAAGGATCACAAAATACTAGTGCAGAATATTAGTGGGTGTCAATTCCCACCAGGGTTTTTACCTATTTGGGTTTCCCCGTAATCATATTGGTGTCATGTGTTGATTTCATGTTTCATGTTTATGTGAATGTTTATTTTAGTACTTAAGCATTTAAGTTCAGCATAAAGATTAAAGTGAAAAGTTAAAATACAATGAACACTGATTCACCCCCCCCCCTCTCAATGTTCCCATTCCTAACAATTGGTATCAGAGCTCTAGTCCTTAGCTTAGAAGTTTAACCACTTGAAGAGATCATGGACAAAGCAGAAATGAAACATCTGAAAAGAAATCTTGAAGCTGCTCTTAGAGACCTGGACAAGTCAGAAAGAGAATCTTAAGAACTAAAGGATAAACTCAGTGATGCTCAATTAGTCATCAAAAAGCTAAGGAAAGATTTGAAAGAATGCTCTACCAGTGATCTAGGGAAAATGGTCAAGAAGCTGAATGAAGAAAATAAATCCTTAAAAGAACAACTTGAAGAGTTTGATGATAAGCTGACTAATAATCAGAAAGTCTATGATGAACAGATCAAAGAGAACCTTCAACTGAATGAAGAACTAAGGCAAGCAAACATGGAAATCTTGGAGCTAAGGAATAGCAAAGAAAGCTTGGAGTCCGAATTGAAAGTAACAAATTACACACCAGTTCTGATTTGATAGAATCTCACTTGTATGCAAGGAGAGCCAAAGGAGACACTAGCTATATTGGATACAATGAAGCACAAAATTAGATTGACAATATGCGAGAAAGAAAGGATTCACAAAAGGACTCTACTGATGCTGAAAAGACTGAAGATCAAACCAAAGATAATGGTGAACCACCTAAGATTAAGCACAAGCCTGTAGACCACACTTGTTTTGCTTGTAACAAGCATGGACACATTGCAAGAAATTGTACAGAAGTAAGACCTTTTAATGACTACTATTATTCATGCAACAAGTTTGGTCATAGAGCTATGAATTGCAAGACTACTAAGAAGAATAAGATTTAGCAAGATCAGAGAAATCAGAATCAGACAAGTGTAAGAAGTTCTCAGAATGTTACATGCCAGATATGTAACTATAATGGTCACATAGAAAAACAATGCAGAATGGTGACTCATGTCAATGCATCGAGGAATATAAGACCTCCAGTCATTTGTCACTCTTGTAACAAGGCTGGACATATCTCAAGGTTCTGCAGATCAAGGATGCAAGGTCAGAGAAGCCCTAAAAAGGTCAAAGAACCAGTTTTGGGTCCTGTAGGAGAAGTTAATTTTGTCAAAGCCTCAAATGATGTGAGCATGATTTGGTCAAAGAAAAAGAAGGACACGACTGATGAGAATGTATTGGATGCATCCACAATGGATGCACCCTCTACATCTGGATGAATGGCCCTTAGGGTCATAGGGGGAGCTTATTTAGCTCTAGACCCATGCGTGGCTAGTATACTCTTCCTCAGAGTATGCACCTTTGAACTTAAGCTTTTGGATTATATAGGTACCTATGTGCAAGAGCGCACATGTTGATTGTGAACAGAACTCGAGTTGCAAATTTTGAAGTGACAGCCTGGTTTACGCGACTTGCATTAATGGTAGAATTTTCACTTTTAAGTACACAGAAAGTTACTTGATTGCTCATTGCATTCAAATTTAGAGCAATAGGAGAGCAAAAAGAGCCTTGGAAGTTGTTGTGAAGACTTGGAGATTGATCTATCTGTGTTTGTAGTGCATTTGGTCAGTTACAAAAATCCTAGCTCATTGTGCCGATTCAGAAGCCTTCATATTATCTCAGAGCTCAGTTGGAAAGCATTTACAAGTAATTCATGGCCACTCCCATTATTTATGATGTCACTGAGAAGAAGAGATATGTTTTCAAGAAACATCCATTTAAATCAACCCTAGATGATTTAGGGGGAGCTTTCTCCCAAACGCCTATGGGTGTCATGCATGTGGAAGATATTAGGGCTTACATCTACTGCAAGAAAGAACCAGTAGGGTTGGATAGGTTAAGGGTGCACATGGATACCATGTTGAAACCAGACAAAACATTCATGGATGAATATGCTAAATGGAATGATCACCCCATTGTTGAGTATGCTATGGCATATGAATTCTATGAGACAGAATGGATAAAGATTTTATTGAGTAGAATTCATGATGATTTGTTTTGGATTGGTGATGTACCAGTAAGAATCACCAATGACTTGATTCATGAGATGACAGGCCTTTCTAGGATAGACATTGTCCTTCCTGTGGGCAAGGATGTTAGGAAAATGGTTGAACAAACTTGTAAGTATAGGAGCGATAGGTGCGGCATGACAATAGATCCTATTGAACAAGAAGACATCAAATTGATGTCAATGATACTGGGATACAGGTTTCATCACACCAATAGGGTGAATAGTGTATTTGTGGGCACTATTCTAGCTGCCATCAGACTTGTGAAGGAAGATGGGGAATTCAACTTGTGTGGGATATTGCACGCACAGTTGATTGATAACATCAAGGCCATCAAGCATGACAAGACAAAGATATTCAAGTTTGGTTCATTGATCATTTACATGTACCTTCATATATTTGGGAGAGTATCAGATTTGCATTTGGACAAATCCATTCCAACCATGCCTCAAATATCCAACAAAGCATCCACAAAGAGCACATTGAGAGATTATGTGACATTAGAATGGAAGACCTTCAAGGTCAAGATGCAAATGAGGTATAGAATTCTAGAAAGCATTGTGCATAAGTATAAGGATACTATTTGTTTTATGGTGGAAATAGACACAACTTGTATGGAAGCTGTTGAACCAAGAATTAAGTGGATTCATCCACTTGGCTATGAGGTAGAGGAACAGGGCCTTGAAGCATATGCACAGGTATTACTATCTACCCCCAAAGATCCTAATGAGCCTAGATGGGGAACATATGAGGAGAAGACAAGAGAAGTAGATGCAAAGCTTAATAGCGCAGCAATAAAAAGAAAGGTTGTTAAAGTCACATCAGAGATCTTAAGGATTCATGGTGTATCTCAAGCTGACCTTGATAAAGCAAGGGATGAAAAGATTACTTTGGAACTGAAGAGCGTAGATGCAGCTAAGACAAAATCACATGACCCCAAGATGAAGAAGATAAAAATTGAAAAAGATGATAGTCAAAAGAGTAAAGAAGATGATACTTCTTCTGCGCCCAAGGAAACCATTGACCTTACTACTCCTCCCGAGTATAAGGAAATTCCAAAAAGGAAGAAAGAGGTTGGCACCAGTCATCCATCCTCGAGAGTCACAAGAAATAGAAGGAACACCCAAGCACCTCCTGAAGTTCACTTCAAACCTAGTCTCAGTGTGCTAAGTGCCAAAGTAGTTGATGAGGGAAGAATTGACCAAGTAGGGAAATTCTATGACAAGTACAATGAAATAGACAAATCTGAGATTCATGGTATGTTGGTCAAGCACATGTTAAAGTTCAAGAAAATAGTCTTGGAACTAAAAACCATGATTCTTGACAAAGTATGGAATATCCTTGAATTCCAAAAGAGACAAGCAATTGAGGAAGATATACGGATAAGAGAGAAGATTCTTGATGATACCCTTCTTGTGTGTGAATTCGAAGAGAAAAAATTGATGTTAGATCTGGTGAAGCCTCACCTCAGAACAAAGACAAGAACTCTGAACATAATGGATAAGAATTATGAGTTAATTGCAAAAGAGAAAAAAAAAGCCTTTGAGAAGGTATTCATGAATAGAAAAATGTATCCACCTACTGTGCCCATAGCTAATATACCCATTAAGGTTACCAAAGGGTCAAAGACCATCAAAGTACATTCTATAGGTCCTTGGGATTCAGAGCCTGCAGTGGAAGTGCAATTAGAGGCAGACAAGTCTATGCCCATGTCAGAATCACTCAAGGACAACACCATTATCATTGATAATGTGGAGATAGCCATGGTGACCACTGACATAGAATTAGACAAGTTTGAAGAAGCTTTTGTGAGCACACAAGAAGCTGAGATTTTATGCAACAGCACACCTCCCACTCATCAAGAAGAGGTATTGATTGAAAATATATCAGATGAGAAAGAAGAAGAAAAAATGGAAGAGGAAGAAAAGAAAGTAGAAGAAGAAGAAAAAGAACAAGAGAAAGATGAAACTTCTATTGAACTAACCAAGGTAAAACTAGAAGTGATGGATAGCACTCCCATCACTCCCTCCTCAACATTGTTGTCAAGTTTGACACCTGACACATCTAGTTTGGACTCATGGAGAGAAGAAGACCTGATTAAGTTAAGCGTCTTAGCTATGGAGATGGCAAAGGAGAAACAAGTCATGAGAAATCCTCTCCTTGTGGAATCTATGAACATATTGAATAGTCTATTTCTAGAAGACAAGAAAGTGTATAAGGTACACTCGGTTGATGATGTGAGTACAGTTATCTCATTGTTCAAAAGTAATTTTTCAAGCCTTGAAGAATCTGCATCCAAAGTTGCAGAAGAGAAGTACCTGAAAAAGAGATTGAATGAGTTGATGAGAAACTTTGCATTAGATCTGAATTCACTCAAGATAGGACAAGCATCTTTAAAAGAATTTTCTGATCAAGGAAGGAAATACATTGCAGACTGCATGGATCGGGATAAGCTTACTGATGCCTATCTTAAGAAAATACAAGAGGTAGAAGCTATGCTTAAGCAGGTGAAGAGTTTAGTGAAAGACACATCCACTGATGTGAACATGTGCAACAATGTCTACCAAGGTCAGTTGGACAAAATTGAGAAGGCAGAGAAAGATATGGCAAAGATAAGGTCTAGACAGACTCAGTTGAGGAATGCTCTTGTGCCCTCACTAGACATTCTCAATCAAAACATCAAGGAGATTGATGCCACAATGGTAACCTATGATCAAGGTCCAAGCATAGATTTGAAGAAGATGGAGAAGCTTCAATATGCTTTATGCGCCCATCTCTAGAGAGTTAACTCTTTGATAACTTTTTGGAAGAAGGAGATCCAGAACCTCAAGATAGCATATCCGGATGTTTTCCCTAAGTAAGTATGTGTAGATACAATTTTTTGGTACACCTTTGTCATTCATGTCAAAGGGGGAGTTGTGTATAGAATATGGAGTATAATATGTATAGGGAGATATAAGATTATGTATAAGAATTGTATAGAAGACAAAAGTTTTTTGTGTTAAGGGACAGTTAACAACTTGGCCATATTCCTTTGTTACCATCAATGACAAAGGGGAAGATTGTTGGAAAGTTCTCTATACTGAGGTATATGACTAGATATAGTGTTTTCATTATGGAAACAAAGTCATATAGCAGTTTGGAGTTAGCGCACTTGATGTAAAGATCAGAATTCAGTTAAGTGTTGAAGATTGGACAATGTACAGAGTTCCTACAGCTCAGAGCATCAGGGCATGTGCGTATAGATGAATTATGGTATGCACCCTGGAAGTTAAGTTTGTTAGACTATACTCATGCTTAGTCTATGAGTGCATAAGCAGATGTGGAAGGATGAGAAAGTTACAATCAGTTGAAGTTACACAACCAGTGTGTGCCAGCAGTGAACAGAGCATGTAGCTGACAGATAGTATTTTGGTTTGTGGTTATAATATAATATTGTAAAGGCTATGCGCCCATTGTATTTAGGTTTTTGACATGTTTATATGTATAATTGTAAGCACGCTTAAGCCAATTCATTTGGAAGCAATGTTTGTAATTAGTTATAGGGCCGACCTAATTGTGTATTTTGTATGAGCGTATAAATATAAGATGTGCCCATTGTATTCGGTATGGAAGTTGATAGAGAGTTGTAATAAGTAGAGAAGAAGTATGAAAAGACACTAGAAGATGTATTAGAGCTTTTCTAGAGGTCAAAGCATCAACTCATCAAAAGAACTGATCTAACAAGCAGTGTCACAGTGACAGTTCATCTTGCAGATGTAGTGTGTATTTGAGATTAGAAGGTTGTAGCCTTCACCATTTGAGCAGTGAACTCTTGGATAGTGTGTCCTCTCCCCTAATAGGGACTATTGTAAAACACTCCTAATAGGGTCTGACCCTTAACAAGGTCTACTATACTTAAAGCATTGTAAAGCTACTCCTAACAGGTCAAAGGATCTTCTAACAAGGATCACAAAACACTAGTACAGAATATTAGTGGGTGTCAATTCCCACCGGGGTTTTTACCTATTTGGGTTTCCCCATAATCATATTGGTGTCATGTGTTGATTTCATTTTTCATGCTTATGTGAATGTTTATTTCAGTACTTAAGCATTTAAGTTTAGCATAAAGATTAAAGTGAAAAGTTAAAATATAGTGAACACTGATTCACCCCCCCCCCCCCCCTCAGTGTCCCATTCCTAACAAACACCATGTCCATAATTATGAATGAGCTTCCTCAAACCTTCTACAATGGAAATGACCTCAAGATTAGGGTTTTATTATCCTAACCATTGTTCAAATTTTTTAAAGTCATGGGAAAATTTTTGGACTTGCATAGTAGGGAATTGTTAAAGTATCATCTTCATCATGAGAAGAATGGTAAGAGTTATTCTCCATGATAGGTTTAATGTTAGTAATATGCATGTTGATCTCATCAAGATTCCTAGGAAAGAGGGAGGACTCAGAATCAAAGGAACCCATAAGTCTATGACTTCTTCTAATTGAAGTGTTATAAGTAGGACTCAAAGTGATAACACTCGTACACAAATGAATGAAAAGAGAGATGCAATGCAATTATAAGATTTGAAAGAAAAATTCAATCCAAACAAAGAGGGTCTTTTATGAAAATCACACTTAACTATCAAATTTGAACATGAAATATAAAGCACACACAAGTAAATGTTACTATTGAAATGAAAAACATGTAATGTAGATCTAGATCCAAAGATATAAACTTGAATATCTAAATGCAAACAAGGAGATTATACATATAAAGAAAATCTAACAACAAAATGAGAAGGCAAATGTAATAAGTCGAGTTCACCAAAATGTATAGTAGAAAAAGGTGAGAAATGTTAGGATGTAGATCACTCACCAAGGTTTCTTATATACATTAAGAATACAAAACCAACCCTTAAGAAAAACTTGATTAGCACAACCAAGGAAGAAGGGTGCTAAGGTAAGATCTAGACAAAAGGGGGATTTGGTATTCATTTAAGGGGGAGAGTGATATGTGCTATGATAAATGATAGAGTGGATGGTAGAAAACCTTATCTATGAGAGTAAATGCAATAAAAAGGGAATAATGAATGTACCGTGAAACAAGAAGAGGAGATTTGAACCTTGGATCTGAATTTGACTATCGTTGGAATGCAAGAATTAATTATAACTCCGGATCTAGGAAACTAAGTCCTGTAACTATATGATCTATGAATTTTAGCCAAAAAGTGTAGGGACAAGTCAAGAAGTCAACTTGTACCCAGGGACAAGTTGAGAAGTCGACTTATTCTCAGTAGTGCCAAATCTGATGAAACTTTTTGGGATCCTGTGTCTACACCTGTACTTTTTAGATCCAATACTACAACTTTGTAACCTATTCCTCCACACAAAAAGTGAGAGAAAAGGTTGTGGAAGGGGGTTGGCCTTGGTCAAACCCCTATTTAGGAATTAACCTTGAAATTGAATTGAAATTGCATAGAGGAAAGCAACATATAAAGTAGAAAGGTAAATGATTGATTCACCCTGTATGAAACCCTCATGAACGAATGTAGTAATCACTAAAATCCATGAACATGCTTGCAATATTCTTGGAATGAGATTTAGAATCAAGGATGCCTTAAAAATACATGGATCTATGATTGCCACTCCTAGATCTTGAATGTATGTATGATTTCTAACCACTTAGAGAAGGAGAGAGAAAGAATAATAGATGGATGGATCTTCTTGCTTGATTGTGAATTCCTCTACTTGGCCATCATGGGAGAGAAAATTGCATTAACTAGAGAAAATTGCCTTTTCTTGAGTGGATCTTGAAGAAATAGAGACTTGAAAATCTTGAATTGGATGCTTGCCTTCAAATCTTGAATCCAAATCCTTGAATGCACAACTTGAATGCTTTCACTTGGACAATAATGATTGATAACAATAATGGATAATGGATGCCAAAATGAGGTGAGAAGGTGTCTTTTTATAATCATTTTGGGATTCAAATTTGATCAAGGCTGACCACAAATTTGGACCTCAGAGGACAAATCGAAAGTTGACTTGTACCTCAGGGAACAAGTTGAGATCTCAACGTGTACTCCTAGGTAGAATAAACCTAGATTTCTTAGGGATTTCAGGAAAGGTGATAAGATGTAGGAGGAGGAAGTGCAGGTTGTTGGGATCAACAATAACAGACATTCAGACCTTGAAATCACCAAAATGGGGTCTAATAGGTCCTAGAGCCTCCAATTATGGGTGCTAAGTTTTTAGGATGATACAATTTATAACATTTATACTCCTAATAATAAGGGGGATAGATGAAGATTATGGATTTCCTTAGAAGCCTTCAAGTCCTTTTTCAAAGATGATAAATAGTTGGTGATGGGAACCTTTAATACCCCACTGAGAGATTGTGTTCTCAAGTATCTAATGATGGTGAAATCAAGGTCTCTTGGATTTAAATCTAGGTGGAGCTTCTTATACCTGGTCTAATAGACGTGTGGGAGATGCTCTTATCAAAGTCAAGTTGGATCATTCTCTTTTTCCTCCATAGTGGTTAATCCCTTATTCTTTCTCTTTATCTTCCCTCACTAGGGTGTGGTTTAACCACTTTCCCATTTCTCTAGTTGTCGATGTTTAAGGGTGCAGAAAAATGTTCCCTTTTAGATTTGAGAAGATGTGGACTCAATATTTAGACTTTCACAATAGGGTTTGTGATTGGTGGAGCATTCCAATTAATGGTTTTTCTATGTTCTATGTCTTGAAAAAGTTGGTTTTTGTTAAGTCCAATGCCCAACACTAGAATTGTAAGAGCTCTTTTGGTCATATTTTTTAGTTAAAGATGCAAACTAAAGGACTTGATGAGGCTCAAAGGTTAATCCAATTAAATGGGGTTGTTCCTCCATTCATTGATTAAGAGATGAATCTCCTTTCTCACTTGTATGATATCATTTCTAAAGAGAATGAATTCTGGAAGCAAAGAACAAGGGCTATTTGGCTTAAGAGTGGTGATCATAATACTAATTGTTTTCATTTTTCCACCCTTAAACATTTCTTCTCTAGCCATATCAAATCTATCTCTTTTAATGGGTTTGTGCTTCACAAGGAGGATATTATGATGGCTACATATGAGCCCTAATTTTGGCATATTTTAAACTGTGTCTTAGCAACATTTTCATATGGTTTTAAAGACTTTAAGTAGTAACTATAGAACCTTTTCATGGATTGTGAAGCTTAGTTGTTTATAATGGAACATATCTGTTATAATAATCCTTGTTATAATTTTCATAACTACTACTTGTTGTTTTGTTAAGTGATGTGTGCCTTTGAGACTTTATCTTCCAGCAGCCATTGTTGTATGTTTTCCTATATTCATATGAGGAATGTTGTTTGTTTGTATTTAATGAACTATAGATGCATTGAATATGGATAATGAGCATCTGATAGATTTCATGTGTCAAGCTAACCCCTTTCTGCAGGAATAGAAGTTGTTTCTACATAAACCAAAGATCCATGAGAGAAATTATGCTCCATTAGACTGCTTACCAATTATTCCAGTAAAGATTGATTCAGTTGTAGAAGTGTGAAGCAATGGAAGAAGCAATTAAAATATATGTTCTCCATGAGGGGAGGTGCTCCAGGAATCTAGTGGAAAGTGTCTTTATGATCCATCAATCTTGTGTGATGGTCATTAATGTTTCTCGGTCAATTTGAATTAGTCTTCCTCTCCCCACTCTCTATCAATTGTGAGAATTTTGTTTGTAATAAAATCTTTCCACCTGTTAGCAAACAGATTTGTCTTTTACAAAATTGCCTAAACTTGACTCTTAGATGCCCAAATCAGTAAGACAAACTCCGTGACTAATAGTTGGGTCACTTTAAAATGGAAGTACATAAGTGCCCTCTGAATTGTCTTGGGTACAGCTCCCCATATAAGATCTTCAATGAATCCCCTAAACTATTAACGTGAATGCTTTTATCTTGAAAGCAATAAAGGCTTACAAACATCTAGCTGTAAACACATAGTAGATGTGAAAGAAACCAAAATACAAAGGCAAATGAACATAAGAAATTGACATACAAATTATTCGCTCACATCCACAAACTTGGACTAAAGAGAAAACATCTCCTTTCAATGAATGACTCAATCTAAAAACACAGTTCCAAGATCAACCAAATGTATATTGTCAGTAGCATTGAAACTAATTACATTCAATGAATCCCCTAAACTATTAACGTGAATGCTTTTATCCTGAAAGCGATAAAGGCTTACAAACATCTAGCTGTAAACACATAGTAGATGTGAAAGAAACTGAAATACAAAGGCAAATGAACATAAGAAACTGACATACAAATTATTCTCTCACATCCACAAACTTGGACTAAAGAGAAAACATCTCCTTTCAATGAATGACTCAATCTAAAAACACAGTTCCAAGATCAACCAAATGTATATTGCTAGTAGCATTGAAACTAATTACATTCAGAACACAACTACAATGTAATCCAAAGGAAACAATAATAAACCTACAGATTAATAGATGTTTCCCTTGTCTATTCAATACCAAAACATGCGAGTTCACAGACTCAGAATGCATACAACAATAAACTTTAAGGAAATATATCCTCTCTCCATGAAATAATCAAAGAACAATCCAAAATCCCTCCTTGCAGCACATAGACTCTAGTTCCAGAAATCAAACCCCCTCCTCTTTCCCGGGCCTCTTTATCTTTTTCTGACATCAGTTAATCTCCTTCCATTTTCTCAACCAACTTTCATAACTAATTCTTGAAAAAACAAGTCCATTTCTTGAGAGCTTTCTAAAGTTTTATCACTCTTAAAACTTTTACGGATACTCCCATCATGTTTAGTTAATAAAACTAAACCTTATTTTAATGTTTCTAAGCCTTCTCATATGTATGATGTTCAATTAAAACATTAAAAGTGGCACCATCTCCACAAACTACTGATAAATGTTGATATCTTTATAATTCATCTTCTTTCCAGCAGATTTATATGCGTGTTCAACATGATTATAAAATATTTCAACATCAGCATCATTGAAATGATTTGATTCAGTTGAATTATATTTTCTACAAAGGGATAGCTTCTTTATTTTTTTAATACTCCTTTCTAATCGGGCTTGATAACTTTACTCTTGTTGTTATGGATATCATCTCGCCTATGAAGACACCGAATCTATTTATCCATAGATACCTATTGACATTCTATCGACCAGATTGCATATGTGCCATGAACCACACCATTATGTAGAGCCCTAGCCAATAATTTGAGTCTTATATAGACTATCGGGTGTAATCCTTTTGAGTTTGTGCATTGTGTTGGCCAACATTTATTTCAACTTCAATGTCATCATTGATATTGGAGGGCAGGCTTCATCTAACACACTTCTATGCATCGGGCTGCCATTGTAATTGCCAACACTTGCTTGTATGAGCTTTGTCATGAATCCTTGGTATGAGATGATGCTATCGGGTTGAGAAGACTTCGGCTTCAAATCTTTCATGTATGTACAATAGATAACTGAATCTTGTATCACATATTTGACATGTGTCTAATCTATTCACATGCTCTGCCTATGTCTCTATGTAGAGAGTTTATTTTTATATTACCACATATACGGACGTGCCAAGACAAGGAATGGGTCATTAGCAAGCTTGCCATTTCATTGAACACTTCCTTCGCATAGCCTGTGTCTCCCTATGTGTATTTTTTCTATCATATCCTACCTATGATCCATGCCTCATGGGTCTCTAATTCTGCATTGGCGGTCATCATCGGGAGCAGGGGCACATTATGCATCCAAGTTGTAAAGATGAGTACATTAGATTTAGAGCATTCTGTCAAACAGATCACATGCACTCTCTGTGATTCCAAGTTGAATTTGGATCTTGATGCCCACAGCCATAGACATTGGGTTAAACACTTCGCGGCTTCCTCCATGTCCTTCTATGTGCTTGATTCATCGGGATGATGCCGCAAATAGCCATTTGTGCTCTCTTTTTTCCACATTGGGTTTCATCGAAAAGGCCTTTCCTTTGAAGACACACGTCGACCTTTTAAACATGCAAACATATGGAAGGCATTTAAAAGATCAATACAACTCATACTGGAATTCTAAAGACTGATTTGTTTTGCTTTAGTGGATTATTGATGGCTTCATTCATGGGTGAAGATAAAAATATCCAACCTTTCGTAATGTAGAGCTTCTTGAGCTTGATCTCCTTCAATCTATTATAATTTGGGAATGCCATGATCATCTCCTCTTTTAACTAGGTCTTGAGTTGAGATTAAATTCACAATTTGGGGAATTAGAGTCACACAAACTTTGAATTTGATTTTGAATCTGAACTACATTCTGCACTTGAAGATCTGACAATGGATTGAACATTCTGGAAACAATCATCTAAACTCACTCGTCGTGCTACATCAAACCAATGAACTTGTTTGGTATGCAGATTGAACCTTTGAACTTGTTCAGCAGGTATGAAGTGGTTCAGAACTACTTTGTACTATTTGAACCTATTTTCTCGATCTTGGACCTTGGCACCTGTGTCCTTTGGTTCACTATTATGAAATTAATCTAAACATTGCCTTCATAAAACAAGACTTCACAAAGCACTTTTCAATATTGATTAGAGGAGAAACAAAGAAAATCAAGAAAAGGCCATTAGGAAGACTGGGTTTTCAAGCTCAAAATTGGGGTTTAAAATGCCAACTAACATTGGCTTTGATTGGGGAGTATGTGCATGAAAGGCGCATAAAGAATCCAACATTTATGGTCAAAAGACCAGTGCCTAGTCCATTGAGTAACAGAGTCAAAGCGCATAAAAGAAAGAGGGGCTACTTACGGGGAGAGCAGGGCAACAACCAGAACAAAGCAGAAAGCAAAACAAACTACTCCAAACACCTAAACTAACAACAAACTAAAATAGGGAAAACTTATATACAAGAATGTACTAGTGAGGAGACCTCACCACAAAGAACATGAATAATAGAATGACTTACACAAAGCCATTCACTAGCTAATAGAAGTAGGAGTCTCTTTTGAACAATGGATTGTATCTACATGAAAGAACCCAACACCACTTCATTTGGAGAGATCTCTTGTTGCTGCAAGTAAAATTGATATTGCACAAGAATTGGGAAAAGTATACATTTTCCTCAAAGAACCACAATTCATCATAAATTTTAGAATTCTCCAAGTCTTCCAGCATAGAATTTTCAGCATCATTAGTAACCTCAAACTGAAAGGATTCATACCCCAACATCCGAAAAGAGAATATCACATCAGCTTCAAACTGTTTATATAAAACAGTAGCATGGTCAAAACCAAATGATACAACACACATCACATGAATATTTGGATCGAATACAGTAGCGCATTCACTTTGGGAGCCCTAGGACATACACCGTAAGGTACCCAATTTGTTGACCCAAATACTGAAATTCTCTTCGCTTGACCAGCTACAAATTTGATGTCTTTTCCTTTCATAAGACTAATGACAACAGAAGTGTCCAATTTGCTGCAAGTCCAAATCTTCAATGGATATATCGATAGTCTTCTTCATAAGAAAATGGTCATCATAACAAAATGAACCACGCGAAAATACCATATCTAAGGGATCATGTTGATTTACCAGCCCAAAGAAAACATCTTCAATGATATCAATATCAACATTAGCGTGAAATGAGCATGGTATACAAACCTTACCTTTTATGGTTGAGACATCAATCACCATTTGTGTTGGATACTCTTCCTTTTCCTCCATTTTTCTATTTTTTGAATAGGGCACAACTATATCATCTTGGAGTTGAAATTTTTTGGCATTCCTTTTATCAGGTACACACACCATTAGTTTATCATAAAAAAGGGAAAGTGCCATATCCTGATCATTACATTTTTTTGAATAATGAGAATCCATAACAAAAGACATAAAGCTTTGAACTTCATTTTCAACACATGACTGAAAAGTTTATTGCACACCCTTTAAAACACTCACTTGTTTGTCCTTCTCAAACGTACCACTTTTAGCATAGACATTTTCAAATTCTTTGTCCATTGGATGAGCATTCTCAAGCATTATATCATTATTTTCTATAGAAATCATGTCTAGAAAAATTTCATCTTTATTCACAACTAAAAGAGAGTTCATACCAGAATGTGTCATGCTGAAATCTTCTTGGTTGAGTGAGGACAAAAATTGATTCATAATTTCCTCTTCCACACACGAGGTATTGTGAAGGCTTTCTAACATTACCAAGGGCTGCAATTTCTCACCATTGTCACCTCTAAAATTATCCTTCTTGGCTGCAATCAAGTTTGAAGTTTCATGACTCAAAGCTGAAAATGTATCAACATCTGAAATCATTGTAGGGGAACACTCCTGCGCAAAAGGCATCAAGGGTCTATTTTTTTCTCCTCTTTAGGCTGCAACATCTCGTTAACCAAAAATACTTCTTTCTCCAAGTTCATTCCCACATTCAGCCCTTTGGCCAAACTTTCAAATGAAGAAGAGTCTTTTCCAAAACATATTTAAGCACCATTTTCAATACAATTATTATCAAGAAAATTTACTACTGCATTGTTCTCAAAAGAAAAAGATTCTAGAATAGGTCCTTCTTCAACATTATTCTAATCAATGCAGCCTGTACTTATTTGCATACCATGATATTCAGACAATTCTTGTTGCACTTCTCCATTATTCATGACCGCGTAATTGCAAGAGATATAATAAGATGAAATCACTGGCGCTTCCTCATCACCAACCTCTAGATCTTCCTCATGCTACTGCACCTTTCTTTTGTGCACTTCCAAATTTTTCAAATTATGGTATCTAACACAAAGGCTTCTCCACAATAGCCAAGATGTGGAGTCATCATGCAAGCTTATGTTAATTTTGACAGCTCGAGAAATGCTTTCTTTATAGTTGTCCATGAACTCACGCAACACTTTATCCCCCATCAAATAAAGTTCCATGAGAGAGGTATTAGGCCTTGGCCTTCTCATGACTTTCATATTCGGCATGGTCTTTATACAAAGTCGCCAATCTCCAGCATCTGGAGATAATTATAAAACTGAGGGAACAATTATAGATACTAATTTTCATTCCCGTTCCCTAGTAGAGTCACCAAAAAACTGTTAGCGAACAGATTTGTCTTTTACAAAATTGCCTAAACTTGACTCTTAGATGCCCAAATCAGTAAGACAAACTTTGTGACTAACAGTTGGGTCACTTTACAATGGAAGTGCATAAGTGCCCTTTGAATTGTCTTGGGTACAGCTCCCTGAATAAGATCTTCAATGAATCCCCTAAACTATTAACGAGAATGCTTTTATCCTGAAAGAAATAAAGGCTTACAAACATCTAGCTATAAACATAGAGTAGATGTGAAAGAAACTGAAATACAAAGGCAAATGAACATAAGAAAATGACATACAAATCATTCTCTCACATCCACAAACTTGGACTAAAGAGAAAACATGAAGAGAAAACATCTCCTTTCAATGAATGACTCAATTTGAAAACACAGTTCCAAGATCAACCAAATGTATATTGCCAATAGTATTGAAACTAATTACATTCAAAACACAGCTACAATGTAATCCAAAGGAAACAATAATAAACCTACAGATTAATAGATGTTTCGCTTGTCTATTCAATACCAAAACATGCGAGTTCACAAACTCGAAATGTATGCAACAATAAACTTTAAGGAAATATATCCTCTCTCCATGAAATAATCAAAGAACAATCCAAAATCCCTCCCTGCAGCACACATACTCTAGTTCCATAAATTGAACCCCCTCCTCCTCTTTCCCGGGCCTCTTTATCTTTTTCTGCCATCGTCTAATCTCCTTCCATTTTCTCAACCAACTTTCGTAACTGATTCTTGAAAAACCAAGTCCGTTTCTTGAGAGCTTTCTAAAGTTTTATCACTCTTAAAACTTTTACGGATACTCCCATCATGTTTAGTTAATAAAACCAAACCTTATTTTAATGTTTCTAAGCCTTCTCATATGTATGATGTTTAATTAAAACATTACAAGTGGCACCATCTCCACAAACTACTGATAAATGCTGATATCTTTATAATTCATCTTCTTTCCAACAAATTTATATGTGTGCTCAACATGATTATAAAATATTTCAACATCAACATCATTGAAATGATTTGATTCAGTTGAATTCTATTTTCTACAAAGGGATAGCTTCTTTATTTTTTTAATACTCCTTTCTAATCGGGCTTGATAACTTTACTCCTACTGTTATGGATATCATCTCGCCTATGAAGACACTGAATTTGTTTATCCATAGATACCTATTGACATTCTATCGACTAGATTGCATATGTGCCATGAACCACACCATTATGTAGAGCCCTAACTAATAATTTGAGTCTTATATAGACTATCGGGTGTAATCCTTTTGAGTTTGCGCATTGTGTTGGCCAACATTTATTTCAACTTCAATGTCGTCATTGATATTGGAGGGTGGGCTTCATCTGACACACTTCTATTCATCGGGCTGCCATTGTAATTGCCAACACTTGCTTGTATGAGCTTTGTCATGAATCCTTGGTATGAGATGATGCTATCGGGTTGAGAAGACTCTGGCTTCAAATCTTTCATGTATGTACAACAGATAACTAAATCTTGTATCGCATATTTGACATGTGTCTAATCTATTCACATGCTCTGCTTATGTCTCTATGTTGAGAGTTGATTTTTATATTGCCACGTATACGGACATGCCAAGACAAGGAATGGGTCATCAGCCATATTTCCATTTCATTGAACACTTCCTTCACATAGCCTATGTCTTCCTATGTGTATTTTGTCTAGCATATCCTACCTATGATCCATGCCTCATGGGTCTCTAATTCTGCATTGGCGATCGTCACCAGGAGCAGAGGCATGTTATGCATCCAAGTTGTAAAGACGAGTACATTAGGTTTCAAGCATTCTATCAAACAGATCACATGCACTCTCTGTGCTTCCAAGTCGAATTTGGATCTTGATGCCCACGGCCATAGACATTGGGTTAAACACTTCACGGCTTCCTCCATGTCCTTCTATGTGCTTGGTTCATCGGGATGATGCCGCAAATAACCATTTGTGCTCTCTTTTTGACACATCAAGTTTCATCGAAAAGGTCTTTCCTTTGAAGACACATATCGACCTTTTAAACATGCAAAAATATGGAAGGCATTTAAAAGATCGATACAACTCATACTGAAATTCTAAGGAGCTTTTAGAAATTTTTGTCACAAGACTGATTTGTTTTGCTTTAGCGGATTACTGATGGCTTCATTTATGGGTGAAGATAAAAATCTCCAACCTTTCGTAATGTAGAGCTTCTTGAGCTTTATCTCCTTCAATCTATTATAATTTGGGAATGTCATGATCATCTCCTCTTTTAACTAGATCTTGAGTTGAGATTAAATTCACAATTTGGGGAATTAGAGTTGCAATGAACTTTGAATCTGATTTTGAATCTAAACTGCATTTCTGCACTTGAAGATCCGACAATGGATTGAACATTCTAGAAACAACCATCTGAACTCACCCGTCGTGCTACATCGAACCAATGAACTTGTTTGGAATGCAGATTGAACCTTTGAACTTGTTCAGCAGGTATGAAGTGGTTCAGAACTACTTTGTACTATCTGAACCTATTTTCTCCATCTTGGACCTTGGCACCTGTGTCCTTTGGTTCGCTATTATGAAATTAATTTGAACATTGCCTTCATAAAACAAGACTTCACAAAGCACTTTTCAATATTGATTAGAGAAGAAACAAAGAAAATCAAGAAAAGGCCATTAGGAAGACTGGGTTTTCAAGCTCAAAATTGGGGTTCAAAATGCCAACTAACACCACCTTAAGTGGATAATTTAGTTATAAGTAAGTCAAGTTAAGTTGTAAATAAATAGCTTTGACCTTCAACTAAAGTGATATATAGAGAGGGGGGATAGAATAGAAGAGAGAAGAATTAAGAAGTATTACCAGTTATCAAAGTTAATCATTTACTAATAGTGTACTTTTCAATGCTAATTCAATAATATGATTATGAATTTTGAAGTTTAGCCTATGTTTTCTCTAAGGAAGCTACTTGAGGAGGACCACTCAGGAAAGTGTCTATTCTTTCCTTTTCAGCAACTATGATAATTGTACTTTTTCTTTTCTATAGAAATTCAGTGACTGTTCTTGCAGCCGATAGAGATACAGAACCGTTGACTGTTCCTACAGCCACTGAGAAGTTCTTATTTCCTATAGCTTAAGTGTTGCTTCAGTTTGAGTTAAAGTTGTTTATTGTGTGTTCATTTCCAACATCATGTTCTTAGAAATAAGATACATGTATGTCACAGAAGACTAGTGCATATATTATGCTGAACCATTTCAAGTTATACGACCCCGAGTTGACAATTAAATGATCCTTTTAGAGGGATTTTTGGCTACCAGATATGATGTCCAGTCACTAAGTATGGGAATGTTCTTTCCTAGTTAACAAATCCAATTAAGAGCACTACAACTACCACAATCATTTTTTCAAACCTTCTTTCAATGGACCAAGTTTTGGACCATGCAACTCAAGATCATTTTCTCCAAGCTATTCCTAATCTCATTTCTTAGGATATAAATAGATCTCTTTCTTGAGTGTCTTGTAATGATGAAATCTATAGAGTTGGCTTTTCGTTTGAAGTGAATAAGGCTTCAGGGCTCGATGGATTTCCTATGTTTTTTTGTTAAACCTTTTGGGATATTGTTGCTAAGGATGTCTTGGATGCGACTAAAGAGTTCTTTGGGAGTAGGAGTTTGTTGAAGGAGTTGAATACTAATTTTATTGTCCACATTCCTAAAATTGCTAGTGCTTAGTCTTTTTCTATTTTTTTGTCCCACAATCCTCTAAAATTCCCTATATAACTTTTTTGCTAAGATTGTTGTCCTCAAACTCATATTTTTCACCTTCCATCATTTATGTTCTAGTAAAATAGTTTTGTGTTAGGGAGGTGAATTCTTGACTCTATTCGATGGTCCACATTCAGTGTCTTTTGGTGAACAAAAGACTTAAAATTGGACCTTGTTAAAGCCTATGACAGAGTTAGTTGACAATTTATCTTTAGGGTCATGCTGCCATTTGGTTTTGATGATAGGATTTTACAACTTTGGGGTAGATGGTCTATACTCCTAAATTATTTATTACCATCAATGGTTTTCCTATTGGCTTCTTTTCTAGCTCTCGGGGTTTGAGGCAAGGGGACTTGTCTCTCCTCTTCTTTTCATCCTCATGGTGAATGCCCTAGGGAGGGCCATTAATAAGGCCATTGAGGATGGTTTGCTCAAGGGTTTCCATCCATTTTCGTCAGGGTAGGCTTGTTCTCATCACTAGTTTGTGGATGCTGCAATCATATGGGTGACACTTTAGTTAGGAAAGTTAAGCATTTGAAAAAGATCTTGAAGAGTTATGAGTCTACTTTAGGATAGAAAATGAGTCTTCCTTAAAGCTCTATTTTTTTTCTCAACACTCTAGAGTGTATAAAAGCTAGATTTTCTAGGATCTTGGAATGGTCCAAGGCTTCTTTGCCTTCTACTTATTTGGGTTTACCTTTGTGTTGTAATAGGGTTCTTGACTCATATGGATGGATCTCTTGGATAGATTTCATTCTTGGTTGGTAGGGTGGAAGGGGGCTATCTTAAGTCATATTGGTAAGCTTCAACGCATTAAAGCCTCCCTTCAAACCACTCTTGTGTATTCTTTTAGCTTATGCAAGGTTCCTAGGAAATTCTTGGAGAAAATTGAATCTGTACAACATAACTTCCTTGGGACTGGTTTGACACACAAAATAAACCTCCAACTTGAGCACTTTGATGCATGCATGAGACATAAATTCAAGTTAGTGCCAGCAAGTAAAGCCATTAGTTAATGTCAAAGCTCACTTGGATTTGTTTCTACTTTTCTTTCTTAAGAAAAAACATTGACATGTGTTGGTTTTTAAAATGTTCCGCGATATTTCAGGGATATAGGGACAAGGAGACAACAAGTGGCACATTTCTGAAATGTTTCCTAGAGGGCCAAAAATAGGGGACACCTCCCCATGCAACATAGTAAAAATTGTCTTCATTTGGTGGCTTAGGATCAAGTTTGTCACCCCTCGAAGCTTAAAGGGTTGGACACTTGCAAAATTAAAGAGCTCAACCTTGTTCTTCTTACCAAACAAGTTTGGAGATTACTGGTGGATAATGTGGAATGTGCTTGGATTTTCTGTAGTAAATATTTTCATGCTTTCAACAATTTTTGTAACTTTCTTGAACCTTGTAATGGTGCCCCTCCTAGCTTTGGTCTTTGGAAAAACTCTTGGAAAGCTAGATGTATTGTTTCGAAAGGCTTAAAGGTGGATATTGGAGAACAATAGAAAAATTCTTTTTTGGGATGATTGGTGGGTAGGAAATTGCCCTCTAAGCATTAACCGGTCCCTTTGGCCTCTCCTTTCAAGTATGCTTGCACTGAGAGGTTTGGCTATTGTATTGAAAACTATTTAGAAAATAGTGGATGGAAACATTTCTCGTGTGCGAATCTTGCTCTCCTAGCTCTACAATCTCTCCTAGATAATGTTCATATTTTGAACTCTATTGTGGAGGATAAGTTATTTTGTCCAATGATTCTCCTTTCAAGAAGTTTTCAATATCTAGTGCTTTCTTTATTAAGATGGACCTGATTTCTCCTCCCCCTTTCTAGGCTTTTGTTTGGAATTCTAAACTTTTTCCCAAAATCAATATCTTCTTGCAGCTTATGGCTTAGGATAAAATTTTGACTACTCATAATATGTATAAGAGGGGGTTCTTGCTTCCAAGAAACTACTATCTCTGTGAACAGGATTTTGAGATTTTGTTCCATCTTTTTTTGGTTGTTCCTCTATCCTCAAGATTTGGACACATTCTCTCCCTTTGGAACCTTTGTTGAGGTTTTCCCAATTCTTTTGACGATGGTTGGCAACAGTGGATTGGGCCCTCTAAGAATTGGCATCTCTCCCTTTTGGTCCCTAATTCTTCCTCATATTGCATGGGAATTCGGTTAGAAAGGAACAATTGTATTTTCTTAGAGTGAATTTCTCTTTTGCTCATAAACTTTCATATAAAATTTATCTTTCTATTTGAGTTTTTTTTTTCATTGGTCTATTTAATAATTTGAAGTATGGACAAAAAGTTATTTATGATTATAAATGGAAGATTGCCAATTGGAAATTGTCTCGTGATATTTATATTCCTCCCAAATCTAAGTAGGCAAGAGAGAATGTAGCATGGAAAGATCCCGAAGTGAGTAGTTCAAAATTATCTTTGATGGGGGGGATAAGAGTAATCTGGGGCCTATTAGTAGTGGGGGAGTGTTGAGAGATGACAATGGTAGGTAGGATTGGAGAGTGTCACCCCCTTTGGACACCTGGTCAAACCACTCGATTGAAGCCAAAGTGCCTACATTGGTTTGAAAGTAGCCCAATCAATTGGGCATAGGAGAATTTGGATTGAAGGTGACAGGTTGAATTTGTTTTTAATTGCCTAAAAGGTACCCTTAATCCTAGTTGGTCAATCTCTGGCATCATTTTTTATTGCCTTTCCATCCTTTCCATCCTGCAAACTTTTGATCAATGCCACATCACACACATCCTAAAGAAGGGAATGTAGTGGTAGGTTGTCTTGCCAAGTCATTAGCGTATGTGGGGGATGAATGATGCACTTCCTTATGAATGAATGAATGATTTTAATGACATCCACGAGACCAAACAACCTAAGGGGCCACTAGATCATAGTCGTAAGCTAACTCCAGATTCTTCTCCAAGTCAGACCTCCTGTTGTGAATCTTGACAATCAAACTAGAGGTTTGGTTGATCTTATCCTCCTCGAATAGGTTGTGCCTGTTGTTTGCTCCTGAACTAATTTCGTACTAAGCCTAGATGTCATCATTAATAATAAAAGCTATAACAACTGAGGTGCCTTGTTACAAGGCCATTATGACCACTTGTCACTTCAACCTTGATTTCCCACATATTCTAGGTTTTTTTGCCTTGCTTTGATGTTCATTTAGGCTTGTATTGCTCTACAACTTTGGCTCTGATTTTTAGGTCAAGCTTTCCCTTTTTGCAACTAAAATGGGGGGGAGAAAGAAGTCAGGTTGAGCCCTTCACCTATGACAGACAGAGAGATAATATTAAGGTTTAGAGCAAGTGCCATGTAGTGGCTAGTACTTGCCTTTAGTTATTAATTAGTTGTAGTTTTAATTATATTAGCATATAATTTTAAAAAAATTAAACTAAATAATTCTTTAAATTTATTTAATATATTATTAGGTTAGATTAAATATTTAGTTTATAGTTATGGTAAAGTTCAATTAGAAATATAATTAATTCAAATTTTAATTTATATGTAAACTAATTTTTTGATCTTGTAATTTTAATATTTCTATATAATTCAAATTTTAATAAATTTACTAGAATTATAAATATATTTTAATTAATTATAAAATATATAATTTAGATGATAGCCATCCAAAATAGAAATGCCATATATTGATTTGCATTGAGCTCACAAACTAATTAAATTTTCTTATAATTATTGTAAATATCTCTTAAATATTTCAATATTGTACATTACCGTCAAAGAATATATATTTACTTTAGTTTAAAATATAAATATCATAAATGAATGAATTCATAAATATAATATTATTATTATATTTTAAATAATAAAGAGGTAATATAAGTAACTTAATTTTATATATTTGATATTAAAATATAATATGAAAATAATAATATATAATTTGAGAGTAACTATTATTTTAATAATAAAAAATTATAATAAGAAAATTAATATAATTATAATATAAATAGATGTCTATGTTTACCATTTAAAAAAATTAATTTCTAAATATATATGAACTAAAAATCAGTGTATAACACCTCAAATATATTAACTAATGGTAATGAAGAAAAATATTTTTTAGAAATTAAAAACTTAAATAACATGCATGTAAATTTTAGAATAATAAAATAAATTTGAAAAATACAAAACATCTTAATTGTGATTGATTCGTATCATTGTTTTTAATAACTAGGTAACAAAATTCATTACAATAGTACTATGTAAAAATTCATTACAATAGTACTATGCCTTACAAGCAAGTACTAACAAGTGCCACGTAATAGTATTATGGCTATTTTATACAAATATAATTAGATTGATTAATTGATTAGGAGTTTGATATTAAGTTAATAATGATAAATTAAAGATAAACAAATATCCATTGTTGTAGTTACTAAGTACAAGTATAATTGATATTAATCACAATGTAATTAATATTATAGCTATTTGATATAATAGATGAAGCCTTATATTAATTTAGAATTATAAATATATAATAATTATAAATATTTTACTCTTTTGTTTTACAAATTTAAGATATTTAATTATCATAGTTTAAATCAAATTAATAAAAACAAAAGAAAATTAATCCATATAAATGTAAGTGAATATATCTATGTTAATGAAGTATATGAATTATTTTAAGGGCATGGTAAAGTATTTGCCCCTATAATATTGGCTTGAAAATATAATATTGCCTTAAAAATTGTAATAGAGTAGTGCTTCCACAAAATCGATGTAATAGAAGAGCTCGAAATTAATTTTGTTGAATTATAAACATAAAAAATGTGCATGTATACTATACAAATTATCAATTTTGTAACAAATTTGATAAAAATAATAATTTTAATTGGTAGAAATGTGATTTTTTAATCACTAGTTAATGGAAGAAATCCAAAAACGGATGTAAGCCTAATCACTCAAAAAGGGGAAGCGTACAAATGGTTATGATAGGAATTCTATCAAGCCTTTTTGGGCGAAGATTGACGTGGTAATAATGATATATTTTACTAGTTTATTCGGTCACCATTTTATTTTGTTGAATAATTTTAGCCATAGGTAGATGGATTCCTTTCCTTTCTATCTGATGTTTTCACTTGATTTGGGGCTACATGACCATGCCAAAAAACCCAATCTCCCTGTTCTCCATGAGGGTCTCATCCTGCTCATTATGGAGCAGGCTAAATCTTTATCCATGCTAAGCAATCCTAAAAGAGCTAAACCTAAATGGAAACAATATTAACTTGTCTGTGTGCATTATACCATTATGCCTACTAATTCTAAGGATAAAGATTTGGGGGATGAAGTGGAACTTGTTTTCGGAAAGGAGGAGGATGGCCCTTTTTAGCTGAGCAAGCCTATAAAAAAGAAGCTATGTCTCAAGCTTGGTCTAGTGTTTCCTTTACTTAGGAGGAAGTAGTTAAAAATAAGACAAATCCTCCGCGTACTACTAAAGATGGTAGGAAGAAGAATGTTGAGGAGAAAGGGAAAAGTTTGCTTGCAGGGGAAGACTTGGAGGAGGTTAGAAGTGATGAGGTTGGATAGTAGCAGATAGAAGTGGATGAGGTAAATTACCCTGTGTAGGGTGATCAAGTGGACAAAATGCCGATTGAAGAACAGGTTGATGAGGACCAGGGTTGTAAGGATAATGATATGTCCGAGCAGAGTGGGGACTGTATAGAGGACATTATTGCTCAAATATACGAAGGTGCTTCAGGGTAGGCTTTCTTCTTGGTTTCTCTCTGAATTTAATGGTGTCAATGAGAAGTTGTGGGACTGTCATAACAGATTGGAGTTGGAAATAGGGGCGATCTTTGAGAGAAAGAGGGAGGATAACTCCAAAATCTTATTTATCCTAGAGAAAGTGGTAATGGATGTCAAGGTTCTTTGAAATCATTATGAGTCTACTATAACAAAATTGGAGGAAAATATCAAGCATGTGAATCGTAGGCTGTAAACAGTTGTGAAAATTAGTGATTATTCTATGATTGATAGTGCTGAAGGACTTAAAAGTCCTTAATGATTAAGTGAAAAAATTGTAGATGCCTACACCAATCAAAGGAGGATCTACTAGTGGAGAAAGCAACGTGCTTTCTCACGGGCAAAAGTTTAAAGAACAATATGGATACCCAAGATGAGGTTAACGAAGGTAGTAATGTCTCTTCTCTGAAACAAGGCACCCCCTCTATGAGAACTAGCAGTCACTCTAAGCAAGGGATGGAATAGTCTAATATCATAAAGGAGGTTCTTCAAAATGATTATGAGTCTAGGATAACCAAATCGGAGGAAAATATCAACCATTCGAGCTGTAGGCTGGAAACAGTAGTGAAAATTAGTCATTATTCATGATTAACACTGTTGGACATAAAGTCCTCAATGATAAAGTGAAGAATTTGTAGATGCCCATGCCAATCAAAGGAGGATCTACTAGTGGAGAAAGCAACGTGCTCATGAGAAAAAGTTTGAAGAACAATGTGGATACCCAAGATGTGGTTAACGAAGGGAGTAATGTCTCTTATCTGAAACAAGGCCTCCCCTCTACAAGAACTAGGAGTCGCTCTAAGCAAGGGGTGGAATAGTCTAATATCATAAAGGACGTTCTTCGAAATGAAAATGAGTCTAGGATAACCAAATTGGAGGAAAATATCAACCATGTGAATTGTAGGCTGGAAACAGTTGTGAAAATTAGTCATTATTCTATGATTAATAGTGCTGGAGGACTTAAAGTCCTAAATGATAAAGTGAAGAATTTGTAGATGCCTATGCCAATCAAAGGAGGATCTACTAGTGGAGAAAGCAATGTGCTCATGAGACAAAGTTTGAAGCCCAGGATGTGGTTACCGAAGGGAGTAATGTCTCTTATCTGAAACAAGGCCCACGCTCTACAAGAACTAGGAGTCACTGTAAGCAAGGGGCGGAATAGTCTAATATCATAAAGGAGGTCGTTGACCTCCATAGCCAACTTACTAACAAAGACTTGAAGGCGCCTTGCATTTTGAAGGAACTCCAGTAGCTTCGTTTTTTCTATTCTATTTTATGTGTTTCTGTTGTTGGCTTTCTGTTAGTAAGTTGTTGGCTTGCTACTGGTTTATTGATGTTTTCTCTTTGAGCAATGTTTTATTGTAAAAGGGTTTCAAGGTCCCTTCAAAACCCGCTTTACCTTTGATCAAAAACATCTGAAATATATTATTATGTGTTATTTTTGATATGGCTACTCCGATGCTTATATGATGGAAAAAAATATTATTCTTGAAAAAACACCTCATATAAAACTTGCAAGGAACAAAAAGTTACATCATCTAAGCATAATGCTTAACAAGATGAGTCTCTTCCTATAGAGACAGGGAAGAAAGCACTTCACCCTGAACTCCAATAGGCAAAGAGTTCACAGCTCCTCAAAACCACTCAAACTTAACTTGTACAACCAAAGCCAACTCTTGCCTAAGAAGTATCAAAAGTATCAACCTCCCCATATTGAGAGGGGAGGTATCCTCTTGAAAGATGGCATGTATCTTGATCTCAAAAGAAAACGAATTACTTCCAAACAATTTTTATGTCATAAACCCTTGCAGCTATCCCAAACCATCCAAGAATCCTCTAGAAGAGGCCCTTTCCAAGAGAGAGGGGCAATAGAAAAGGAAATTGAGTTCATCTTGCAGCCAACCCTAAAAGCCTCTAGCTATTGGATATTTTTAGAAGATATGATGCAAAATGCAAAATGCATTTGTAAATCTAGTCTTTCTAGTCTTTCTCTACCTTGCTTGGACAACTAAACCTTGGTGTATTACTATACTAGCCATCCTATAACCTTATGTTCGAAGGATGTTCTTGTTTTCCAAATAACTTGACAACATCATTGCTATCTCACTTCAAGGTCTTGGACTCACCTTTGTTCAATCAAATGCAATGTAATTGTAGTGACAAACATGATTATATGAATCTTTTTATTTATAGTTGAGGTTATTTTTACTGGTTCCCACTTTCAATCCCTTCAACATTGCCCCACATTCTATAAATGATTTTTGACAAAATATTCTCATCTTTGTTCATTGTGGCATACAAAATCCTTGACCATTTGGTTGAATATTATTTCTCCTTATTCAATGTATACATGGGTCCTCATGTTTCAGCATCATGTAGCCTACCTACTTATTTAAGTGAAGATTCTGAAATTTTATATGGAGAATCCTTTGATTCTTTTAGAAAACAATTAAACCTAATGTTTATATCTTGTTGAAGAGGTCAATTTTTCATTGAGAAAAACATAATAGAATTATCCTAATTGAAGTCTTTCTCTAAGAGTTTCGTACCAAGTAGGTTTGATTTTGTAGAGCCATAATCCTCCTAAATATGGTAGCAAAGGAAAGGCAAGGCTTTTTAGACGAGCTCCCTACACTTGAGGTGAAATCCCTCCAACCTGTTGTACGTCACAATACTGAACTCGGTCATCAGTATATCTATAATACTAAATCTGAATGTGATCTCGTCTGCTAGTGATGATGTCCTCACTTATAAACCATGAAAATGATGTGCACTCAAACCCGAAACAATACTTCCACGGAATCCACCAGAAAGATTGTGTTCTACTAAGAATTCTCTATCCTTGACAGGTGATTTGTGTTGAGATAGGGTGCTTCAAAGTGAAAACCTTTACATAAGAACCTATGAATCAAAACTACTTCTGAATAGACCTATCTGCCACAACAAATGGAGAAGAGTAATGATGCTACACAAATCTAGGTTTAGTAGAAAACTGTGAAACAACAAGGTCTAGTTTGAACTGGTAGAGAAACACCATTGATAACATTATTACAATGATTCCTAGGGAGGCAATTAGTGAGGTGGATGGATTAAATACTTGCCAGGAGCAAGGCCGGGCTGGCCAGAAGCAAGCAAGTTAGCAAACATTGATCAAGATTTCCAGAAGTTAAATAAGAGTTGTCATTTCTATCAACATAATATCCTTGTGATTTTCATGTCTTGGGAGATGTTGTGTATGACAATTTGGTTTGTTTGTATGTGATCTTCAACTGCCAGTCTGCCATATAGAGGATTGAAACTTAGAAAGAAAGCGCCCTCTTTGTTAGACATATGACATGCATCTTTCCATCAATTTTACAGTGTAATTGTCGATTGCATTCAAAAAACACTTGTTTTTTTTCTTGAAAACTAAGAGCAAAAAAATAAAAACCCTAAACCTTGTCTAAAAGGGAGGCCCAACATTACCCCTGCTGCAGCTGCTGTTGCCGAAACTCCCACACTAGTTTTAAAAAGCGAAAAATAAAAAATCTAATTCAGATGTGCCAGATGAAATCCCAATTAATTGATTTTCTTATTCATCTAATTTATTGAGCCGATCTTGATTGCTACTAATGCTACTATGTTACAATTTATAATGTAATTAATAATCTTAGTGAAGATGCTTGGATTTCACATGTGTAAATTGGCATTGCAACTTGTCAAATTGTTTACATAATTTTTCACCCACACCCTGCATTGCCAAATTTTTTGGAGAAAGTTGCTGTCCCTGCATCTCAGAGGCTCTGTGGAGGACAAAATAGATTAAATTATGTAGAGTGAACTCTAGGTCTTCTTGATATGGAGTTTGCACGATTCTATTCTAGTTTAACAGTTTTGTACCCACTGTGCATATTGTAATTATTAAGGTAAGATACGAATTGCATTTTGAAAAACAATAAAATGTTATTATTCATTATCAAGAAGTTCTAGTCAATTTGTATACAAATTGGACGGTGCATAGAGCTCTAAATCTAGAGGTATCTCCCTTTTTCAAGGGATAAAAGAAGTGGAGTAGAGAAACGTGGGAGAATAAATTAAACCTTTAATATTAAGGTTTCTACATGATTAATCATTTGGTAAATGGAGTATCTAATTAATTGATGGACGAAAATCTTTTGAATGGCATATGTAAGAGAGTGATTTTTACAATAACTTTGATGCATTTCTCAAAAAGGTCTTCCTTTAAGAAATATATACAATGGGAAATAAACACAATAAAGAAGAAACTGCGTTTACTACTCCTTCACTAGAGTTGTGTATTGAATGGAGTGGAGAACTCTCCACATCAAGCATGTCTAAATCCTGAATGCTTGTGAGGTACAAGGAATATTGGTGTTATAAAAAAACTGGTACAATACCCAATATTTTTATGTACATTCATTTTTTTTATAAAAGTCAAAAAAGTTGTCTACCTGCACTGCTTTACATTAGTAGGACAGAATATTTTAATATATAATGATAATTACGTCATGTATGAATAGATACAGTTAGATGGTGTTCTACAACCACTTCATTGGCGAGCCTTGTTCAGGTAACTTGGTTGCTGGAAGGCAAAAAAGCCGTATTCAATGTCGCTTGCTCCTCTTCAAGGGTCAATACTTGAATATAGTCACTACCTTCTACATTTTCTACTGCAGGAGAAGGCCTCATAACACAAGCCTGTGCAAATGCTATCATCTGCATGCAGAAAACAATCAGGTTGTTCCTATGAATAACTCTGGGGAGTGCTTGAATTAGAGTTCCCAGGTTCAGTTTGTTTTGAACAAGGTGGTCTGGGAGCAACTATAAGATGAAAATTTTATATGAAAGAGAAAGAGCAAAAGAATAAGGGAAAGAAGCAGAAAGAAACTATATAAATTTCCATGAATTACTCATTAGTTATTGCTATAACCAAAAATGACAGCTTTCGAAAAGGAGTCTATAAATAGAATGGGGGGAGAATTCTACCATTGCAAATGCAGCACATATGAGACTAAATCCTTGACATTTAAATGGTGCTTTCTCCGACAAGAATAGCGCTGCCAATCACACATGTAAAGAAAATTAGTTCTGCTATAGTTTATTGAAGTGGATTACAGCTTAGTTTCCCCTACCTGTTAAACCCAGTTAGGCAGATTAAACTTCATATGCACATTTCACAATGCAAAATAAGTTTAGCCTGCCAAATCTTTTCTTGGCACTGAAAGCTTAAAATAATGTGTACTAGGGAGCAGGCAGAGTTTACTTGGTGTGAAAAGAATGTCTTGGACACAGTAGCCATCTTTACGAAAAACAAAAAGAAGAAAGAAATTTTGTCACTCCATTACATTTTTCACCCAGAATTTCCATCCTTATACCAGGTGCAACTTTGTTTGTAGTATATTCAATTCTAATCTGATGGCACCAGGCATAGTTTTCAATTAGTTGATTCAAGGCCGAATTCGCAGGGATAATACTCCAGAAAATATTTTGATGGAAAGGAAAAAGCATAGGCTGCTGAGGGCATCTATTTGCTAGCGACTTGAATTAGAAAATTGAACAACAGAGGACCTGGGCTGTACAGACACCTTGTTGGGAGAACAGAAATACAGTCCAATGGAATAAGTATGATATAAGTGAATGACATTTTTCGGTAGTTTAAGAATCTGATGACAGTTAATTGTGCCCACATTTTGGAAGTAAAGACTATTGAGAAAGATATTGAAGTCACAGTTAGTCTCAATATCAAAAATGTAGTTTGCATGCATAGTTTTTTGGATGAAAGATTTTACTTCTTCTTTGTGAAGTAAACATACAACCATCCATGAAAGAGACTTCACATAGATAACACATACTCTAATACCAAAGTCAATTCAGAACAACATATCATCCTACAAGATAACTTTTATTAATTTACGTCTGTTCTTGAACAAATATATCAGTAACAATTCTTTTATACATTTCTAATCTCTATATACATATAATTTATAATTTCCAAGGCAACCACTTCACAAATACTTTGAACATCAAATTGCAGCATTAAAAGTTGGTAATAAACCCCCAATAGACAGTTTCTAATAACTTAATGTTATAGTGGAGGACCACAACAGAAGACATTATGCTTTTTTTGTAAGCAAGCCGGCTTCCGACTTATATAATGATTGTTTGACTACCATTCAGAATTGAAAACGTACAAGGGGAAAAAGAGCAAAAGTGCACCTGTTAAAGGACTTAATACAAGTGGAGAAATAATTGATGCAAAAGAGCGTATACCAGAAATGCAACCTTGCACTTTCCCCTGTAAGAGAATATGTTAACTTATTGGATTGCGAATTTTGTTGAAAAATTTCCAGATTAATCAATTCAAAGTGAAAACATGTGAATATTAACAGATTGAATTAAGCATTTTGTTCAAAACTTCACTAAAAATTATTATTCAATTTCAAAAAATCCAATTTGAATTCAACAAATATAATCTTATAATCTGCAACACTACAAACAACTACACATTCTAAGTAACAATATAGACATTCAATCTATTAATCACAAAATCAATCAATGTCAAGTTCAACTTGTAGGCTACGCTGATGAATAGATATGCATGAAATATTTATGAAATTCTACATTTCATTATCTTTAGTATTCTATTGAAAACATAAACCGTAGTTGTAAAAATAGGATCAATTGGACCACCTCTGAATGCATAAAGTGCTATTGTAAGTGCAACCTTTACTTTTTCTTTCTGTCCTTTTTGTACTTTCAGGTGAAAAGTACAACAAAAATACAAATACCACTATCATACGAGGGAGCTGCCCCTCTCAAATGCAGAGGAAGGTTATAATTTGATCACGATCTAGCTATAATCTCTCCAATTGTTGGCACGATTGTCACTGCATTGTAGGCAAACAGGGTCAGTTTTGAAGAAGCACTTGTAGTGACAAATCTGTTTACCAACACAATCATATCAATTTCCTCTACCATAATATCATTCTCTTTCACCAAGGAACCCTTGTGGGGGAGAAACATATCAAGAGAATAATCAACATCATCCTCCAATGATTCATCCCAAATAGTGAGATCATGGATATTTATTTTTAATGGTGACAGCTAGTCCTATGCTTTATTCATTTGAGTTAATCAAGAATAAAAGCTCTTCTACCAATAATCTGCTTGATTATCTTTACTATATAGAGACTTGATTACTCTATATCCATCTCTTGTGCCATTTCTTTTTTTTTTTGGCTAAATAAGAGGCTGAAGCCAAACGTTTTGTATTAAAGTATGATAAAAACAACATAGTTTAATGCCTCATAAAGGAAACATTTTCTAACTGAAAATGAGCAGCCTAAGATTCGAGAAGACTCTAGTAGTCTAAAACTTAATTTTGATCCATTGACAAATCAAACACTGGAAGCTACAAGATCACTTTTGCAAAAAACTAGACAAAGCAGAGTATGGAGATTTTTATTTGTTACTCCTCAGTCTGAGGAGATCGAAGATCTTTTTTCCTCCTCGTCCTGTTGTGGGTTCAGGCCCTAGGACTCATCCTGCTCTTCATCTGCTTCCTCTTCATCCTTCGATTTGTCCTCTGTATCTTCCTCAGGCTCTGCTATTTCTTGCTTCCTATCTGCCTCTTCTACTTCCTGCTCATTGTTTTCCTCCGCCTGTGCTTCTTCCTCCACTAGTTTGTCCTCTTCCTCATTCTCCTCAGAGGAGTCCTCACTTCCCAAGCCCTCAAATTATCATCATATTTATATTGATAAACCCGCCCAAATTCTCGAGTTTCTATTGACTAAATCATTTTTTACCTATATAGTACAATGAGGCAGTGTGTTCTTTCGATCAACCCGGTCTCCTAGAACTTTCAAAAACTCTAACCTTCCTTCCTTCGAATGTCTGTTTGAGATGATTGCCCTCTGCACCCATCTTGGCTAAACTATTCCCTTCTCTGTAGATGTGGTTAATTGTAACTTGCTCAAATTTGTTAATCAACCACTTCCAAAAAAGAATGCAATCTCCAATTTGAGGTAGCCTTGGATCTTACCGCATTTATTACAATCATTGAGTCCCCTTCAATTTTTATTTTTTTGTTCATTTCTATTTTTGTTAACTACAATCATTGAGTCTCCTTTAATTTCTATTGAGTGCCATTTCATTTATTACATTTAGAATTAGTTAAATAAAAAAAATCAACAAACGTGAACCTACCATGATATCAGTTGTAACAATGACAATATAAGAATGCAACCAAAGGTGATAATTAGGAGGTTGGAAGTAAACATTAGATTCCAAAGCTTCTTATAAGCCAGGTAAGCTCATTGAATTAGATATGTTTTAAGGAAAGCTCAAAAAGGTAAATTGGAAATGTCTTTGTCAAAATTCTGCTCAGCTTTGTATTTACTATCGGTCGAACAGACTAGATAGTAGTATATTCATAGTGACAGTCAATGATACTCCCACATATCCTTTTCTTTCAAAAAACGATTTTCGTCAAAACAATCTTCTCAATTCCCATCATTGGTCTACGTTATGGCATAAGTTTTTGGCCAGGACTATAGCTGCAAAAGGTAAAGACCAGCTTATTTTTGTAGCTCCAAAGTTGAACTGATATTTTTATATTGGTGTCAATTTATTGGACAAATACTTAGTTGATGGGAAAAAATTTCACATAGACATGCACATAAAAGAAATTCCAGATAGACATTGTCTTGCAGCAAGGAAATAAGATAAAAAGAATAAGACAAATTGTGTATGTGTAACACCTCACTCTCTTGGTAGCAATCAATTAACAAAAGCTGAAAATAAATGTTTCAGCTGGGACTAGAACATATAACCTATAACCTACCGTCAGCATGGTCAGCATGTTGGAGCTCTACCATGAGCTTACATATTTTTCTTGGGGGGTGGGATGGGGGGCGTGTGTGGATTAACCTTCCAATATAGCCAAATGCTTGGTTTCAGACTGAAGTTTTTCTTCATTTTGCTACATAGTCTAACTATTCCACTAGCCATTGGACAATTAAAAACCTGTGTATAAGATATTCCTTAGGAGCATTTCATGTTTAATATCATTTTTTGAACTAATAAACAGTCAATTATGCCATATTTGACTGGTGAAATGTCTTACAAAATTCACCAACATTTGTTTATTAATGCATATGCCTGATCTTATTCCATAGTTTTTAGAGAAAACCGATGGGTCAATCCAGAATAATGATTTTGATTCTACATGGGACATTGTTTCTCAAATTTAGTTTTCCAAGACAACTTGTCTTGTGAAGATCACAACAATCTATACTTTGATTTCATTCAACTAGCCCTGTATCTCAATCATGTCATTGAGAGAAATATGCCTCACTCTTGTTTTTGGAACGTCAACTCAACTAAACTTCCAATATATTCCTTCAAAGGAAATCTTCAATATGGTAATTAAACCCATAGTTCTTTATGGGTAGAGGTTTGGGGTCCGAAATAGGACTTTTAGAATAGAAATGTATTGAGAGATACAGACATTATGCTTCGTTGCATGATGAATGGTCAACTACAAACAGATTAATTCAGAATATATGGTCTAGACCAAGTTTTCTGCCCAACACCTTCACCTCCTTATTCACTCCCCATTTTCACAAACTCAAGAATTTGGGTAGTTTGCCCATTGGTTGTGAATGAAACCCATATTTGGGACTTTGTCGTTACAAAATAATTGTCTCCTTGCCTCCGTTGGATCAATTTACTTCATTCAAATGCTCCCTGAATGCCATTCCTCACCTTTTCCCCCTAAAGGATGTGATAAAAAAAAGACATTCTAATAGTAAATTCAATTACTTGGGCATTTCCGCCATAGACCCTTAGACCAGATATGCAGTCTATTAACACTGCCGTTCATCAAAAAAGACAGTGATTGTAAATTCTACTTATTTCAACATTTCCACCTTAGCTCAAAGATGATTTCTATATCAGACATCTCATACGAATTGCATGGAGTGTTTGTTGCCACCAAACAAGGCCTACAAGTCTACACTTGACTTTGGAGTTAAAAAAAAATCTTATAAACCTCCTTGACTTGTCTACTACAATTTATTGAACTTGAATAGTATTAGTACAACATCTTCATCAGATTGTGATTGATGAAATTTTGTCAGACATGCAAATCACTATAGTATCTTCCTATAGTAATTGTACAAATATCTTAAATTTATTGAATTTAATAACATTTTTCCTTGGTAAAATTTCTTGTCAAGTCATCTAGCATGTCATTTGTCATATTTCGTCATTTTAATTTTAAATTGTCATATTTTAGATTTAAATAATTATTTATTGTTGTTATTCAAACTTTGAAGAGAAAATTCACACTCCTATTATATATGGTAATTATTGATCAAGTTGGCTCTATTTTTCTTTGGTCATAATTTGTTTTTGTTATGTAGAAAGTGGTACAAGGCAAACGCCTAAAGATAGATACCCTAACTTTAATATCAATTAGGATTGCCAGTCTTACAAGCTTATCCCATAGTGCTGGAGTAGTACCGTAGATGATTAGCAATTCAAATACAGAAAAAGACCATCAAAATGGAATACAGTCATATAGAACTGATGAAGTTTAGCTAAATGGTAATAAAATTGAAAGATCGAACTTGATATTCATCATTGATCATACCACTGAAATCATGTCAGTAAAATGCTTCTCTTACAATACTAAGAGATAACTACAGTTCACCTTTAAGCAGAAAGAAAGAAGATTAGAATCCCATAATATCAACAAACAGTTTTTTGACTGAAAAGAATTTGCTGCCTGGAAATTGTTGGATCTCTATGTTGTAACAATTAATGGACAAAGTTTTTGAGAATTGGATGCTACATACTTCGATGAGTGTGGCTTCTATTTATTATTGAATGGGGAAGTTACAAGATGGTTGTAATTAATTGTAAGTTACTTGTTATATATAACACGTGGCATTATTATGCCATTAACATAAACAATAAGTGCCTACGTGTACACAATGTATTCCAACATAAGGTCTAACATTGTATTATAGTTATAATGCCCCCCTTAATGACTAAGCCTGAAACAAGTCCAATTTTGTCCCAAATTTTAACAAAGAGAATAGAACTAAGAGGTTTAGTCGTTAGATCAGATGGTTGTTAGTAAAAAGTGCAGTGATAGGGAGAAATATCATCAATGTCAACCACTACCTCAATATGATTGGTGTGAGAATGATAGACGAGTTTCATCACTAACTTAAAGACTCCTTGATTGCCACAAATTTATGGAGTCAGCGAATTCTAAGGAAGTTGAAGATCAATTCGAAATTTGGCATTATCATATTGTTTGACAACTAGCACTAACAATTGTTTTGCATTCTTCTTGAATGGAAGATGAAGTTGTAGTGTTTTAAAAATTTGCTTTGTCAGAATATCAACTCCTTAATCAAGAAAATATATAGCTAATGGTTGATCATTGAATATCTACTCAACTAACACAACCAAATTTTATATATCCTATCAACTTGAAAGGTTCTGTCCTCTAATAGAAAATGCCAGAGTCAAGAGTACCTTTGACATAACATAAGACTCATTTTATTAGCTATCAATAGAAAAGTTTCAGTTGAACTTAAAACTAAGTGAGATATTTAACAAAATAAATATTCAATTATGTTGATGTAACATATACTGAAATGCCCACCTAATGTCTATAGATTGACTCATCAACAAGGGATAAATCAAAGCCATCCAATTCCACAATTCATAATATTGTAAATAGTTTTTTCTGGAATAAATTATGTAAAAAAATTTCTCATCAATGTTTTGAATCACACTCCATGATCACCATGAGAGAGAGAGAGAGTAAATTGAATACCTTAGCAAACTAAATAGAAGAAGTGAGGTAATGCAGAAACAAAGATACCACATGGAGTAAAGTAAGAAAAATAAAAGGTGCTTTTGATGAGAGAATTAAAATGGAAATGATTATGTAGCAAGGAAGTAAACAGATACAATATACAATTAAAAAATGGGAGTACACAAATCAACAAAGGTATTGTTGCAAAGAAGAAAATATATAGAATCTATACATAATATATACATACAATTAAAATTGTACAAACATGCATAAAGGGCATACAAATCAAAATCTTTATATACATAAATCAGAACAGAACAAATGCACAAAAATATACATTAATACATACAATCAAAGGAAAAATATCAAAAGAATGAGGCATATGTTTTACCTACTAGGTACTCGTTTACAGATACACAAACATTATGCAGAGATAGAATTAGACCAAATAACATCAAGCTTTCATTAATCATTCACAAAGGTTACAATAACAGTGATGCTTCCAATGAACAAGTACAGTATTCATATACAATCCGAAGCGGTGCAACCAAACGTCGTCACCCTTCTCAACAGTCAGCAACTAACTAACCTCCGTCGGCAACTAACACCCGGCGGTAACACAACTTTACCTCCGTCGGCAGCTAACACCCGGCGGTAACAGAACTTTACCTCCGTCGGCAGCTAACATCCGACGGTAACACAACTTTACGGCTAACATCATCCCCCCAAAAAAGAAAGTCGTCTCCGGTGACTCTCAACAAAAAGGAGATGAAATACACTATATAAAATAAGAAAATCACTGAGAAGAAGGGGCAGGGGGCGTCGTTGTTCTTTCTCTATCACATCACATTCCTCCCATGCCTGCACCAAACTTGTCTCCAAAACATACTTTTCAGCTGTAGCCTCCGCTAACTCTTGTTCAAACAATACTGTCTTCCGAGCCAATCTAACCTCGATAGCCACTTGTTTTGCCTTTTCTGCTTCCAACTCCTAGGTATGCTGAGCAAAGTGTCACTCTACTGCCTCCAACCGGGTGGTCAACTCCTCCCGAGCTCTTTATGCATCCACCAAGACAGTCTCACGTCTAGCCAACACCTACTCCTCTGAGTGCCTCAAAGCATAGTACCCTTCTCGAAAGGCTTCCTCTAAGTGCTCTCTCTACCTCTAGCATGCAGACACTCTATGCTTGTAGCAGCTCCAAGTCTCATCAACTGGTCACACTTTCCAAAGGCTGATAATTGAACTCAATAATTCCCTCATGCCATCCTGATGCCCCAACTCACAATTGTGGTGTTCCTCAAAAGGACGATGGGGGTCTAGGGGGCAACGCCCCCAGCGGGGTCAAGGGGCAGCGCCCCCGCCGCCAAGACCAATTTAGCACCTTCAAAGTCTATGAAACACACCATTTTTGTGATTTTCGTCTGATCCCATGCTCTTTTTTGCAAACCACTTATGTTTTCCTTACTACCTGCTCATTCCCTTCCCTTCGGTACCATATGTTATTCACTGTGAGCTGTTTGTATTTGTCGTCTTTTCTTTTTTTTTAAAAAAAAAATTTAGACCCTTCTCGCTGCTACCAGTCCTTGCCCGACACCGTACGATAACCTTTCTCTTTGCACCATGCGGCAAGATCCCAGACGTTTCCGTATGGTGCATGTTCCCCTTCCTCGTTGTACGGTGGTCAGTCGTACGGGTTTATATGCTATGTGGTCGTATGATGCTTCCTTCTCCTATCACCGTACGGCGAGTCCTTTCTCCTTGCATGTGTCCAATCGCTGCTGCCGTAGCCGTACGGACGTGGCCTTTTATTTGTTGTGGTGGCTTCCCTTCACCATACAGAAAAGACAAACTCCCCTTGCCCTTCACTGTAGGGTGGGTATTTGCACATGACATTTATATTATTGTTGCCGTACGGTTAGCAAGTTGTGACATGGACTTTTGCCGTACGGTGGCCTAATGTTGTACGGTCACATTACCGTACAGAGACTTGGTCTTCTGTGCTTTTTCTGTATGGGTACGACTGTGCGATGCTTTTTGTTTCTATTGCCGTGCAGTGCCTTTTTTTTACGATTATCACTTACCGTACGATCGCATTCTAGTTAGCCTTTTTTTTTCTTTTTCTTTTTCTTTTTCTTTTTTTTTTAAAAAAATTTAAATTTTTTACTTTTTTTTTCTCCACTGTACGGACATTGGCCGTACGGTGTGTTTTTCTTTTCTTTTTTCCACCATACGGTCATGCATAGCCGTACGGGTATTTTTCAACTTCCTGTCTGGAGGCTTCTCTAGTCACCCGTACGGACGGCTCTCAGGTCGCCTGCCTGACCGCTCAAGTCATTTCCATCCTCTCGGTTGCTTTGTCCCTCCTCTCGAGTCCATCCTCTCCAGGGGAGGTTTCAATTTGGGCCCGTTGCTAGCATCATGTATCCATTCGTCAAGAGTCCACAGAGTGTGCAGCCGTTCCCTCTCCCTGTCACCGAGTCTATTTTCAATGGCAATCCAAAGGCTTGGGACCATAAATTCTACAAGGACCACAACCTCTTGCCCGTACATAAGAAGGAGAATAAAGATTTTGAAGGCTGCGGTCTTCCACACAGGATTCCAGTCGTCTCCCATGACGATGGTTTTCAGATTTCTCTCATCCCCGAGGTTTATTTCTTTCAACTTTGCTTCTTTGTACCAGATGGGTTCCTCCTTCTGAAACTCATGGGCAGGGCTCTCTTTCATCCGAACTTCCCCTTCTCGGTATACTATATATTCCAGAGGGAACTCACTTTGGGCTTCCTCAATCTTCAGTATGTTGCAGGATGGTGGAAATAATTCATAATCGCCCATCTGCCAGTGGAATAGACCATCCATCGAATTTGTATCATCCTCCACTTTCAGTATCCCTTCAGCATTGGGCTCCATGGTTTCTTCCCCTCCGTCTATTCCATTATCTGATTCCGAATTGGAGGAGGATGCCATTTCTTCTCCAACCATCTGCCTTGTGAGGTCTATTACAAACTTCCTTCCCCCTTTCTCAAATGACAAGATGTTCCTTTTCCAGTTATGGTTGGCTCTGGCAGTCATCAACCACCCCCTCCCTAGGATGGCATCATACCCCTTCTGCTTCAAGGGAATTACTATGAATGGTTGGGTCCCGATGGTTACCTGTTGTGCCATCAGAGTTCCAAGGGGCTTGATGCCGTGTTGGTCGGCCCCTAGTAGGTTGAAGGTCGGTGGCCACAGTGTTGGTTTCCCCAAGCTTTTCCAGGTTTCCTCCGGTAGAACGTTCACCCCGGATCCACCGTCTACAATCGTGTTTGTGAGGATGGTACCCAAGATACCCATCTCCACCACTGCGGGGTTCTGTCCATTATTTATTGATAACATCATGGGGTCGGCAGCAGAGCCGCCTAGAACCTCCGTCCGTTCAACTGTGCTTGCTGGAATGTTTTGGCCTAGGAATAGGGACGTTTTCAGGTGCAGCATAGTTTCCAGTAGGTCCTTGACCTTTACGGGTATCTCCAGTTGCATCATCTGCATTAAAATATTTTGTTCGGCCATTGCTCGGGTAGAAGTGCCGGCGTCTGTGGAGTCCCTTCGGTCCTCCATACCCTTCACGATCTCAGCCTTCGCCTCGAGCATCCTTTGTTTCTCCGTCGGAGGGTGAGGATATGTGGCCTTCTTCATTTGCCCGCGTGTGATTGCCAGGACCTTTTCCGTGCCCCCTCGTTCCATGTCTAGGATGTTGCAGCCAGGCTTCGGACAGTTACCATCCTCGTGGTCCCCCGGTCCGCACCACTGACACAGTTTTACTGGAGCGGTAGCCTCATTCTGATAGTCACGGGCATAATGTCCCCATTGGTTACAGCTTCTGCACTGTATCATGGGCCTCCCCTTCGCATCATACTGGACCCGCGGCTTGTTCTCATCATTGCCTCGGCCTCCCCGTCGGTTGTTTCTGTACCCGCCGGATGATGCAACATTTTGTTGACCGCCGGTCCCGAACGTGGAGGGTTGCTCTTGGGTGAAGAGCACTTGTTGATTTCTCGCCCTCAAGTTGTAGGGACATTCTTTGGTGGAATGTCCCGCAATCTGGCAGATGTCACAAAAGGCTTTCTTGGGACAAGAACCTTTCGTGTGGCCTGCTCCTTTGCAATCTGTGCACCACACGGTGTCTTCCTCTGCTTTGCTCGAGCCTCCCTTGGTGGCCTTCAATTCTTTCATCATCCTCGCCAGATCTTTTTGTAGGGCCAACACTTTCTTACTCGATTCGCCCTCGCTACTTTCTACCTCTGATTCATCATCCGAAGACTTAGTCTTTCTGGAGGTCTTACACTCGCTCTCCAAGTCCATTGCACGGTTATACGCATTACTGTATGGTGTGGGCGAGACAATTTTCATTTTCTTCCGAAGGGAAGCTTTTAGTCCCTCCACGAACCACCTCTTCTTGAGTTCGTCTGCTGGGGCTGACTCCATTTTCCCGATGAGTTCCTTTAGTCGCCGCCCGTAGGCATGGACAGACTCGCTCTTCGTCTGCTTTGTATTGTAAATCTCTGCCAGAATCTCATTGTCGTCCCTTAACAACTGAAATTCTGTCTGGAAGGCCTTTTTCACATCATTCCATGTCATCAGGCCTGATTTGTCTACATCCGAGTACCAATCAATGGCTCCTTCCCTCAATGTCGCGGGGAATTGTCGGATCCATTCATCCTGGTCCGTGACTCCATTGGCAGCCCATATAGTCTCACAGGTTCGGCAATGCCGAACAGGATCCTCCTTCGCTTGGCCTGTGAACTTGGGCAGTTTCTGCTTACTCGCAGCCATGGTAGGTTGTTGCCTCCGCGGGGGATTCGGTACTCTGACACCACCTCCTCCTTGAGTATTGTGTGTAGTGTTCACCGATGGCACTTGCTCATGCGGTAGTTGTGTGACTGGTGGGACCGTACTGTGTGGAGTCCTTGGTTCCAACAAAGGGTTCGCCTGTATGTTCGCAGTGCCTTCGGCCGTACTATCATTGGCACCTCCGGCAATACCATCACCTTCGACTGTACAGTTCCCTTCGTGGTCTTGGTCCTCCGCACCTAGTGTACGGGTTAAATCTTCAAACCGGTCTCTCTCTTCCTGAAGTAAAATCTGTCTCAATCGTGCTTCCTCGAGTAGTTCCTCCCTACTCCACACTCTCCGATGCTCTGGCAAAGTGAACTCTTCCCCGTCGGCCTCTGCACCTTCCGTACCACTTCCGAGGTTCCCTTCGGGCAACCCTTCGGCAAGCTGGTCCTTGGCAAGTTGCCTCAGCCTATACTAACGTTCACGTTGCTGCGCAAAGATCAAAGCCTTCTGTGCGGCCTCGCCTTCGTCATCTCGTGCCTTTTTATTTCTATCTTTATTTAAAACATTGGGCATAAATCCTTTCCTCACTTCTCTTCCCGAGTACGTCTAGGCAACGGCGCCAAATGTTTTACCTACTAGGTACTCGTTTACAGATACACAGACATTATGCAGAGATAGAATTAGACCAAATAACATCAAGCTTTCATTAATCATTCACAAAGGTTACAATAATAGTGATGCTTCCAATGAACAAGTACAGTATTCATATACAATCCGAAGCGGTGCAACCAAACATTGTCACCCTTCTCAACCGTCGGCAACTAACTAACCTCCGTCGGCAACTAACACCCGGCGGTAACACAACTTTACCTCCGTCGGCAGCTAACACCTGGCGGTAACACAACTTTACCTCCATCGGTAGCTAACATCCGATGGTAACACAACTTTACGGCTAACAACATAAAAGTAAAAACAAACTTCTATCTATGTATGTATAAACACACGCATAATCCCAATTATATAAGCATATATGTATGTAAGTATGTATGTATATGTGTGTGCATATGTATGCATGTATATATGTGTGAAGGTATGCATTAATGAATGAGTCTGTATATATATGTCTATGTCTATCTGTTATTATATACACACAAACATATGTATGCATAGCTATATATACACATGCAAAAACAAACAAATTGAAAACCTACACAATATCAAAAAGGAAGGAGAAAGGGCCAAAAGGGGCCAAGACAAAGGAGGATAACAAGAGAACAAAAAGGGGAATGAGAAGAGGTTCGCATGATAAGAAATGAAACGCATGAGGCAAGGAAAATGACAAAAGGGAAGGGAAGAATCAAAACGTAGAAGCAATGGATGTTCAAAAAGAGAGATGATGGGGGTGGCGAGGGGATTAATTGAATGAAAAATGGGGGGGGAGAGAGAGAGACCAAAATGCATGGTAGAGAGAGGTCAAGGAGGAGGGAGAGAGCAGTTTTTGCAGCTGGCTAACATGGTTTTCCGAGAAAAACTCAATCTCCATCCCGTTGTGAGGTTTTCACACCATCGCTCCATTGCAAATGCGGACCCCCTCTCTTGTTTCTAGGTTTAAGTAGTAGAGCGATTTTGGGAACAATCTAGGTTTTAGAAAGCCTTCTCAGAACATCAAATGTGAAAATTGAGGGAAATTGGCAAATTTGGGCCAAGTGTGAAGAACTTGAAAGTTTGGCAAATTTTGGCTAAGTGTCAAAAAAATGGGAAAAGATGGTAAAATTTGGCTAAGTGCAAATAATTGAGAAATTAAAATTAAAATTGAGCCAAAAATACATGCACTTGCCTAAGTCACCCTTGATTTCTACTGCACATTGGTTGCACCTTGCCTAATTGTTGCCTAAGTCACCCTTGATTTCCACTGCATGTTGGTTGCACCTTGCCTAAGTCGCCCTTGATTTCCACCAAGAAATTGTGTAATTTTGCGTATGGCAGTAGTGGTTTCCACTTGTTGCATAGTGGTTTCGCCTAACTCTCTAGTGGTTTCCACTTGACAATTGATGGTCTTGCCTAAGTGTATGGTGATTTCCACTCCAAGATTAATATACAATCTCAACCATAAAACCATCCTACCTGTCATCAAGTTTGACAAAATGCTTTGAAGTTATGAAATTCATTGGGGAATTGTAAAATTTGGTCAAATTTTAATGGTAGAAATTTAATCAATGCACCCTCATTTAATAAACTACATGGAGCTAAAAATGGATTGATCTCATTATAATGAAGATGGATAATTAAATGCCAGTGAAAGACCTCGGTTTGAATCCCCAAGAAAGATAATTTATATGCTCAATGATCTGTGATTTTTATTAATTAATGAGGACCAGTTTTAATTGCAATGGAGCGCGCTTTTTCTGATTTCTTTCCAGCACCAAAAAGGCTGCTATCTTGTAATGTTAATGGGATCAATTTTGTTGAAGCATTGAAATGGTGCAATCACTGTTGTACGGTCCAATTTTATTAAACGATGGGCAGCGATTTTATTAAATAAGAGGTCACGATTCTGTCCAAAGGGAGGCAACATCTTTCAAGACCAAGTCTCCAATAAGAAAAGAAGCCACAGTTGTAATGTATCTCAGCCCCAAATTTAACGGGTCATAAATCAGATTTGAGTAAGGTTTGAATTCAATAGCAATGACCATAAATTCAATACAAATGAAATCAAGTGCAATTTTGGGGCCACCGATTTAATCATTACAAAATCTGAAATCATAATAAGGTGCCCTCTATTTAATCCTAATGCCCACGATATTAATGTGAGAGAATGGATTTAATGCCAAAAGCCAAGTCGGCTAGGAAAGGGATATGTCTTTTGGTGAATTGGAGCATATAAATAGGGGGACAAAATCCTCTCAACATTCACCATTCCAAGTAGGGCAAATGGTGGTGCTTATTTGACATTTCACATAGCATCCAAGGCTGCTATTTTCCAATGCACATGACTGTTAATTTGAGTTAATATCGAAAGGGAGGGCTGTAAATTTCGTTACCATATGAGCATAATACGTTTCAGGTTTAGGATCATAGCTAAGTTTGTAATATAAGAGGTGCAGTCCTTAGTAAGCTTGTATTTCCTTGATGAGGTTTGTAATTTAAAATACAAATGCTTCAAATTTAAGGCTTGAACATTAATTAATGGTATCATTATTTTGGTTCAATGATGATGTTGGTTCTTCAAAATGGACTTTATGCTCATGACAGCAACCAATACATCCACAGACTAATTTTAAAGAATGGTTAGTTCCAAGTATGAATATCTAGGATGACTGAACCAACTATAGGGACAAGACTGCCCTCTGCACTTTTGGCTCTGCAAAACCAAGGAGGGTGCTCCTAATCCAGTAAAATAAACTTTACTTCTACAACCTCAAACTGGATTCAATATAATAGATAAACGGTTAGAAAATACTAAATGATAACCAATCACTTATTGATTCTCCATTACCACTTGATAGGATACAACTTGTAGGTCACAATACCTCATAGATCTTTTGACAAATTTATATCAATAATAGGAATACAACCAAACTCTATTAAGTAGTTGTTGTTGCAAAATGAACTCATTTCTGGCCAGTGCCTTATCCATTGGGCTATAATTTACTGCAAAGTAAGAAATACAGAAACTAATCAAAGTTATTGATTCAAGATCCCTTTAACACCACCACCTTATGATGATATTGATCAAAATATCTCTGGACTTACACTACTTATAGGAATCCTTATGCAAATCCCAAAAGAATCTATGTTCTATCCAAAGCTATTTAATTTGATCCTAGATCAAAGCAGAGGAATAGCAACATATACACAAAAGAATTCTATGTAATGAATTTGAAAACTCATAACTCAAAGAAGTAATACACAAAGGAGAGATATAAACCCTGGATTTTGTATTCAAATATACTGAATCATGTTTCATGTATACACTGTGCTTTTTAAATCACAAATCACTTCAATAATGGCCAAAAACCAAAAACTTTGCTATTTCTTGTAATAACATAACCTAATACAATATGCTATACCCTAGACTCAGAATTTGCAAGCAAAAAAAATTCAAGTTCCGGTCCTTCTAAATGATCCTGGAAATCCTTTTATAGAAAATAAGAATTGCAACAAGCTACAGATCATTTAGGAAAAGATAAAAAGTTACATCATATGAGACAAAAGTCAGTAAGTACAAAATAGCTGCTATGTTGCACTTTTACAAAATTGTCCACTGATTTGTGCGCCAAGCTTCTGCAACAGTTTCCAAAAACAGTTCTATCTCCGCCAAGTGTTGCCTTTGTACTTACTCTCCCATACAAAATTCTCCCTACAGTTTGTTTTGTTTAAGGAGATGGGGAGGTGCCACCTGTTGTAGTTTCAATGGGTGTCTGTTTTGTCTTTATTTCTTCCGAAGAGTATGTATCTTCCCAAGACTTGTAGATTTCTTCACTGGGCCAAGGGAAAGCAACCACCTCATCTCTCTTCTCTACCAAGACATCCCAATCAACCTTTACCTATTCAACTTCTTTATTAAGGGACCCAAAGTGTACCCTAGCATTTTCCAAAACTTCAACTGTTTGGTCAAGAGAGATATTACTGTCTGCATTCAAAATGCTACTTACTCTAATTGACAACTCGTCATCTAGTTGTCCTAGCCATACCCTTTTGTCTTTTATTTTCTCCATTCTTTTCGAAAAGACCAGGAAACACTTGAAAACAGTCTTGATAATATCTTCCCCTCAAAACTAATCCCTTTTTTTTCACATTTTCCCTCTTAACTGCAAACTCAAACAAGCTTTTAACTAACTTGTGAGTGTTTTTTATTTGTTCATCAGCAACCTGTTGAGCCTTATTTAAAGAATTAAAGAATTTCATCCTATCCTTTCTAGCAATCCACCTATCCAAAATTGGGTCCACAATAGAAACTTCCTCTTTAAAAGAATTCAAAATTTTATTAATTCCTCCCCAATCTAGTAAATCCCCTTTGGATCAACACTTTGAGCAAACTACAAAATTGTATCTCTTACTTTGTCCTCATATTTCATATGGACTTCTAATTTTCCTTCACTAAATAATTGTCTCTCACTTTTTGTTCTTTTTCCCTTCTCAATAAAGGCCCTTCTAGCATCTCTCTCTCAATTAACCATTCCTCATGAGTGAACGGAGGTAGAGGGGAAGGAGGGTATTCAATGATAGGATTGGATGAAAGAGGTATGGTAGGGGAGGAAGTAATTTGTAATTGTGCAGGCACTTGAATTTGACCTTGTTCTCCCAATCGCCTCCTTAATTCAGCTATTATTTTATCCTTCTCACTAATCTCCTTTTTCATTTCACCATATGCTTTCAAAACTATCTCAAGTTTTAATGTTAGTTCCTCCTTTTCTTTAGCCTCCCTTTCTGCTACTTTCATACTAAGTTTAGCAGTTTCTAGGGCCATTCCTGAAGCTTCAACTCCTGAAGTTTCACTACCTCTTGTCACTAGGAGACTGCCAGAGAGATCACTTCTTACAATTTGTTTCCCCTTGTTTCCTTCATCTTTCCTCAGGGACCACATGACCAAAGCTTGATGGTCATCACTGAAAGTGACACCTTTAATAGTCTGTTGTGCTTCTTCTTTGGTCTTGTGTACTTGTGTGACTAGCTTCCTAACAACATCTAGGACAATTGCATCAACAATATCCCATTCAGCGAGGATGATCACCCCTGCATTTCTTACCAGCTCTCTCCCTTGTTTTGGAGTAACCTTTTCAAATCTCTCCATCATCTCCTTTCTTACCTCATCCTCAATGACAGTAAGGTCTTTTTGTGGATTTTCCTCCTGTCTCTTCTCACAAGTTTCCTTGAACTAACTTATATGAGTTTTCCACAAAAACTGCATAAAAGCCCTAGCCTTGACAAAGGCATCATCCGCAAGAAACTCATCACAAGCTTGCTTGGTGATGGGGTCTAGTTCCTTGCCAGCCAACTCCCCAACAGTTAAGTCCATTTATGCATCTTTGGGAGGCTTAGGTACCCCTTCATTGATTTCCTCATAGGTCGTGAAAATTTGACCTAGGCTACCCATTCTTTGCAACTACTCTGCCACCTCATGTTGATCAACACTATTAAGTGGTAATTTGGTGGGAGAATAAGCTTTCTCACTATGTTGTGGTCTTTCTTCTATCCTTTCTCTTTTGGGGAGGTGGGGAATCAAAGTCAATGTCTATAGGCTCATTCTCTGGTGATATAGGAGAATCCCTTGTTTGTTCTTGCATTTCTACTCCTCTAGAAGAGGAAGGGATATCTTCTGCCCCTTGACTCTTTTTCTGTATATTTGGGCCTGGCACCACCACACTATATCCAGTTCTTTTCTACAAAATATATCTGCCCAAGGACACCATCCTGGCAAATGCTGGTTTGCTTAGGACAAATTTAGCCCTCTCTGGCTCTGTCTACAACACCATGTCCTTTTCATTCAAGGTCTGCATCAAACCCTCGAAGTGGCTCATAAGAGATTCCACCTTCTTCTCATATGGCTTAAAATCTTTCAAGGGATCATAATCCCTGACAAAATGTTGGACAAAGTCTAGTGTCTTTTTATACACTAGCCACTTCTCTTTCCTAATTTCCTGTTCCTGTAAATCAAAAATATTTTTGATGATGTCTTTAGGGAAATTGAAAACATGGTCCATGGAGGCACTGTTGGCATCAAGCAGAATTGCCACTAGTGACAACACTTATTTGCATTCTGAGTGCAAACCGAGCAGAACAGTGCAAACCGAGCAGAACAGTGCAAACCGATCAAGATAATGCAAACCGAGCAGGACAGTGTAAACCGAGTAACATTATGTCTACCGAGTCACCAGTATTTACCGAGTTCAAAACCTACCGAGTGGTTAGTACGAACCGTGCCTTCACTTCTACCGAGTGCATGACGATGCCGAGTAATGCAGTGGACGCCGAGTATCAGAAAGTCACCGAGTTAGTTTGCAAGAACCCTGTAACCATACTTGGGCCGACTTAGTGGCACTTATGTTTATTTGTCAAGCCGACTTTGTAATTGTAATTAATTATTTAGACTTGTATATAAACAATGTTGTAAAAATGTCAAGATGTAATTATATGAGTATGTATGTGAATAAAAGGAAAAGGCAGAGATAAGCGAATTACAAAGGGCTACAGCAGTATAGGGAACAGCAAAGACAAATTCATCACAGAAGGTGATCAGTACATTCAGCGAATCTCAATCAGCAATCCAGTTGCAAAGCAAGAGATCTACTGTTTCATCCTAACAGGTGAATTAGTACTAAAATCCTTTAACCAGGTAGACTTAACAGTCTGTTGTAAAATCTCTTTACCGAGTGCATACTTCATTGTATGTTTGTAAATCCTTTAACAAGGTGGATTTAGCAATCCTTATTGCTCCTAACAGGGCAGATCATCAGAAGTGATCAAATTGTAAGCCTTAACCGGCCAACTTTATTCTGCAGTACTAAAGCTTTGTGGGTTTCATCCCCACCCCAGTTTTACTTTCTTTTTGGAAGGTTTCTGGGTAACCAAATCTATGTGTCATTGTTGTGAATGCTTTTAAGTTTCATGCTTTCTATATGCATAAAGAAAAAGTGAACTATATGTTAATATATCTGTAATTGTAAGAAAATTCAAAGTTACTGATTCACCCCTCCCCTCTCAGTAACTCGGTTAATCCCTGAATATTTCCAACAATTGGTATCAAAGCTATGTTGGTTCTCAAGATAAAGCTTAACTAGCTTGAGCAAAGATCCAGGACAATGGAGGTATTCAAACTGAACAAGGTGATTGAAAATGAAAAGCTAGATCTAGAAATGGCCATAGCTAAACTCAAGGAAGCAAAAGAACATCTTTCCCAATCCCTAAGAAGAAGGAACTTGCAAATCAGATGAATGATCAGAATTACATTGAAGAAAAGGTTGAAGATCTTTTTCCCTCAAATAGCTCAGATGAAGCAAACAATGCTGTCAAAGAACTCCTAGAAAAGAATGGGTCTCTGCAGGAAGAAGTGAGAAAATTAAAAAGAGAACAAGAGCTACACTCAACAAGATTTTGTGAGATCTTAGAACAAAGAAACAAGTTGAAAGATGAATTAGATGGAAGGAACAATGAAGTTCAAAATAAAACCCTTCAGCTAGAAAACCTAATTGATCAGATCTCCCATACAAATGAGGAAATTCTGAATCTAAGATCAGAAATAGAAAACACAAGAGAAGAACTAAGATCTGAAAAGGAAATCAATCTAAGATTGGTGGATGACCTAAACGCTGAAAAACAAATTAATGAAGGAATGCTGAAAAGCCAAGAAGACTTGAATCAGCTGTATGAGCGAAATCTGCATAGGCAGAAAGGAAAAGCAGGACTTGGATACAAAGGAGAAGGTGAATCTTCTAAGCAAGGTACTCAAAGAAATCAAAAACCTACTTGTAATCATTGTGGTAAAATAGGACATACTTCAAATAAATGTTGGAACAATGAAAAAGCAGAATTCAATGGAAAATGCTACAACTGCAATTAACATGGTCACAAAGCAAATGAATGCAGGGAAAAACCAAGATTCAGAGGTAGTTGTCACCAGTGCAACAAACAAGGTCACAAAGCATCCGAGTGCAGATCCAAGACATTCAATCCAGCAGAACAAATTATGAAAGCAATGTTTGGATGGGACTACAACACCTGGTGTAGATGTCATTACTGTGGAGAATATGGACACATTGGCATGAACTGCATAAAACATCATCTAAGGAAAAGAGATACTACCGTAAGATGCTTCAAATGCACTAAACTCGGTCACATAGCCAGAAACTACATGAATGCTAGTGAAGTTGAAGATGGAAAGAAGAATGAAGCAACTAAGGTCAGGAAACAGGTGAGACAAAAGTGGATTCCTAAATCTACCGAGCAAACCAGTCCAAGTAATGGAATGGGTGGCTCTACCGACTCAAACTAAATTTCCAAGAAAGCACTGGAACTATATTCTCCTAGACAAACTCCAAGCAGTTCCAGAACCGAATTAAAAGAAAGATCTAAATCAGCATACAAGATTCAGTAAGATCACAGGAAGGTCGGTACCAGTCTTAACCGAACAAGGTCGGTATTAGTCTTTACCGAGCGAGGTCGGAGCAATATGAATTCTCGAGTTTACCGAGTTGCGAAGTCTTCACCGAGCAATTAATTCTTAGTGGGTGACAGTCTGTCGAAATTCATACCCTAATTTGTACTGAGCATTAATGACAGAGTTGTAAACAAAAGGCAAGAAATCGAACTCATTTCTCACCGCGAATTTTAGCACTTTGAGACTTCAAGAGCAATCCAGCGACTCAAATACCTTTTGCGAAAAGAATTTTCTGTGAGCTACCATGGCATCATCCAGCACCTCAGCGAAGAAAGGATCTGAAATGTTAGTCCAAGGGGAATGGAGAGCACCAGATTTCAAGATCGTGCCCGCAATTGCAGCAGCCCTAGACCCGAACGGAGCTCAATCTCAGATTCCTCCTAAGGTACTACTTATTAACGATATTCGCAATCATTTCAACTGTGCAATTCATGAAATGGGAAACCTAGAACTAGATATTGTGCGTGAAGAACTGTGTGTGGATGGTATTCTGAAACTCGAGCACAAACATCTAGAAGATAAGGGATTAGTTCACATTGCACATTTACCTCGAAACTTTCGAGAGAAATGGGTTAGATACATTCTCAGCCGTATACATGATGGCAAGATTTGGCTTGAGCAACCCATAGAGATCACCAAGAAGATGATTCATCAAATCACCGGTCTTCCCATGTTGAACAAAGCAAAAACTACCAAAACCCTAGGTCGGTCGGAACTGGAAAAGAAAACCCTAGCCGAGTGGGACGGTAGAGGCATGAAAGTTAGCAGCATTACCGATGCTGAACTAAAGTTTGGTACACACATAATTGCCTATAAAATATACAGTTCAAGTCGACAGAATAGTGTCTCCTGTGAAGCTATTGACCTAGCATACAAAGTGGTCAAGAACAACTTATCATTTGACCTTGCAGATTTATTGTTAAAACAGTTTAACAAGAACATGGAAAGCATTCAAACTTCCAAAAACAATCCATGTAAGTTTGGATCCCTACTGGTCTGTTTATTCTTCTATGTTCAAAAATTCTTCCCTTCCAAAGGAAAAGTTGTATGGAGAAAAGATGTGCCAGTTCTTTATGAGATAAATGAATACATCTCAGAAATGGGTGAAAATTTTGAAAGCATCATGGACAGTTATTTTGAGTCTTTCAAAGAGAAAATGAATGACAGATTCCGGATTCCACAGAAGTTGGTGGAGGATTACAAGGATGACATTTGTTTCATGGTAGACTGTGACAATGTATATATTCAAGCAGCTAAACCGAGGATTGTATATGTAAAACCTCTTCCTTATGAGGTAAATATTGATGAAACCAAGAATATCATTGAAGCCCTTCTTAATCAGCCTGTTAATCCCAAAGCTCCATATTTTGGAACATATGATGAAGCAAAGGTGAGAATTGAATTAAGCATAAAACTTCCACAGGCGGTAAACAAAGGAAAGAAGAGGATAGCCAAAATGCAAATGCTAACCGAGGACAAAGGAGATAACGATGAAGAAGAAGAGGAAAAGGATGAGAAAACAAAGGAACCAAAACCTGCAAAGAAGAAAGGAAAGGTTTTTATCACTAAGGCACCTAAGCCTCCCACTGCTGTATTTACAAGAAGAAGTGCAAGAGGTAAGGTAGATAAAGATAAGGCAGACAAAGATATAGTATTCAAAAGGCCTCCTCTAAACTTTCAAGAGAGGATCAAACTTTTTAGAGACGGATCAGGATCTGGAGTAAGTAACATAAAATCTTTTAAATATGAAACCAGATCGGAAACAGAACAGAAGGAAATAGAAGATGCTGTTATTGAAAAGATGGGACAGTGGAAATACTCTCCTGATGAAATAGCCCCACAGGTTCCAGCAGTCTTATTAAATCCAATAAAAATGAGATGGAGCAATGCAAAGCAAACTGTGATAGACATATTTGATCAAACCCTGAGACAGTTAATGCCGAGCTTGAAAAATGATGAAGTAAAGAAGGCATTAAAGGAAAATGAAAGTAAGATGACACTAAGGTTCAATACTTGTTTGATTCTGATCAACAATATTGAATCGGTTGTGAAGGCTGCAAATGCCACATGGAAGAACATATACCATTTTCACCAACCGAGTATTGAAACAGTAATAATAAAAGATATTGAAGATGACAGTGATGAACAAGAAGAAGCCACTGAGGTAGATGATACTGTGAGGATAGCAGCAGAAGTCATTGCATCACTTCCTACCTCTCCAGTAAAAGTTTCTACATCTAGCCCGGAGACACCTTCAAGCATAGTTGTGACAACTTCAACTTTTGTCCAATCACCTATAGCAACAACAGAAGCAACCACCATTTCTTCTACCGAGTTGCAGTCTCCCATTTCATCAAGTTTTCCAGCAGTAAGTATTCCAGTTTTTGATTCTACAAGTGTAAATATTTTAAGTTCTCCAGTAGACAGTGTGCCAGTCTCTATAGCCAGTCCTACTATGTCTATTGTCACTACTACTAAGGCATTAAGTACAGATAAGCCTAAGGCTCTACCGAGTATAAAATTTTTGGGTAAGAATATAGTAGAGGATATAGACCTAGATGAAGAAATAGAGATTCCAACATTAGATTTTGCAAATCTATCAGCGGACCAAATGCAAAATATAGGTGAAATCCTCCAAAGGAAAGCAAAGCAAAAGAAGCTTAAAGAGGAGAGAGACAAGGAATATCAAATCATTAAAGATGCTAAAGACATTTTGTCTGATGCATTAGGTATTAAAGTAGACTCCTCTCAACATGTTTTGCTACAATTAGCTGAAGCAGTAAATAAATACAATGAGGATTCATTTGGGACAGAAAAGTTAGTTGAAAGAGCCGAGAAGAGATTCAACAATAAAGTGCTTGAGCACATTGCTCAGCACATAGCTATTAATCAAGTGGAATTGTCTTCAGACTTGTCAAATATTGAATCCACCTATTCGAATGTCACCTCTCTTTTGGCCAGACTGTGCAATATTGCCGAGTTCACAAAGGATGTTAAGGATAAAATGAATAAAATGGATGAGGATATGAAGATTAGCATACAGAAGCTGCAACTTGAACCAAGTTCAAGCTTTGCTCATCACATGAAAGTCTCATACCTATCAAATATGCAGTCAGATCTACTAAAAGAAGACACAAGGATCCGGTCCACACTGCTAGACATCCAGAACATGATCCTTCCCATCATGAATACAATGTATAAGCACATTGAACATTCCAAAACATTGATTCATGACAATCAATTCTCTATAGCAGATCACATGATTGAACTCTCTGCAGAAGTCCAAATTGCAATCCAAACATGCAAGATTCTGCAAGAAAATTGGGACAGAACCCTGGCACTAATCATGAAGGTGCATTCTGATTTTCTATCAAATTTTGGATTCTCTCTGTAAATCACTTGTATATACACCTTTGGCATTATCGTCAAAAAGGGGGAGATATGTATAGAAGGAGATTTGTATAAAGAAAAAGTTAGCACATTGAAAGGGGGAGATAATGTATAAAGCCCTATGACAAAAATAAAAATAAAAAAAAAATCAATAAGTGTATATAAGTTTTGAGCAATAAGTGTTTTTGTCACTAATGCCAAAGGGGGAGATTGTTGGCATCAAGCAGAATTGCCACTAGTGACAACACTTATTTGCATTCTAAGTGCAAACCGAGCAGAACAGTGCAAACCAAGCAGAACAGTGCAAACCGAGCAGAACAATGCAAACCGAGCAGAACAGTGCAAACCGAGCAGGACAGTGTAAACCGAGTAACATTATGTCTACCGAGTCACCAATATTTACCGAGTTCAAAACCTACCGAGTGGTTAGTATGAAACGTGCCTTCACTTCTACCGAGTGCATGATGATGCCGAGTAATGCAGTGGACGCCGAGTATCAGAAAGTCACCGAGTTAGTTTGTAGGAACCGTGTAACCATACTTGGGCCGACTTAGTGGCACTTATGTTTATTTGTCAAGCCGACTTTGTAATTGTAATTAATTATTTAGACTTGTATATAAACAATGTTGTAAAAATGTCAAGATGTAATTATATGAGTATGTATGTGAATAAAAGGAAAAGGCAGAGATAAGCGAATTACAAAGGGCTACAGCAGTATAGGGAACAGCAAAGACAAATTTATCACAGAAGGTGATCAGTACATTCAGCGAATCTCAATCAGCAATCCAGTTGCAAAGCAAGAGATCTACTGTTTCATCCTAACAGGTGAATCAGTACTAAAATCCTTTAACCAGGTAGACTTAACAGTCTGTTGTAAAATCTCTTTACCGAGTGCATACTTCATTGTATGTTTGTAAATCCTTTAACAAGGTGGATTTAACAATCCTTATTGCTCCTAACAGGGCAGATCATCAGAAGTGATCAAATTGTAAGCCTTAACCGGCCAACTTTATTCTGCAGTACTAAAGCTTTGTGGGTTTCATCCCCACCCCAGTTTTACTTTCTTTTTGGAAGGTTTCTGGGTAACCAAATCTATGTGTCATTGTTGTGAATGCTTTTAAGTTTCATGCTTTCTATATGCATAAAGAAAAAGTGAACTATATGTTAATATATCTGTAATTGTAAGAAAATTCAAAGTTACTGATTCACCCCTCCCCTCTCAGTAACTCGGTTAATCCCTGAATATTTCCAACAGGCACATCTGGTTCTCTTTTTGAACATGCCATTGTAAAAACCCTCCGGGTCTGCAAGCCTAGCTACTGAAGTAACCATGTGATATGGTTCCAAAACTTTATCCATGTGTGACCAACCACCCTTTGTAATAACAAATTGGTGGGCTATAGTGACTATTGGAAAAATAGTTCCTCTTCCTCTTCCTGTGAGGGCAGCATCCTGCAATCCTCCAATTTGTCTCAAAATCTCTGCTATTCCAATCTTCATTGGAACCTGATATGGTAGGATAAAAGGAGTCCTTCTGAAGCCATACACTTTGAAAACAATAGACATAGGGTATAAGATAATATCACCCCAATTGTGCACAATCTTGATGTCAGTAGCATACTGCTTTGGTCTAAGAAAATCCAGCAGAATTCTTGGGACTCTAGGGTTTTCTGATAATAATAAGGCCCTAAGCCTTGACGCAAAACATCTGTCAAAAGCTACAAAACTAGCTTCATTTCTGTCCCAAGTCATGTTTAAATTCCATAATTGGACTGGCATTTCTTCACCGTCCTTCTCCTTCATTAGGTCCATTTCTTTTTCAAAAATAATCTGCACTCTTGTACATGAACATGTACATCATCAAGGAATACCAACCAAAAGGTCTATCAACTTTGGCTCTCTGAATCCCTATCAGTCCATCATGAATCAATTCAGCCAAATAGGGAGCAAAGTCAAAAGTGACTGCTAGGTAGGGGTGCAAACTCTGTGCCATCATAAACATGTAATGAACTGGCATCTCCTCTTTAGAATCCTCTCCAAAAATTTGACATAACAACCAGTACATACCCTTTGCTTTCAGATTGAAATAATCTTGTGTATTAGGTCCCACTACAATCAAACCTCCAACCTTGTTGAACAACTCCCTCAAAGGACCATTCTTGAGATAATCCCTTTGGGAATTGTAGACCTGTTTTAGCTCATCAAAGTCTATCTTTTCTAGGTCACTGGTTGGTTCACTTAATCTGAACACTTCTCTTATTTCTTCAGCTGAAATACTGATCAAAGGGTTTCCATTTATATCCCTAACAACCCTTGCTACATGATCATAATTTGGGGCAACTTGAAGTAGAATATCGGCATCCATGAAAACATTTGGAACAAGTTTTCCAACGTCGAATTGCCAAACATTACAACTGGGAGCAAAGGCATGCCTTTGTCCAAAACCAACCCTAAACAACACCAGACCAGAGACCTCAATATTCGCATCCCTCATATAATTCCCTTTGTCATATAGAGCATCTGCAACCCTAAGCCTAGGGTTTTTGGGAACTAGCTCCTTTATCCTGGATGCATCATTAGTTGAGTGGTCGAGTTGTTCCAGGAGGTCATCATACACAACCCTCTCATGATATTCTACTTTCCCTTTAAATTCTCTCCTCGGTGCCATTATTTGAAACTAGGGTTTTATCAAGCAAGTCTAAAACAAGAATATACTGAAAACTTCTCCCAAACCCTTATGATAGAATTTGTAGACAAACAATAGCAGAGACACAGTAGTTCACAGAAGCACTCACCGGTTATCAAATTCTCAGAAAATATCAGTCGCTCTGCAATTTTCGCTCCGCCAAAGTATTTCGCAAATTTTGTAGCTTTACTTCTAAAATTGAAACACTTGAGAGATATACTGTGTATGCAAAAATCATTAATTCTTGACAACCATGCCACACGTTCTTGCCATAACTCTTTGAAAATTTGAAATTCTGCAGTCGAATGGGTAGGAAAACTTTCGCACCAAATAGAGCAAGTTTAAAACAAAACAGTCGATCTTCACTTGAAACAAATCGGAAGGTTGTCACGATCCCGCGATCACTATTTATCGATCAACTTTCCATTGTGGCTTCATGCCTTTCGTCCGATCAAAACAAATCTGATGGTTATCAAAATTACATCCTTTCGGACCCACTTAGCATTTAGATTTCACGATCACCGTTGGATCAAGATCATCCAACGATCATCCTTATTTCACTGTGATTTGACCCCACCGGCTTGCTTTATGTTACCCTGGACGATTGGATGGTAGGCGTGATCCCGTGATCACTAATCTTTCCTCACCTTTTCATTAAGGCATTGCGACAACCATCCGATGAAAAGAGACAAGTCAGAAACTTTGTCCAACTTTATCTCTCAGCCCCACTGACGTCACCCTTTGCTGACTAGAAGATCTAACGGCTATCACGATCCTACGATCACTAATCCTTTGTTATATTTTCATTGCGGGATTACGCCGACCGTTAGATCAAAATAGATCTGAAGGTCCTTTAATTTCTTATGACTGGGCCCAGTAAATATATACACCGTTGGATTTTCTTGATCGGTCGGTAAATATAAAACCCTAAAGGCTGGTCCCACTTGTTTTGATCTTTTCACTACTAAAGCATCTAACGGTTGTCACGATCCCGTGATTGGTAAACTTCAATCACTTCTTCATTGCGGGATTACACCAATTGTTAGATCAAGGAAGGGTTTAACAATTTTGATAAATTGCTGGGACTTAGGGGAAAATGACCTTAGAAACCTTAGGAAAAATTAAAAGTTGTCGGGGTTTAAAACTTAGGAAAAATTAAAAGGCTCACTAGGTAAATCAATTTTTAGAGAGACTTTGACCTTGCACGACAATGAAATAAGACACATGCTTTAATGAAGAACTTAAGTGGCTAAAAAAGTAACGATCGATTAGAAAATTTATCATCGAGCTAGGGTTTTTCTTCAAAACAAAAGCTTAGGGTTATTTTAGCAAGGCTCCACCTAGGGTTTTAGGAACATAAAAGATTAGTTCCTTTGCAAACTGAGGACATGGAATAAATTTTTAAAAAGGCAGCCATAACCAGACAACAAACTACTTTGCAAATTCATCAAAATTCAAAACACAAAGCTTTTTGCTGGAAAATAATCAGTACTAACAGATGAGAGAGGTTAAGTCATTAGGGTGGTATCTTGAGTAATATTTCTTATCGTTCTTTTAAATTTTTCTTAACTATGAAAATCTAATGCATGGTGTTGTATGACGGTGAAAGATGGCAAAAGCTAGCAAAGGTGAAAGTTCAAAATGAAGGACAAAAGGGGTGGCCAAGAACTGGATGGTTCAAGTGCAAGCGAGATGCTTCCAAGATGGATTCGAATAACAAACACAAAATCATGACTAAGTCTACATGCCAAAGGAAGAAATTATGGTAAACTTGAATTTCCTCCAGAAATCCAAGTTCAACTGAATAGTCCAGCTACATGACACACTTCTACCAGCGCCAAACCAAGCACAAGACACGAAGATGACATCAAGAATTCAAAACAAAGAAGATTCAAGTAATGGCAATGAGAAGATTTCTAGAGGGTGGAAAAGACAACATGAAGATAAAACTATCAAAGAAGATGAGCCATAACAATTGAAAAGCCGACAAAGATTTCTCATCAACAAGGGGGTATTTATCAAGTTTCTAGATGAGTATGCTGAGGTGGCAGCACTTTGCTCAAGCAATAAAAACATGCCAAGTGTCCCATGGAGATGATTAATGGGATTATGTCCAGATTCATTGAATGAAACAAAAGAGAAAAGGTCAAAGAAAATTATCTTCTAAAGAAACATTTGTTGTAAGCCCGCGTGGCATTTTATCATTGGTCCACTTGTCATTGCACCTTATTTGGTTGTTATACATTTGAATTTTCTTATTGGCCCATGAAAGCAATGTAATTTTTCTATTGCCCCATATGGTGGTGCTTAATTGTAATTAGGTGGGCATTTAATATTTGTAGTTATGGTTATGGAAACCCTAATTAGGGCTTATGTGGATTAATCTTGGCCCTTGATTTCAAATCAATCTTGGCCACTCATTGTACTGGGGACTACTATAAAAGGCCAAGGCCTCCTTATTTGTAACTCATTAGTTTTAGAGTAGAATAGGGAGTTATGTTGGGGAATTGTTGCCAAAGTACTACCAAAATTTTCTCTATTCATTGTTGTGCTTGCATGGTGGATATATATGATCATTTTGAAGTATTGCATGGTTCTTTGTATCTCTCACTTAGATTAGGATTTTATTTCATGTTAAGTAAAGTAGTTTAGTTGGAGGAGAGTAATTGTGAATGTTTACTCGCTTGACTCGAACAAATCCAAGCCACTAGCCTCTTGCTGATTGTAAGTGTGCTTTGTGTGGTTAGTCAATGATCGAAAGCACTTAACTTCAATTGATATTTAATCTTTAGTTTGCATCCATTTGATGGGATTGAAGAGATATTGATGTGAAAACCATTAGAGTATTGCTTAGAAACTTGCACTAGGTGGGTGAAGTTGCTGATTAAGTTGCATCTAGTAGAGTCCAAGCCATCCATGATTCCTTGCATTCATAGTTATAAGTAAAAGTAGGAGTTTAGTTTAAGTTGAAGTTGAAGTGGAAGTTGGAAAATCAAACTACATTTTCATTGCACATTGTGAAGCTAAATCTTTAGGAGTGCAAGCAGTTGATATCCATTGAATGAATAGCGTAAGTCCCCTTTGTGATCCCAACAAATCACATTATTTCACTGAGTGAGTGTCCACAGTTAATGGAACCTTGAAGTCATTTAATGATCTTATTTTGCAAGCTTAGCATGAGAGATGACCTTATAGCAAGAGAGGATTTAGTGTTTAATGTTTCATTCCGAAACATTGAGTATTTGATTTTGCATGTTGTAGTGGAACAAAACTCACATCAACACATCCATCATTGTGATTGAGGTTAGAGGGGTGATTGTTAAGTTCTATGGCCTCTAAGTTTTCTTTCGAGTTATTTGTCTTTTTCATCAATATCTAGATGTCTTTTAAGTGGACATGGTGTTTATTGATTGAGGGGATGTTTTTCTAGGGGAGATTTGAGGACCTATCTAAGTCTGATGTTGGAAATATGCTCTTTGATTGGTGCTAAAAGAGTGACCTATTTCACCCATGCAAGGTTTACGACATAAACAAAAAGAGTCCTTGTGACTCTTGAGTTAAGGAGGCCTCTAAGGTCTTTGGGAGAGGTGATAAATCACCATATGCTAAGAACTTTATCCCAACCTTATATACCCATTTGCATTCCTTGACCAACTCCCAAGTATGGTTTTTCATTGATATAGTTAACCTAATAGGTAGTCTTCCATTGAGATTTATCTTTTGATTCTACATACCATTGTGATTCAAGCACCTTGAAAAGGTCAAACAAGATAGCAAAATAAAAATGCTCACCTAAACCAACAATTTGTCACCCTACTATTTGGAGTTGTGCATTTGATTGAGAAAGTTCATCCTCACTCACATCTTCAATAGAAAAACAATACAATTTGGGTCTTTTTTGTTGTGTAACTCAAGAATCCTATGGTGAAGCAACTACATATAGAGTTGAAGTCAACTGAAGTCTTCATCGTAAGTATACTAGCGGTGCAAGAGAAATATCAACCAATGGTTGACACAACAGTGATGGTGATGGAGTACAATAAGGAGAGTCATTATCTTGTACAGGAACCACAACACTATTTTTAGAGTAATTATTAACCATTTATTGATTAGAATTACAATCAAATAAGGGTTCTATTTGTTCTATATCAAAATCTTGACTAGCAATGGCTATGTTAGTGAAAACATCAATAAGTCTATGTTCCATGACTGCTCATTATTCTTGACAAAGAAATATATTTCTTAGAATTTTCTTTACATCGTTTTCTATCAAGAACAAAAACACTTGAAATGTTACCTTTGGTTTGATCATGGACCAAGATTCTTTAGGTGTGACATCTTGTAAGGCTTTACATAATATTTTATTTAGGAGATACATTTTTGTGTTCATTGCTTCTCCATAGTATGTGTATGGCATGCCTATACACTACATCGTGCATCAACCCATCTCCACGATAGTTGTATTTCTCCTCTCAAATCCATTCAACTAAGGGTTATGTGGGGTTGTGTCTTTGAATTCCTTATTACAATTAGCCCTAAAGTTGTTTGGAAATGAACTCGCCCCTGTTATCATAGCTTACGACCTTGACATACCTACCTTTTTTATTTGGCTAATGCTTTTAACTTGACAATTTTTCCAAAGCAACTAGCAATTTGTTTTAGAAAATATACCTAAATTTTCCTTTTTATCAGCCAACAATAGAGAATACTGCACATTGAGGATTGTTGATGGTTTACAAGATGGCTCACATATGTCTATATGAATCAAATTCAAATCTCCGTTTTCAAGCCATGCACCTTCAATTGAAAAAGGCTTCCATTCCACTACCAATCAAACACCCTACACATATGTCCTACTTATTTGGAATAGATGGCAATCCATGACCAATATTGGTTCTTAAATTGGGTAAATACTATAAAACAGAAATGTCCATACCTCTCATGCCACAAAATATACAATTATCATCCATAGATAAGAAATGCATATTAATTGTGATAGGGTAAACTAACCTATACAACTCACCTTCCCTAATGCTCAAGGAATTCATTGTCTTGCTTTGCATCAATCAAAATACAATTGTTTCAATATGACCAGCTACCACTATGGATAAATTGGGATAACTCACATATTTAATGGACTATAAACAGACTGGGGTAGCCTTCCCAACATTGCTTAGACCATCCTTACCATAGGGCTGCTAATAACCAAGGGAATGCTCATCACCTTCCAACAACCCGATTATGAATGCCTCAAACCCTAGTCTTATAGGGCCTAGTAACTCAATTGTAGAGGATTTAAAGAGATTGTTGTGTTGTAAACACACACGCCCCATTGCAAATGGGGATCCCCTCTTTTTTGCTTTCTAGCTTAGTGTTTAGCTTATTTGTCCTTAGCTTGGAGACATTTTTTTTGGGTTTCTTAGTCTCCTAGCTCTTAGGGAATGGGTGAGTCAAGTTAGGATTTCCTAGGTAGAGATCTAGAGTGAAGAAATTTTCCAAGGATTGAATCTCAATGACAAAATCCAAGTTTGAGGAGGATTTTACTGAGTCTATATCCAACACAAAGTTGCATGTTCACAGTGTAGATCTTGGGGTTGCCTTATTTGATCACATAGTTTAGCATTTGAGTTTTCCTTGTTCAAAAGAGGATAGAATACTTGATACTTTATTCTGTGTTGACGAGTGTCACAAAACACCCATCAACAAAGATGTTCTACAATGCTTGGCTAGTAATGTGCATTCTTCCCATGGGTCTAGTATAGATATCTAACCAAATGATGTTTTTTTGAGGGGGTCATCATTTCCAGCATATTTCACTAGATCGACATATTCAAGTGCTAACAATTATGAGAAAGTGGGGCCCAACAACACAATCGTGGGAAATTGGAATATTATTTTTTGGATAATTACTAGTACACTAGTGTGCACGAGGGTTATTGCATGGGCCGAATAGGAAGTAATTTGATAGCAATTTTAGGTTGTTTTGTTAGATGACTAATAAGTAATAAACAATACTTTTTTTGTTCATGTTTAGAACACACGTAACATCCCCCACAATGAATTTTATTTCATCACTAAGGACAATCCAAACGTTCCCTATCCCTTCTACTATTTGTTCAATCATCACCCAAAGAAATTGACATACTGGTCTCTACAACTGGTGAAATGTCAAGATACACCAGAATCTCAGAATCAATATCTAGTTGCATCATTATTATCTCAGGAACACACTCTAAAGGAATTCTCTTCCTTCCTAAAGTCTCACTCTACTCCAATTACATGTTAGCTTGAGCCCATGACTTCTTATAGAAAAAATCATGCTGTCATTTCCAATATTCTTTTTTGATGTGCCAAAATTTATGACGATATAACAGTTTATTTTGTGTTTGGATTGTGAATCAGAAGTTGACAGTTCCTTTTTCTTTGCTTTAGGAAGCAAATGCACTTTCAGATCATCCAAAGCTAGACTTGGCCATTTGCATTTATCCTTGTTTCTCTTACAACAAATGCAAATACAAGAAGTTCAAATGACAATGGAAAACTACTGATGATCAGAGCAACCTTATCATATTCACCTATTTGGTAATTAATAGTTGAGAGTTGATTCCTTAAGTCTTTCATTCTAAGCAGATGATCTAACACTGACACACCTTACCCAATTTCACGGAAAAAAATTAATATTTTTCAAATATAGGACTATCATTTTTCAAAATTTTGATAATTGTTTTAGTAGGCTCTTTCAAAGATCACTGGCAAAAGCGGCATTCTAAACTTCTATAATCGAACTCATAAAAAATGAACTATTTAAATAACAAGGCTTCTTTACGACAGATACCAAAATCTAAAAGATTTAAAATGGTTCTGGCTTCTGGTTATAGAAATATTCCATCACAACTACTATACTCGTTAATGGTGAGTGTTTTGTGACTCCAGATGTTTAATTTTTTCTGTCATTTTTTTGACAAAACAAGATTTTGTATATTGGCTATCATTATGCAGCCTAGGGTTTATGGAAAAATTTATAGACCAAAAAAATGTAGAGTAATGTAGGATTTTTCACAAAAAGGAAAAATACACAATTTATATATCTGAACTAACAGTTGCAAAGAGTTTTAAAAATACTCACTACCGAAATACTTGTGGAAACCAGCCCTTCATAGCAGTCTATTTTTCTTCAATCAGCGTGTGACAGAAAACAATTAGCCCTTAACAACAGACTTTAACAGCATAGACTTTAACCAGGGAAATGCAGCAAAATAAAGAATCAGATAAAATATTCTTATGGAAAAATCTTGTATAGTATCACTGTTCATCTGTAGCAACTGTCACCGCCCATCCATATCATTTGTCATTGTTTATCTGCACTATGATTTTGTTTCCTTGAATATTGGGTTTGACAGCAGTTGTCTTCTCCCTTTGACGGCAATTCTGGACAGTGATTTCAGTTGATTCAACGAACCTTTGATATCAATTCTCCCCTCCCTTCAAACTTCTTCTCATTCAATGTGCCTTTTCCTAGGAATTCCTTTTCTCTGGATCAACGTATCCTTCCTAGGGCTTCCTTGCTATGATACCAAATGTTGGAAAAATTAAAGCATGGATTCAGTGAGAATCCGATGGCCCACACATACATGCAGCTTCTATTTAGTTTTGAATGGGGAAGTTACAATGTGGTGGTAATTTAATTTCATGTTACATTTGTAACTCATTGTGGTTCAAATGAATTTGAACCAAATGTTAACTTTGATTCTCTTGGTGAAGAGAAATATGATTATTGATCATATTATATTGTGTACTGAGTCACTTGTTAGAAAAAAATGTGTGGTGTTATTAAATCATTTACATAAGCAATATATGCCTATGTGAAGAAAATACATATTATATTATGACTAACAGTATTATTATATCTAATACTCTACAAAAAGCCAATATCCCAAACTCTAGGAAATGATGGACTATCAACATGAAACAATTGCAAGAAACATTTCTTTTTAATTTTAAAAAGCACAATGTGCAAATGTTTTAGTAAGTTGAATGCTCATAAGACTATTTTTGAATCAAGCAACAAAATAGTATCATAATTCAATTTGAAAACAACATCCTTTTGTTACGTTGATCCTACATGCACCTCTCTCATGTGAACTTAGTTTTATCAAGCATGATATATTTATGACATACCTGTTCATTAGCTCCAGCTTCTTTGGAGACAATGCTTCCAATCTAAAAAATGCCAAAACCAAAACCAAACAGTTATTTTTTCCCATTGAAACAAACACGGTAACAAAAGTGGCCACAAATTAAGTTTCAAACTTACACATGGAAAGACGAAAACAAAGAGAACTCCTGCAAAAGCTGCAACATACGGAACCTGTGCCATAAAAAATTGAGACAAAGTTTAATAGAAACAGATGATGAAATAGTAATGAAATTTAAAACTAGTAACTTTAGACCATACACTTCAGAAAAAAGATGCAATTTTCACACGCTATGACTTGGGAGACAGACATGCAGACAACATCAGAAGTATAAGGAGCAACAACACAAATGAATAATAAGTAAATACTAATACTAAATTTGCAAGTTTCATTCATTTGTAAGCTAGTTTTGCCTCGTTGAAATGGCTAATATCTACTGTAATTGGAATTAGAATGCATATATTTCCTTGAGAAATATGATGCGTGCACTTTGTACTTCAATTAGCATTCAGATTCTGCCTTAGCAAATATTCATCATGAAAGATATGTATGGAAGCAACCAATAATTCAAAATTAACCAGTTGTCTTTTAGATTTTAGTTAGGGATTTTCAAATGTTAGCAGAATTTTTTGAATTCTCAGTTTGTCACACATGGTGCCTATTCCTTCTTACTTTTAAATTTTTGCTTCTATCTTTCCTTAAATCTATCAAAATTTGATTGTAAATAACTCTATTCTTGACTAACATATTTCATTTCAAAATGGGTTTGTTAGAAAAAGTATGTTCGGAGAACAAGCTAACAAACTTACTGTAAAGGGAAGGATAAATGACATGAAAATGTGACAAGATCAAGGAGAACATGAAGCGTCAAGCTAATTTGAAAAAAAATAAAAATGTATTAGCTTTCAGGGATTTAAGACTTTCCCACTTGAACTCTGTAGGTAAATTCCCCTTAACATTTATCACTACGAGGATCACCATTTTAGATTAAGGAATTTATACAATTGACTACATTATGTACGTGACTAATTAGAAAGAAACAAATATTCTTTAAGTAAGTCAATGGAAACTAGATACCTCCATACATGTGTTAAAACACAAAAGGATGTTATCCATAATGAAAAAAAATAGGCAGAAATGCCGGATCAGGAATTTTCTTGTTATACTAATCAGCAATATGTAGCATCTTCAATGATCATAGGCCTGCCGAATATATGGAGAGAGCTCTCTTAATCATCAATACAGAATTTAATGTAGACTAAACTCAAATAGAAATAGAGAATTGAATAAAGGAATATTCACTTAATCATTCTCATATGATCGTAAATTTATTATTTAACGTATCTAGTTACAAGTATAACAAATTATCAAAGTATCTGCCTACATCTATCCCCTCACTCTTACACTAGTCAATGTCCTTTCCTACACTACTAAAGTGCTAGGATGAGGCAAATAGTAATCCTCTCAGATCAGTCGTTTATACTGAAGCATGTTTAAGGAATAAAAATAACATCTCATAATAACATGGTACTTGGAAACCAATTGAACCTACAATAGTTGGAGAATCAAGATAATGAAAATGTACCAAGCCCTTCTGCAACTATTTTCTCTCCAAATTTAATAGTTCATAGTCTCTTTGGACTCTCCATGTTGCTTCAACTGTCCTTCAAATCATCTCTTTACAACGTTGTAAATCATCTTGTGCATCTCTCTCTTTCTTCATTGCATCAGATTTTACTTGATGCTGACACCACTGGTAAACTTGGAAGACTGTATTCCAAAATTATTTTTTAATTGCATAGATCTTGACTCTCCTTCATTCATAATCTGTTAATGAACTAATTTTGTCCTGCTTGGTGAATTCAAGAACTTGTTTTGCTGCTTGATTATCACTGACGTATAATTCTTTAACATATTACTTTAACTGATAATTGAATTCCTTGATTACTACAAATGATCTCTTGTCTATCTCGATGACACTTGTCAATCATCACTGCCTGCAACTTTAATTTATAATGCATATTCTAAATATCATGGAAAAGTTTATGAGCTGAATTTCAGCTCAGCTTAGATTATATATATTCCCTATTCAGTTTGACTCCTCACCATTGTATAGGAGATCTGGTCAATGGCTTCTGTAACAGCTGAATTATGCATATTGTTGGTTGGAAACGCTCCTGTCAATACTCAGTAGTGATCATTTGGTTTCAGTGGCTAGGCTTGTAGAAAGTATAATAATGACGCTATAGCCTATAACTAAATCACCATCCTTCAGAAACTTAATTAAAACTTTAGTGTCCATTGTTAACTTTGTTGAATGTTACTGCAAGTCTGCAACCGTGCAAAATATGAACATCAAAGCTGCTCTATCATTCAGTTGTATATTTCCCTCAATCTTTGATAATACTATTTCTCTTCTTTTCTTTTCTTGAAATATCCTAAGCCACTATCTGATTTTCTTCCTCAGAGTATGGAAAGATGCTAGCTATGTGCTTCACACTGAATTTACCTTCTGTATACGAGTCCCTGGAATGCTTGAGTGAAAAAAATGAGCTTCAAATCTGAGTATGGATAGATTCTAATTATGTACTTTAGGCTGATTTTACCTATCTGTAAACCAGTCTCTGAAAATGCTAGAGTCAGAGAAAGAGCTTAGAATATGGTTATACATGCTACTCACAAGAAACTATCAATTGCTCAAATTTTCCTCCATTTCCTTTCAAACATGCCGATCAATATAGATATCAAAGAAGATATGTAGTGGCAGTACATGCTATGCAACTTCAAAGTCATTTCTCAAGCTGTTCTTCTATACTCGGCGATTCTTACAAATTGAACTTTATGAGTACATGATCGATACAATTCACCATATCAATGTAGGAGAAGAATATTTTTTTCATGTTCCCTTTATGACATGGACGCTGAGGAGCACTTATCTTTGGGTGTCATGTCTACTATGAGACACAAAGGAGGTATCATAATCAGTATGGAATCTCAAATGGTTATATAGCCATGTTTATCTGCTAACGTTATTAAATGTGTTTTTCATTTTTCCTTTTATAGGTTCTCCACTACAAGCATAGGTGACAGGGGACCTCTAACTCTACCAAGCGAATCACATTTACCCAACCTACCACAAAATTGAGTGGGGGAATGAGTGAGATGATGTTCATCATTGCATACCATGGCTAGCCAACATCCTTTTGTACACAAGGGTGTATCCTTGCACACAATGGATTGGATACCCTAGACAACTCAATCTTATCAAAGCATCATGGATCTTCATTTTATCACTAAGTTCCTTATAGCAGCCCCACAATTTGAGTCACGAGATCATTTGGTCATTACTATCTTCCTTTTGTGCCAATGGGCATTCATTAACCTTTGGTATTTAGAAAGGTTTTAGGGAAAGTGTAGAAATTTACAGCTAATGCTGCTCAAAGATCTAGCTGTGAGAAAATGAAACAATTTAAGAAACAGAACAAATTAGAACAACAATGAATTTTTACAATGAAGAAACCCCAAATCTGGGCTCACTCTTACAAATACATGCCTTCATCTACAAATTTATAGATGAGCTTGCATATTCTAGTCAACAAAGGTTTGCAGACATGTGCAAAATGCATGAAATCTGCAGTAAAAAGAGAGGCTTCTGGACGGCAGAGTAGGTGGATGGCAAGCTGGGCGGCAGCAGCAGTCTACCAAAAAAGTGGGCAGCAGCAGCAGTCAAAGATGGCTGCCAAGAGTTGGAATTGATATTCCAACACCCCCCCTCAATTCTAACTGAGGAGTAGAAAAGAAAGAGGAAAGAGGGAAGAGGGAAAACCCGGTGGGAACAAAACCCCCCTCAAAATAGATGCTAACAAAGAAAGAAAACTACAGTAATACAATGTCTTGCACCACAAGAAGATCTCGAAGAAAGTGAAATACAAGAGGCGATGTAGTCTTCCATAATGTGTAGCCAGTGATAGATGCTCGAAACTGGATGTAGAAGCTGGTCCATGATCTTCGAACAACATTCCTTCCTTTGGGAAGAAATAAAACCAAATATGCTTGAATGAAATCTCCCAAATCCTGAAAGGAATATGTGGGAAGAGATTTCAAGATGTATGAGGCTTTTGAAAACTGCTCCATGGTCTCCATGTTGATCCTGAAACTTGTCATAAGAAAATCAGATAATGTTGAATATGACAATCTAGAAGTGTTTAGAAACTGATGTAGAGCATGTATCTCCTCACAAGGCAAATAAATCTCCTTCAAATGTTGAGCCAAGTGATCCACACTCATATCAGACTGTGAGGAATGATAATGAAGAGAATAAGGAAGAGGATCACAATGTTCTTTCACAACTATTGGAGAAGAATCGCCATCATCAAAGAGAAGATGTATACAATCAATGGTGTCATCTAGATCCGAAATGAGGGATTCTACAAACAAAAAAGATGTCTGATAGAAATTCATCCCAATGAACTGAATCTTGAAGACAAGAGTGAACCTGTTGAAGAGAATCTGAAGTAGCATTTGAAGAAGCCAAGATCTCTATCAAACCGGTAGGTGGAGGTGACTGAATAGCTTCCAATGTTGGAGATGTAGAAAGAGGAGCATCAGGAGGAAATGTCTTTTTGCAATCAAGACAATCAAGACTCTTCCAATAAGCAAGTTCCTCTTCAGTGTCATCGTCGTACATAGGATCATCATCTTTCTCAAGGGAGAGAAGCATGTCTATAGCTGGATCATCTGAGAATGGAGGTTCAGTGGGATCTCCATATCTTTCCCATAAAATGGTCCAAAGAGTACGAGGGCACTCAATGTGCGATAGAGCCCATGATGTGTGCTCACCAACACTTAAACCAATTAATCCTAAGACATGATCATTTCTACTTTCCCAAACAGATTTCTGCCAACATGAACTTGGTTCAGGAATAAGCCCATACAAATGTGGCAATAGATGAATCCATTGGCAATGCTTTAGGATTCCATCACGCCAAGACTTATAATTTCCTTCTTCCAAACTAATGACAGATGGATGATATTTAATTCCCATTGTAATATTAGACTATCCCCTTTTGGAACTTTATTTTCAGTTCATAAATACAAAAAAGAAAATAAGAGCAACCCCCAAAACAATGAAAAATTCATTCTAAAATAGCTCTGATCTGCAATACCTGCAAGTAAAGAGTTTTCTTTTCTCCTTCTTAGCAACCCGCTCTGATACCATGTAGAAATTTACAGCTAATGCTGCTCAAAGATCTAGCTGTGAGAAAATGAAACAATTTAAGAAACAGAACAAATTAGAATAGCAATGAATTTTTACAATGAAGAAACCCCAAATCTGGGCTCACTCTTACAAATACATGCCTTCATCTACAAATTTATAGATGAGCTTGCATATTCTAGTCAACAAAGGTTTGCAGACATATGCAAAATGCATGAAATCTGCAGTAAAAAGAGAGGCTTCTGGACGGCAGAGTAGGTGGATGGCAGGCTGGGCGGCAGCAACAGTCTACCAAAAAAGTGGGCGGCAGCAGCAGTCAAAGATGGCTGCCGAGAGTTGGAATTGATATTCCAACAAAAAGAACCTACATCATCCTACAATTTTCGAACATGGCTTGGTCATCCCTAGACATTGTTAGGTTTTACATTGATTCCTTTTTCTAGTATTTGATACTGTTGTTGGTTCTTCTAGTCCAACCCTTGCCACACACGTGATAGAATTAGTTTCCATTCGTGAACTCCAGTTTTGTTCATTATATTTGCGCTTAAATGACGGGCACTTCACTAGCTTTTTCGCTTCATTGATGTCTCCTTCACTAACATGCCTATATGTACAAGTGAGACTTAAACCTATGATTTGGGGTTTAACCACTTTTTGTCTATCCTCTCTTGTTTTTCTTCTTTGTTTTTTGATATGAGTAAAACACGAGAAAGGGCCTGGACCCAATACATGAAGCACAAAAAAAGGCAAGAAAAGAGAGTCCCGAGAGGGGTGAGACTTAACCCAACAAATCAACAAGAAAACTAAACAAAGATCACCAGAGAGATTAGAGGAAACCTAAAAAAGAAACACAACAATAGAAAGGATCAAAACAAGGAAAAACTTTAGCCTGCTAATTACCTTCCACTCTGTATTCAGCAAGTTCAATTTGTTGATGAAGGTGACCTCTTGTGGGTTGTTTTCATCCTTCTTGTTCTATTAGTAGGGTCTTCCTATATCACAATATTCTTTCTTTTTACCACCAGTTTGCCTTTCCTTTTTTCCAACTTTGATTACAATACATAGAAATTGGTGTTAGAATCCTTGGTTTCTTTCTCAGCCATGTTCTCCTTCATATTTTCTTGGTTCCTTTTCAGCTCATTTATGTTCTTTGTTTAAGCTCTAATTTGTTTTTTATTGCTCATCTCCCCTTGGTCTTTTATAGTTATTCTAACACTTCTTTACCATAAATATTTATGTACTTTGAGATGCATTTACTTTTATGATTTGTGCATGTTAATATAATTTCTTTATTTCTAAGTCTAACAATTAAACCCTCAAGCTTCTTAGTTGAATGGGTTCAAGTTTCTCATGCACAAGAAAATCACGTCTATATAGGAGTTGAAGAGGTAATGTAGGAATATCCAAGGTGTTTAGCATTGAAAGTACTATTGGTGTCATCAAGAAGCATGCTAAAGAAAGTTTCAACATCCATTTAATGTCTTATTCAACTCTCGACATTGAAGGCAGTTTGTACTAGAGTTGTCCTTATTGGAAATCTTGTGGCTAAGAAAGTATGGATATTATCATTTTGTCCCAATTTTCAAACACTCAAATTTTAAAATTTTGAGATATGATCAATAATGTCATTAAAATTTAAAATCATTATTTACAAGTCTTATCATGTATAGTCCTGTTATGTATCGATCAAAAAGGCAAAATGATTAAAAATTGAGGAAACCGCTTTGAAAGCATGTCCCTGATATTTCTGAGTCATTCGACCAATTTTTGTGACAACCCACTTCGATATTTTAATGCTTATATTTTCAATGACTTATATCCAAAAAGCATTAAAATTTCATTATGAAAAAATCCATCATAAATAAATACTTCTACTTTATGATCACCTCATCCTCATTGTCAAGTCTTTGAGAAAGGGCGAAAAGAAGTGAAATTAAAATTAAAATTAAAAATTAAAAATTAAATAAATCCACTTCTTAAAATTAAAAATAAATAAATAAAAGGAGGTTGTGATTTTGAAAATTCAAATGTTGTGAAATAAAAAATCACAACTCACAACCAGGTTATGAGTTTCAAAAAGTGAATGCAGGAGGTTTTGAATGGTGAAAAGTGAATGCAGAGGTAAGTTAAGATTGGTAAATAGTAAATGCAGAACAAGTAAATTTTGCATTGTGAAATAAAAAATTCACAACTCATAACCAAGTTACGAATTTTAAAAATTGAATGCAGAATGTAGAGATAAGTTATGGATGGTTAAAAGTGAATGTAGGGAATAAAATTATGAACAAAAAATAAAAGATTGATGGTGTGAAAACGATTTCACAACTCATAATCAGATTGTGAATTTTGAAATTCAAAAAAACCATAAAAAAAGAAGTTATATTAAGTTATTAACTACTCAAAAAGCCCAATTCTTAAAAAGGCATTGCCCGCATCCTCTCTGTTCTTGTGTCGAGACAAATGCATTGAAGAAATGCTATTTTGTTGAATGCAATGATTTCAATGCTTTGGTGGATATACATGCAAAAATGTGAAGTACAAACACTGCATATGAACTATTTGACAAAACACAACGAAGAGATGTTTTTCTGTGGAACATAATGATTGGAACTTGCGCACAAAAAGATTAATTGAAATGGATTTACAAATTTCCAAGAAAATTTGTGGGTACGAAGTCAAAACTTCCACAATTATTGTCAATTTCCTCCACCCACGTGAGGTAAAAGTTTAGAAACAAGGTATTGACATCCATTAAAGCATAATGAAGGTTGGTTTTTGTCAGATATTATAGTTTGACTTGCTTTTGCAGACATGAATGCAAAATGTGGAAGCACAGACAAGGCATGTGAACCGTTTGGCAAATACCCACATGGGCATGCATGAAAAATGTCGAATCATAAACAATGCTTTTGAATTGTTTGATTGAATCCCTCTGAGAGATGTCATCTCAAGGAATGAAACTCATTCATTGCAAGACATATGAGGGATGGATTTGTTGAAAATACTTTAGAAACATCAGATCAAATGTAATTGGCAGATGTAAAACAAAAATTTGAGAGCTTTTTCCAACTTTTCTCATTGCATGTGCTCTGAATCATTTGTTCGAATATCTCTAGGTTGGCGTCTTGTGAATGCATAATTGTGTAAAATTTTGCCAGATATTATAGTTAGAAATGATCTGGTGGATAGCATTGAATGCAAAGTGTGCAAACTCTTAAATAGAGCATTTGGACTGTTCAAAGTAGTCCCTGGAAGAAATGCCATTTCATGGCGCAATGTTCATAGGATATGTACAACACCTTTTTGTTGAAAATGCTTCAGAAGCTTTAGGAAAATGCAACCAATAATTGTAGTGATGGACTCCAAGACCGTTGTCAAATTTATCAACCAAATGGGAAGTTTTTAAAGAACAAAAATAGAGCGTGTATACACATCACAACATAGTCCAGGGCGAGTTAAAACTTTTTGACATCGTGCCTCAAACAAATATAATCTCTCGAGATGCATTGAGGATAAAATGGGTCTATTGGAAAGATTCGAAGTTCCAACAATGTTTGTAGACATTTATGAAAAATGTGGAATTTGAGACAAAACAACCGAATTGTTTAACATAATGTTTCAGGAATATGTCATCTCAGGGAGAGAAATGAAATGATTGCAAAAGTATATAAGTGGGCTATTAAAAAAAAATACTCTCACAAATGTGGTTATAGAATGATGTACATTGTACAAAACGAATTTGAAGAAAAGGTTTTTGAAATCTTGATGAACACATTAGGTAGTAGTAAATAGAATATGGTGCAAGGCGGTCTAGAACACTTGGTGTCAAATTCAAGTTGAAGCAACAGATCTGGTGGTTTGGTGTAAGGAGAAATTCAATGTCTATGACTAATAGGTTACAAAAAGTTTATAATTACTTTGCGAATTATAAAGTTATGAGGTCAAGCTCTTATGATTATACGCACCATGATTGTGATAGACAAAACAATGGATCAAAACTAGCTATTACAAAAACAAAATTTCACAAACTCCACTTCCTAATAATTTGGCAACGATAAGAATTCAGAAGCTCAAGGTTTTGTAAGGGAAAATAATATTCACATGGTTCTTCAAGCTCCAACATCTAATATGCATCACTGTAGCATTATTGAGAGGATGGAACTATATCATTATAGATTCATTGAAGGAAAATAATCTCTAGTAGATGTGAATGGAAAATGTTTCCTTCAAGATTAATTTGATGATAAACATACAACCTGTGGATAAAGAGAAAACACAATGCTCACCTCAAGAAGACCAATGACTTGGCTTTTCATTGAAGTTATAGGTTTTCTAGTTATCTTTTGTAAAAGTGATTATTATAAAAACAAAATTTCACAAACTCTACTTCTTAATAATTTGGCAACGATAAGAATTCAGAAGCTCAATGTTTTGTAAGGGAAAACAATATTCACATGGTTCTTCAAGCTCCAACATCTAATATGCATCACTGGTGCTACAAAATTGTATGTATTATTGAGAGGATGGATCTATATCATTATAGATTCATTGAAGAAAAATAATCTCTAGTAGATGTGAATGGAAAATGTTTCCTTCAAGACTAATTTGATGATAAACATGCAACCTGTGGATAAAGAGAAAACACAATGCTCAACTCAAGAAGACCAATGACTTGGCTTTTCATTGAAGTTATAGGTTTTCTAGTTATCTTTTGTAAAAGTGATTTATGTCACTTATTGTAACTAAAGGTTGAGTGAATCCTAATCGGAATAAACTTTGTCTTGCTTTCCTAAATTTTGTAAAAGGTTAAGTCGAAAGGTAGTTACTAAGTGGTTAGAAAGTAGTTATAGGGTGATTAGCTTGTGAAACCTATAAATACAAGGCTATTTCCATTGTAAAAGGGAATGACTCTAATAGAGGGGAAACTCTGGAGAAATTTTCAAAGTTATTTTGAAGAACTTTTATGATAACATTATTTACAAAGAGGACTTTGGAATTGTATAATTTCAAAAGCTAATGAAGAATGTAGTTTAGTTTGTGTGTTCTAAATGTATTTATATGTTGTTATTGCTAACTTCTCGTATGTTAAGTTGGTAGCCTTTTTATGCATGTGTAAGACATTGATATCTGTGTAGTTGTTTTAATGATACACAATCACGCTTTGGTATCTTAGTTTGTAAGTGTTGAAGTAGGCTATCTCTTCGTATGTTGAGATTTGTGATTCTTCATTCATTGTCATTGCATGGATAAACATATATGTTGATAACCCTCTCTGTGATTGTTATCCATTATGAAATCCTATTTGGTTTTCGTATGTCTTCCAATAGGGTTTTTGTTGTTCATTCTATTTTAGTTTTACATTTACTCCTTTATGTACTTTCAAGTTAAAAGTACACAAAAACGTCAAATACCCCTATCATACGAGGGGGCTTCCCCTCTCAAATGTAGAGGAAGGTTGCGGTTTACTACAATCTCTCCAACTGTTGGCACAATTGTCACTGCTCATAGGGAAAATAGGGTCAATTTTAGAGAAACAATCACAGTGACAAATCTGTTTACCATTCGTCTAATCAGGTCAATCCTAGCCCTTTATCCACTAACCATTAGCATTTAATCTCATCTTCCTCTTGAAATCAAATTAAAATAATCCTCTCAAGAGATCCTATCTACCCATCCTAAATCAATCTCAACCCTCCATCTATCCTCATGAAATATATAAATCAAACAATCTCCGAGCCATTTTCAAGGAGGAAGATTAAAAGAAACAAAGTTATGCTTTAGGATTGGGCAACGATACTCAATGTCAACCATCAACCATCACTTGAAGCACAACACTTAGATCATCAAAGGTCTTTTCAATTAGAGATTTTAAGTTTTTCTCATTGTTTGCATTATAGATGCAAAACTCGCTGAGTACTCATGAGCCAAATTACCAAGCAAGTTACTTACCCAATTACTCACCAACAAATTATGTAAAACTCACAATGATTTTTCCTTGTAAAACTCGCAAGTCAATGGAAAAAGTTTTAATCTTTTGGTTATAACCCTTTCATTTCGTGCTTGTAGTTAAAAACTCACGGTGATCTCTTGCTTGTAGTTTAAAAAACACAATTTCCACTTCATTTTCACACACAATTAGCGACTTAAAGCACATGACAACACGAGGTGATAATGGCATTTTGTATGGTTTCAAAGGCCTCAAATTGAACTTGGTAGTGAGGGCTCCACCCTTGACCTTTCCCTATATCTACCACGAGATCCCAGAGGGATGTTGGTGTTCTCCCCAGACCCCCACAAGGGGCATTACCCTTTGACTTCATTAGGAGCATATCCCCAAGAATCCCATGAGTGGCACCACCCCTCAACTCCATTGGGGTCATGACTTTCAAATCCCCATTAATTATTGGGATCTCTTGTCAAGTTAGAAACTTGATTACAATGAAGTGTGACAAGAAATTGGGATATAACTCTTGAGTGGGGTAATGATGCCAAGTTATTGCCAAGTTTTTCCTTGAGTTTTTTCCAAGTCCCAACTTTTTAAATTTTCTGGGTTTGTGAGGTCAAGTTTTTCAACTATGGTTTGCATTCTTTTTTCTATACCAAAGGTGCATGCTTGATATAAGGTAGGATTCACATTTGATGCGTATTTCCTACTTTTTAATCTTATATTTTAGTGTCCATATTTTTGTTAATGTTTGTCAAAAATATATAGTAGGAAAGCATGGTTTTCCTAATTTGTGCAATTTGAGTATTTCACAATGCAATTTTTGCTTTCCTCTTTGTGTCACCAATATCTACAAATTGTCCACTCAATATCATGGTAAACTTTTTATCTCTTCTATTGATATTGTTTATTTTCAAGATAAATAAAATTCACTTCAGATTTAGGCCAAATAGTCCAAGTATGGGAAACACTTTCCTCTTTAATGTAAAGGGTGTATTTACCACACACAGTCAATTATTGACATACAACACTTGATATGTAGAATTTATACGATAAATACATTTCCCAAGTTAAATATACCTAAGAATAAAATTCTTGGAACCTATATTATTATTGGGTTCTCTCAAATCTCCCATACTCATATGGGTCCAATCTAGGGCCAAGTTCAGGGTCAATTGGACACTAGATTCATCTGAGGTCCCAATTGGCACCCCAAGCGGAACCCAAGGCCAAACTCAGGGGAACCCTAAGGGACTTAAGGGCTTCCCAAAGAAAAAAAACTACTTTTTAAAAAACTTGTTTTGACACAAATGTGCAAAATACCTAATTTCACCTTAAGTAATAATATTGTGAATGGAATGCACCATGAAGGTTTGTGTAATTGAAAAGGAAGTAATTTAGGTTTAGTGGTGGGAGCTCCACCCCTCAACCTCACCTTGATCCAATAGGGAACACTCCAGGATTGTTGCTCCCCAACCTCATTTAGATCTCCACTCCCAGACCCCCACTAATTATTGGTATCTCTTGTCATATTGGAAACATGATTACAATGAAGGGGTGACAAGGATTTGGGATCTAACTCTCGAGTGTTTGAATTAAACATTCTTGTTGCATAACTTGACAAAAACCTCTTTAGATGAAGCAAATTCTACATATGACATGGCTAGTGAAAGTGGCATTGTAAGTTATTGATATTTGACCACTCATGAATTTATGAGTCTTGTTTTTTGCAAACCATGGGGTATTTTGAATATTTTCTTATGGGAAATTATGAATATCATTATGTTTATATTTTTCTTAATATATACATATCTACGTTACCGCGGGTCATCTTGAAGGCTGATTCATATGTGGGTGCAGTATGAGTGCAAATCCAAGTTTTGCTTGATTGCGCGAGTACTTCAGGTTACTTGGGCGCTCAAGCGGTACCTTGAGTGAATGTGAGACATACCCAAGCGAACTTGTGAGTACCCACAAGAAAGGCCACCCAAAAAAGTGATTTTGCAACAAACAAAAATATTTTTTAATCCTTTCATGCTCCTTAATGATGGATTACGCTCTAAAATTCCTCTTTTTCATGTTTGGAAGTCATTTCACAAGTGCAAAGCAACAAGAAAACCATCTTTTCCCCCAAGCTTCCATTATTGGGTTTTGAAGGTTGCTTCATCTTTTTCGATAGTGAAAGTTACAAAGGAGTAAGACGCACACCAAAAGCTTAGAAATTGTTGTACAAGGAATATTTAACAATCAAAGTTGAGTAAATCTTTCCTTTTCAAGTTTTGAATAATTTTTTTTCAAGATTTTTCAAGTTTTTTTAAATTAGTAAGTTCTAAATATTTTTTTGAACTTTTTATGCATAATAAGGGGTTATAACGTTGATTTTTTTTTAACTTTTTTAATAATGTTTTTCATTTTAGGTTCATACCAAATGGATGGAACTATAAATTCTAGTTCAGTTGCCCGAGGCCAAAATGAAGAGTCCTTTTAAAATTGATTTAGCATCGCCTCTTTGGTGATATACAACAATGATTAAACAAATTTATGTTGGTGGGGGTTTTCTTTGGTAATGTAACCATCGTAACTTAGATTATATGATCTCATACTTTGAGTGAAAGGTCACTTATGCGCTATCCCTTTACAATGAATAACAACTTGTAAGGGGCCAAATAAAAATGGGTTTCCATACGACCTAATATTGGCTTATATTAAAGAGCAAGAGGATGCAGACATGAGAAGTAATAAATCAAAGAGTCTTTCACTTACTCTTGCCAAGAAAAGCATGCAAAGCCTCCTAGTGGCTTCACACAACTAGCTGGCCCGCATCCTTTCATGCCAATGCCACCATCTTCTCAAGAAGAGTGTTTGGTTTCATGGAAAAGAGGCCCAATGGACATGGCCTGCAAAAATGAAATGAGAGAGGTTGCAGATCAAAGCATTGCTTATTGCATTTATGGAAATGGGCTCCCTTCAAGGTGGTATATGGTGAATACCCTTTGTACTACACCTCCTGATTATGTTAGTCCTAGGTACAAAAAGGTGTGAATGACCTTATTGGTGAAGGAGAAAGCTTCAGTAGAGACACCATTGAGAGTTATCAAGGATGCATGGCACAATATAGGTGTGTCGATCTTTTTTGATGGATGAAAAGATTGCAAAAATAGACTGTTGATCAATGTTATAGCAATGTCCCATAAAGGGGTGATGTTTTTAAAGGTTGTGGATTGTGTGAGACAAGGACAAAATGCAATTTTCTCATTGCCAATATCCTCATAGAATCCATTGACATGATGGGGCCTAAAAATGTTGTCTAATTCATAATGGACAACACTAGAAATTGTAGGGTAGTTGATTCTATAGTGGAGGCTATATATGGTCACATTTTTTGGACACCATGTGCAATCCACTCACTCAATTTAACATTGCAAAATATTGGCAAACAAATGGAATGGGTCGAACAAGTCTTCACATAGAGCGAGGAGATTCAAATGTTTGTGATTAATCATCATATGTCCCAAGCCATATTAAGAACCTTCTCCAAGTTAGAGTCGTTGAAGGTAATTCTTTTCTTTTTGTTTTCTAATTTTTTATTGTTGACATGTGACGTGTAATTTTTATACCATGTTAGGTTTTAGAAATATGATTTGCATCTCACATAATTGTCTTAAAACAATTTGTGAAGGTGCGAGAGGCCTTTAGTTCTATGGTCATCAATAACTTGTGGAGTGTATGGAGGCAATCAACCACAAAAAGAGCCCAAAAAGTAAAAGCATTGATCATAGATGATGAGTGGTGGGCTCATGTGGAATATGTTTTGAATTTCTCTGAGCGCATCATGACCATGCTTATGTTTGCTGATATTAATTGCATATGTTTGGGTGAAATTTATGATGGCATGGACTACATGTTGGAGAAAATAAGAACAATAATAGAAGCCAAGGAAGATAACCTAATGAAAATAGTTTTCAAAATTGTGCAACAAATTATTGTTGACCATTTGAACAAGATGATCACCCTCCTACATCTCTTAGCATTTTCTTTGTCGTCAAAATATTATTGCAAAGAGGTACTTACATTTTTGAGGAGGGAGACACCATATAGAGATGGGAAGGTTGCTGCTGGCTATAAGGCTGCATTTAGAAAGATATATAAAAATGAAGAAAACCGGAGTATTGGCTTGAGCAAATTTGGCCAATTCATATCTTCAAAAACTCATGATGTTTCCACATTTTTTTAATAATTTACGTTTGAACTTTTGATTCTTGAATAACAAAATTAAACACTAAATGTTCCATGTAAACTCAAAAGGTTGCAAGGTCTTCAGCTGAGTGGAATTGGAGTACATACTCCATCCACTCAATCAAGCACAATCATTTGGTTGCAAATAAACTAGAGGATTCGGTCTACACGCAATCCAACTTTTGTCTCTTGTCACATTAAAAACCTAATACAATGAAGGTGCGACAAAGAATTGGGATCTAGCTCCTAAGTTTTCTGATTTAGATGCTACAATTGCACAACTTCCCAAGTCTCTATAGTTGAGGAAACTTTTGCACTTGACACAGCTGGTGGGAGTGGCAATCTAATGGATTGTGGTTCAAATGAAGTTGAACCAAATGTCCACCTTGATGCTTCCAATGAAGAAGAATATAAATATAAAATATTGATTTAAAATTTGAATTTTCATTGTGTAATGATATTTTGGGACTTGAGTATTATCATTTTTTCGAATTATGAATATGTTATTATGAGGTATTTTAAAAATTCTATTTATTGGCAATTATAGATTTATGAGTGTCACTATTCTTAAAATTTATAATATTGAACACATGCGCGCGTGCGCACACACACACACATTATATACATATTGTCATACCTGTACCCAAAGGGAAAAAATTACCATAGCACCATATTAGGCTCCGCTTCTCATACTGGTACCCATACCCAAATCAGCAACTTAGTTTACAAATGAGCATTCCATTTTCTTGCTTTGTTATTAATTCAACAAAATAATTTCCACTATGTGTGCGCACATGCATGTGTGCTCATATGTGTGTGATACATGCCTGAGAATCAAGTTTTTCAAAAAGAGAGAGGAGACAAAGTAACATTGAAGTAATAATGTTAGTAGATTTCCACAATATATGAAAGTTGTTTGTGCTTCTAGATTAGATTGCATGTAATTTTTTGCATACACTTTGTTATCTATCATCAAGATATTTGAGAGCATAAGGAGATTGAAAATAATAGCATCAAAACATTTGATAGTGGATGGAAATTTATATGTAATCTTTATGGTATTTAACTTCTGTCATAAGAATTTTTCATTATGAAACACTTCAATGGCTTCGAGAGAAATGATTTTGTTGTGGCATTGCTTAATGTAGTAACAATAGAGTATGCTGCAATGAGGGAACTTCTTAGTATATTAATTGTTATAATTTTTCCCTGTAACCTTTAGCTTTTTCACGGCACATCATGGCAGCTCTCTAGGAAAGATAATTCTAAAGTGTGATTCATTAACAAATGCAGAAAGGATGTAGAAAACTATCACCATATCAAGAAATGCATTAGAGAAGCAAATAACTACCATTTCATCATAACAGTTTGGAATATTTGTTGCTCACCAGACCCCCATCACACATTTGATTTCCAGGCACAATCCAAGCGTGAGTTTGCAAGGTACAAGTCACTGTCTACATATCATTATCAAAAAAATTTCATGTTACTTGATGTTTACTTGTCGTCTAGAAGATGAGTTTTTTATTTTGGGGGATGATGTAGTTAGCGTACAATGTCTATTGTTCGATAATATTGATTATCTAACTATGTATTAATTGTTCATATTAAGTGTTTGTCAATATTGGGTAGTTATAAGTGTCAGTTGGTTGACAATTGTGTTCCTCTTGGCAACTGTTGGATCCTTTAAATATATTGTGTATTGTCAATGTTGATGTTTTGTAGCTTCAGTCAAATAAAACCTTGAGACAAAAACTATTAAGATATATATATAATCAATGGTTATTATTTAATCACATAATAATTCTGATCTCATATAAATCAGGTTGACCGACTGAATATTTTGTTTTTGGCAGAGATATGTATTAGCATATTGTGGAGTCACGTCCACAATGGATCATGACCCCACGATGGAGTCACGATCCTTCGTGGAAGTGACTCCACACTGCAATATAAATACAAAGACATGCAATAAGAATTCATGACAGCGAACACAAACTCAATCAGTCTTCAATGTGTGAAAACTTCTACAAATAATATATATATATATATATATATATATATATATATATATATATATATATATATATATATATATTATTATTACAGTATGCAATCAGACTATAATATAGAACATATTAAATCATATTAATAAGAAGTATCAACGTCATAAATATACAGAAATATTTATATATATACTTTATCAAATCTGATCAAAATCAACAGTCAAGGAAAGTAGTATGATCTAGTTGGATCAACTTCAATTCTTGGTTGATCATCTCTGTTCTTCTTTTGTAATAATTTCATGTGCAAATAAAGACATATTTTACTCAAGTTATCTGGTTTAGATTGTCATTTTTATCATTAATTCATGTATTTAATTTATTAGATATAGCAATAAACAGCCTGTACTTCGAATGTTCTTTAAAATATTCAAGTGTAAAGGAAAAGTGAAGAAAAAACTGGTTAAAGGAAAAAGGTTTTATTTGAACACTTGTCAACAATGTATGTGTTTTTTAGAAGTTTACCCTGTTTTGGGAAGAAGATAGGGTGCCAAGTTGGGTTGGCATGGTCTAAGGGCTGCTCTATGATCACTTGCAGTTTTTTGCTGATTTTTGTTTCTATGATTAGGGTCTCTTTTTGCACAAGACACGACTAGGATAGGATTGGAAATAGTAATCTTGTGTGGTAGTTGTAAAGTGCCTACAGTTACAACCACATATGTCAAGACTATGTCAACTACAATTATTTGTACACTTGTCAACAATGTATGTGTTTTTTAGAATTTTACCCTGTTTTGGGAAGAACAAAGGGTGCCAAGCTCGAGTGGCATGGTCTAAGGGCTGCTCGGTGATCACTTGCAGTTTTTTGCTGACTTTTGCTTCTATAATTAGGGTCTCTTTTTGCACAAGACACAATTAGGATAGGATTGGAAATAATAATCTTTGTGGTAGTTGTAAAGAGTCTACAATTATAATCACATATGAAAATGCATATATAAAGAGATATTGTCAATAAATAATGCTCCCATTTTTGTAGTCATAACATGCAAATATGACACGGTGTCATAGAAGTTAAATTTTTGATCCAATGGAGGAAAAGATGTCATCACTAAATTTCATTGAGCTTTAGCAGATGAGGAGAGTGTTTCAACTATAATATCTTACCTTATTCATCCAGATCAGGAAAACACATTACCATATGTGGCGAACATTAGTAGAAAGAGCATGGGCCTATGTGGAGGATTTTGGAAGAGAAAGTTTTCATGAGCGGTTTAATCATATGGTCATGCATCTATATCCATGCCCAAGAGAATAATTGCTCCAGTTCGTTCCTCATCTTTCTGTTCAAGCCATGGTTGTTTTGGATTTAATTGCAGTACATCATTATAGATGCATTTGGCGATTTAGCCTAGGAAACAAAATAGTTTTGATAATTCCCAATATTTACTTTCTGAGAATACAAAGCACCTTGAGATCTTTAAAAGGTGCAACTTGCTGTTATAAACATTCTTAATTAGTTAATTTCCCATCATCAACCACCAAGAACATGTTAATTGGCAGTCACATGGACACACTTTGATAACTATTATGATAGTCTGATAACAGAGGCTCATCCTAAGCAAACAGGTGGGAATTACCTGTTTCATATGTTGTGGAATCTTCATATGAGGCTTATATGGCCCAACAATGCCAAAAAAGGGGGATGCATAACAGATTGGGGACACAGTCGATCAGGATTTAATGCATAATCAACTTACAAAAAGATAAAATTTGACAGTATATGAAAAAAGAAAAGAACTTTTTTAGCATAAAATGAAGTTCAATATTTTTTATGTATATTAAGTGATGCAATCAAGGTAGATTATTCAATCAAAAACATTTACAAACAGATACACCACCACATGAGGCAATATGCATATTACCCAAGGAATGAAACTAAAATAGATATTAACCAACTTTAAAGAGATTCCAAACTCAATTATAGGGCAGCACATGATTTTCCTTTTCAAATATATCAGAGGGAGTAACTACTATGAAAACTTGATGTGAGAAAGGTAACTTATTTGCATTGTACATAGAGAGCAAGTGATATAACTTATTTTAAATTTCAGCTTATCATTGTCCTTAATCATGTGAAATATTTACAAGTAACTATGAAATATTGAAAAAGGAGAAGAAAGAAATAATGTCAGAGAAATATTACCAGGGGAGACCACGCAATGCCATACAACAAAGTCTGTGGCAACATGCACAATGATAAATAAATTTTCAATATATAGTTTTATACAAAATTAGAGAAAGTAATAAATTGCATTCAACGAGAGAAGTAGCTGATAGATGAGGTTGAAATGTAGCATACATGTAGGAAGCTGGCAAGCAACCCCACGCAAAGGAGCTTCTTCTCACTAACGTAACGTATCAAGAAGGGCATTAGAAACAACTGTAAAAGCATTATAAATATCAAATTTCTGTAGCAATATTCTGCATATGTTACATATGTGAGAATACCAAAAAATGGCTTGCTCAAACCATAAACTAACAATCAAACAAGAGCATTGGCATTAACCTGTGACACTGCGCCTGCAACTGCAGCAATCAACATTAAATCTGCAAATTGATCCTTATCGAAGGAAAACTTTGCTTTCAAATAGTACTGCAGCCAAACAAACATAGATCTATTGAGACTCTAAAATATATGAACTAAAAGCTTAGCATATATAGTTCAATCAAGGTTAAAAAAATGTGAAATATGTATTGCCCTTTTAGTAGCACAGTTTGTCATGATTTTTACTTAATTACCTATAGCCATTACACTCAGGATACATTCCCTTGAAACATCTTGTACTGGAACTAAATTCATTAAGCTTTGTTTTGGTTTTGTGTCAGACAATGATGTGTTCCATGTAGGGTCTCTTTGTAACTCTCAGCCATGTACACTATGAAATGGAGACAAAATGTAGTATAGGCAACACCACATCATGCAACAACTCACCATGATTGAGAGTAGAATCTTTCCAATTAATAGTTTTCATAATGGATGTAATGTCCCCATTTCCTAGGTTGGTATCTTTTGCAGTGGTTAACCTATTAGCAGGGGTCTCGTAGGTTAATACAGTGGATAAGGAGCCCATTCAGGGGTCTTGTGGCCTTTTGGGAGGTTTGCATGGCATTTCAGGAACTCAGAGCCAGTCTCATATTGTTTAGGAAGGGTTCCTATTTTTGGGAGACTAGCAGCTTGCCTATTGACCATCCAGAGCTTGTGGAGTCTTGCAGGGGACTTGATGAGTCATTTCAGATGTTTAAAGATAGTCTCCTATTTTTTAGGAGACTAAAAGATGGCTGTTATGTTGTATGAGCCATCTCGGAAGATTAGAGACAATTTCTAATTTTTTAGGAGACTACTAGTTGATGTTATGTTGTATGAGCCATCTCGGAAGATTAGAGACAATTTCTAATTTTTTAGGAGGAGACTACTAGTTGACGTGCTATTTTTAGACATCACCCATAGACTAGGTGCATCATCAATTTTTTCAGTTGAAGAGGTGATGGTCTCAAAATAAATATTAAAATATCAAAGTTTCTCTATAGTTGACTTTTAATTAATTAAATTAAAGTTACTTTTATAAAAGACTATTTGGGGAGGAATAGAGTAAAAATTAAAGAGAAACATTTTAATGTTAAAATGTTAATTCATGGAAAAGTGGCATTGGCTTTCTTGGAGAGAACAAAAGATCTTTTGAAGGAAAAACATTATTATTGTTCAGCTATTTTTTATATATTTTTTAAAACTTTGCCTTTGGATTGGAGAAGAGAAAGATCAGCAATTAGAGAGGGACAATTTCCTTCCTGGTTTAGTTACTTGCAGGTATGAAAGATCACCCAAGGGTGGCTCTATAGGAAACTTCACACAAAGGTTTCAATTGCGTTTCAAATTTAGAGAAATCTGTAGAGATATATTTTTAGATTGCATCAGTTATTATAGGAAGGGTTTCATTGGTATTTTCAAAGATAAGAAGCAGCTTTGACACTTTTGGCACTATACATTCAGCATCATCTACTCCTACAGTCAGCCACACCATTAGCCTGCAAGTAGAATTGTTTTAAGAGGTAACATGGGGTTTTAGAACAAGTTTCAGATCAGAAAATTCCTCAATAAAATCAGATCTTGAAGACAATCAGCAATAGTCTTTATTTGGCAGTTATTATCTTCCAGTTTGAGGCGATCGGAGTTTTGTTGCCTGGCAACACTAGGGTTTGAAAGAATCAGATCTATGACTGCAATTCCCAGAATTATGACACCATTGAGTTGCTGCTATTAGGGTATGTACCAGATTTTCATTACTTGCAATAAAAACTTCTAAGTTTGTTGAATATTTATTAGTCTGCATTTTGTAATTGCTTTTGGTGATTCTTTCCTAAAATTACTTTTAATATTTGAAAAAACACAAAAAAATCAGAAATTGCCCAAAACACAAAAACTGAAAAATCAGAAAATGTAGAAAAAAAAATCACAACAGAAATTGTAGCTCCAGATCAGGTTTAGGATATTTCAATGGACAATAAAATCTCTAGGCCTGAACTATGATTGACGTTGATAGAAATAAATATGGAGTCCAATGCATCCAATTTATCTATAACATTATTTTCATGAAGAGGATTGATGGCTGGGGACAACTACCGCCTTCATAAATCACCTACCTAAATGCCCAAAATTGAACAACGTATGCTCTAAGAACATAATGAATATATGAACCTTTTATTATATTTAAAGTAAATTTTATTCTTTTTCTTTGATGTATATTCCTACTTTACTTTATATTAAAATTAAAATAAAATATTCAAAAAAGGTAGGGTGGTAGAAAGGCACACACAAAAGTCTAACAGGGCAGAATCCAAAACAAACATGAAAATAACAATAGTAAGAAGCTATTGCTGCACCAGTACTACGTGGAACTTTTATTCAAAAATTATGTATGGTGATCATGTTGCCTGCTACATGTGCATGTCCACAAAGAAATCAGACAATTACTTCCTCAATATCCATCTAGCGCAGATCAGAAATATGGTAATTACTAATCAGATAGATTTGCACTACTGCCCTTGCGTCCTTGATTAAACTTTGCTTATAATGTAAAATAACCAGCTACTTATAAATCTGCATTTCTTGCCCTCCCACTGTCAATGCTTACATTTTATCTGTTTTCTAAGTTCAAGTATTAATTATCCACTCCAAACAAACTTCATTCCTTATACTTCAGAACAAGATGTAAGATCCATTACTTGCATAGATTGAGGTATTCACGCATAAAAAAAGGAACAAAGAATTTTTAAGTTTTAAAATTCCAAGTTATATCAAATTTCAACAGTGTTGTTCACAATTCATACTTTCCATGATACCTTCTGAATCCCACAGTTAAATAGACGAATGTCTGCACAATTTGGAATAAAGAATTTTTAAGTTTTTTTTTTTTTTGATCGATGAAGGGCCGAAGCCGAGATTTTTATATATATAAATACAAACATAAATTAACAAAGTATTTATCATCAGTTCAAGCCCATTGTTGCAGGGCCTAATGTTCAGAACGAAATCATTTCAATTTTCAGCAATAGTAGTCGGCTGATACCGATATTTACTTCTAAAACCATCAATTTTGGTACTTCCTGTCGCAAAAACCATCTGCAAATTCAAAATTGAAAAACAACGGTCATATCTTGGCACTTGCAGGGAATCGACGGCCCATATTCAAACTGAGACCAGCTTTAAGTCCCGACCGTAGACCCTCTTATTTTTCCCGGGCTTCGCAACTTAACCTTTGTCTTTAGTCGCGCAACTGCGATCACAAACCCACTCAGAAGTCTTCGACCACATCACTAGTCATCAGCCAACCAGAATCGAGCAACACGGCAACACTGGCACCGTGGACCCGCCTTAACTCCGCAACGGCGACATTCAACAATTGTCGCATGATCGCATAGCCAAGAAATGGGCTATGCGAAAATGCGACACACCTCCACGTCACCCTTCTACCTTGCCGCATAACCGCCACCGCTAACACACAGGGTTTGTCGCATGATCGCATAGCATGAAACTGGCTCATGCGAACATGCGACAAACTGTCAGCACTTGCCACCGTCAACTTCCAACCAGGAACCACCATGTCGGCGAGATCGAACAACTGGCGCCACATCAAACACGTTACAACCTCAGCTCTGCTGACAACTTTCCACATTACCACTCCCCGACCAATGAAAATCATGCACACCAGCATCTCCATAGCACGTTGGACCCACTAAAAACAAGCCCCTTTAATCGGACGATCGGCATATGATCTCAAGGGGGGAGAATATTCCTTGAGATCATACGCCAGCCGTAAATCTTGATACACGCTGGCCAACCTGCAAACCCCTCTAACAACGGCCCCATCGATAACTTCCATGTCGCCGCCACATCGACCAATCGAAAAATGCCACATCACCACCTACCACCGGGCTGAGGAATAGGTGTCAACCAGTCGCATGATCGCATGTCAGAAAACTCTGACATGCGATCATGCGACAGCCAACCACAGGATGCCACATAACCACCAGCAGGACCACTGCCCTCCCCGCCAACGGGCCCAGCACAAGAAGTAACCGGTCGCATGGTCGCATGTCAGAAATTTCTAACATGCGATCATGCGACAACTAATCATTTTAAAGCCCTTGAAGACCCGGGCCCACCAACTGGTCGGACTTGCGCAGTTAGGGAATGCCAACAAATAGAGCAGACAAGGATAGCCATGAAAGCCAATACAAATCACCGCCTGCAAAAAGCTTCTCGAGCTCAAAAACCTACTCCACCAGGTACAAACCATCACTGCAAACGGTCACTGAGCCCCTCGGATCAGTCGGCAATAACTGCGCCACCAAACCAGTTGAAAACCGCTGCTAAAGCCATCAATTCTGGTACTTCCTGATGCAAAAATCCTCTGCAAATTTGAACTTGAAATGCAACGATCATCCTCAGGGCGCCAACAATCTATCAACCGTCAACATCTGAACTGAGATCTACTTTATATCACCACCGTTAGATCATCATGTTTCGCGGGCTTGGCAACTTTAACTCCGCAACGCCGACATTCCCTTAATGGTTGTCGCATGATCACATAGTTTGAAAATGGCTTATGCGAACATGCGACACCCCATAAACCTTCACCACCGTTACCTGCCCTTGGCTATGGGACCCACGATGCATATCCATCTCAGCGCTTGCTGGTCAATTAGAAAGGGACACGTCGGCAAGACCCGACACACAGACCCACCTTTAATTCTGCAACAGCGTCTTTCAACAGTTGTCGCATGATCGCATAGCCAGAAAAAGGGCTATGTGAACATGTGACACACCGTAGCCCTTTACCACCGTTAACCGCCGCCGCATAAAGTTACCACAAAGGGCTTGTCGCATGATCGCATACCTCAAAACTGGCTCATGCGAACATGTGACAAGCCTCCAGCACTCACCACAAACCTTAGTGCCCACTTTATCCGCGAATTGGCGAGAACTTTGACTGGGCCCGCATCCGGAAGATCGACGGTCGTCGCATCCCACAGTGTTGTTCACAATTCACACTTTCCATGATACCTTTTGAATCCCACAGTTAAATAGATGACTGTCTGCACAGCAAACACAAAATTGGCATATCATACTGCATTTGGTATTTGAAATAAAAATATCAGAGGTTTATTAATCCAAGATGATGTCAAATTGGTTGTAAGTCTGCAAATGACCTAGTGTGCTTAAAATTTGAATATTTAAAGACCAGCTTAGAACAGTATTTTCTTGCTAGAAATGTGCGGAGAAGATAGCCCTTCATCTGTCACCATGTAAAACTCACTTAAGAAACAACATTGACAATACTTGTCAAATAGCTTCTAATGCTCTTATGGAATAATAATTGATGCATGCCCACAATTTTCTCCTCATAAAGCATACACAAAATGACATTTTTGGATGGAGTGCTTAGAGTGCAGAAGAAAGTCAGCGCATGTCATACCAGCAAGGAACCCTGTAATCCAGCCTCACCAAGATTGCTGAAGAATGTTATAACTGAGACTTGTGCCAAAATCAAGCTACAAAAACAGTAAAAAGGATAAGAAAAAACTTCTTCACCAAAGAGAAATATATCATTAAACCTATGAAATTAAGTTAATATTACCACTTATTCTCTGCAAAAATTTCTGATGGAATGTTAAAAACATTGGGAGAAAAATGAATTGCAGAATATGTTATAATAGTCAGAATGCAAAGACACAACAATCATTGATCTGTTAAACAATAGTTAAAAATGGGCAAGAAAACTTATTTCAATAATTTTCATTGTGGACAAGATAAATCGATGTTTCTTTGTTCCAAAGGCAAAAGATTTTTCTGTTCCAATTGCTTCCCCATTGTTTTGGTATGCAATAATCAGCATAGAAAGATACCTTTGTATGGAAAACCAATACCCAATCCACAAGTGCAAAGAATTAGTTTAAATACTTAATATAGCATTAAAAATGCTTCGAAAGGCACATTCTCTTTCTCACAAACTCTAGTAACTACTTTCTCTATGACATAACCAAACCAGCTTATATGCATTACACCTTATCAAACAAATTTCATAAGTCATATTGATTTATCCTAATAGCTAAGTTGCCAGTTTGGGTACGGGTTTGGGGTTTGAAGTTAGAACATCCGGGGATTCTAGCTAGAACTCCCACCCGGATGACCTAAGTGTTGGGCCCCACTATTGCCACCCACCACCCTTAAAATAGTGGGGTATGTTCCCAACCCAACTATATCGAAATAGGAACTATAGTTGCTCGCTTGGCGTCTCCTCCTCCCATCCACCCTTGCATGCAGGGGCTCACTTACTCTGGCTTATTTTAGCAGGTTAATTAATGAATGACTTGCCCTACAATTCTATGGACTGCTCAAATTAAGTGGGCCCCTACTATTCTATGCTGGAGGATATATAGTTGCAGAGTTCTAATTATAGTTCACAAACGATCAGAGTATTCCGGGGGAGGTGGCTCCCTTATTTTGAGTACCTTATTTCGGTTCATGCATCTATACATATTATTTCTAAAAGTTCAATTATGTCTAGATATTTGTGATCGAGTAATTATAGTATTGGGTTCTAACTATGTAGACCCAAGTTTAAACAGGCACCATTCCCTTATATTTCTTTGTCTATGTAAAGCCAAGCTCTGGAGGAGTATGAAGTCTTATCTACAAAAAAGGCTGGTTGGAGACGGACAATTAATGCCAAATGGCAATAGGCTCATCAGTTCAGATTACCAGTCCTCAAAAGAAAACATTTACATTGTAAAAGTGAACTAATAGTAATCTTAAAAAGAGTAAATAGTGCAATCCATATAGAAGCTAAGCATTGGATGCCATTTTAGTTGAGTCTGGGACATGGCATCCATTTTTTTTTAAAACATTCCATAAAAACATGTTTTGGACTAGGTTGGGACGGAAATTATTTGGGAGAAGCATACATGCAGTTTTCTATCTCCTTTAATATTCATGATGATGATGATTTTTCTTGTGGGTACGCATAAAAGGTTTGGTGAGGATTGACCCACAGGGAAGGCAAGGTGCCTAGGAAAAACTTTGGGATAACGCAAGGCCATCTTGGCCTGGGCCTTGAATCTAAACCCAAACAAAACCTGCCCAAAACTACTGTAATATGAAACCATGCTAACAGATTTTGAGCTTCATCTTAGTAGGCTCTTCTTTGCCCGAAAGTATTTTGATAAACAAAACATTAAATAATCATGTAATCTTCTGAAATTTTCTTGATTCTCTATTCTCGTTGTATTGTTTTCTCTACTTTCTTGATTTGAATTTCCTATAAATAACTGTTGAACAAGCTCAATTTACATTGTGTGTATTCATGCATCTCCTTCCTCATTTAAATAATTCTTGTTACTACTCCATTCTATATCTCTCTTGCTTGGGATAGTGATGTAACTTTATCGAATATGCAATACCTAATAACAAAAAGACAATACCTAATAACTGGATTACTTTGGGAAATTTCATGCTTTCAACACTACAAAAGAAAATTTCAAAAAGAAGACTGCTTCTGAGAACCAATCAATAAATTGTTTCTGACATGTTGTAAAGTTTCTCACCCATAGTTCAAAATTCAAATACATCGTGGTTTATTTTCCAATGAAACACATTAGAAAACAATAATACATAATAACTGGATTACTGTTTAAACAAATAGACAATACCTAATAAATGGATTACTGTGGGAAATTTCAGGCTTTCAACACAATTCAAAAGAAAATTTCAAAAAGAAGATTGCTTCTGAGAACCAATCAATAAATTGTTTCTGACATTTTGCAAAGTTTCTCAGCCATGGTCAAAAATTCAAATACATCTTGGTTTGTTTTCCAACTAAACAAATAAGAAAACATGATAATACTTTCATCAATTTAACTATCAGTCCATGAATTTATAGCCAAAAGTCACCAACCTTTCTCAACTGTTTTAGTAAGGAATGGGCTCCTTTAATGAATAATTTTATACAAGGGATGATCTTTAAATAACTTTTTAACAGTTACAATGCAACTGCACAAGATTTCCTAGAAATGCAGAACAATATATTGGTTAACAATCTTGATAAGTGATGACCTTTAAATAACTTTTTAACAGTTACAATGCAACTGCACAAGATTTCCTAGAAATGCAGAACAATATATTGGTTAACAATCTTGATAAGTGATGACCTTTTTAACATCAAACAGACATAAACAACCCAAAGAAATTTATTTGATCAATTGAACAAGATATGATAAGGACAAAGAGAGATTTTTGTGAGCTAGATATTAATTTAGAAAAACCAACCTTCTTTTGAACAATTTTGCAGTGTCTTGTATGGATGATGTACTACGTATAAGCCTTGGTCGGGACCAGAAACTTGGTGGTTTTGTAGGGCAAACTGGCTTACTTCCAGGCAGGAAAGTTGACCTTAGATTTGGCTCAACTAGAAAAACTTTCAAATATATGGCAGCAGATGCTGCTAGAATAGTTGCCACCTAAGTATAAATTGCAGTTATATCAGGGGCAAAAGTAAGACACAAGATATGTACTGGAACTGTTAACAAAATAGAAAGTGCTCGACTGTAAAAAAGAAAATCCTTAACATGCCTGGAAAATTAAATACTCGGGAAGAAACCGTGCGGTAACTAGCCCAGCAACAAATGCAGATGAGACGACTCCAGTTAATACTCCGAATGCAGACGGACGGGAGTGTTCTGGAATGTTGTCTGCCTGCACTCACAATTGAAGGCAGCAATGACTGATTATAAACTATTATTTGCAAAACTATCATGGACTGTGGGAATATTGTGTATCTTATTAACAATATTAACATTATTTGACAGTCAGGCAACATTCCACTGTATTTGCAATTAAAGACTCATGGCTGCAAAAGTTCTTGCCAGTCAGTAGTAAACCAATAAAACCTACCTTGAATTTATGTTACTATGTACTAATTTAATGAACTTTATCTGTCATCTATAAGTATTCAAACTTCGAAGAATATACATCATAGTTTATTTTCTCCTTTTGATGGGGAAAACACATTAATGTCCACAAAGTTAGCAAAATGGATTGGGATTGAAAAGTACAGAAGGTTTCCATAGCCTATCAGGAGCAATAAACTTGAACATCTAACTTAATCTAGATTTAGGTCTAAATCTAGGAACAAAAATATCCTAATAATATAGGTTAGCCTATACATTCCTTCATACATATGTCACGTGCTGTGTCAATTCTGAGTGATGATTAGAAAGAGTTAAGAAGTCAAAAGGAATCTCCCAAAGATCATAGGAGAAGAATTTATATTTTAGCATGACTATAAAAAGCAATTTATTGTAAGACAAGTGAAGAAAGGTCGCAAAATAAGCATCAACATTGCTGGAAAAAAAATGTCTTTTGTCATCAGAAATGTTTGAAGGTACCAAGGAGTGGATCAAGATGGAGAAGAAATAGAGCAAAATTCAATAAAGCTAGAATATCAAGGAGGCAACAATGACATTATAGTCTCTGACCTGAAGGATCAGACTGTTCCCCTGTTGTGAGAGAAGCAAGTAAACCTCTTGGAGTAAGTGGAGCACCAAGCAACGGAATGTTCTAAGAATAAGATCTTGGGATTCTCCCAATCAGAAAATCTGTATCTTGTACATTTTGAGTAGAATCTCCATGTTAGAAAAGGCAACCTACAACCGAAATTCTCTGAATCTAACTCATGAAGGAAAATATCAAACTCAGTAAGATCATTAACAATTGTCTAGTGAGTCCTAGTGCAGACACTAAAACTTCCTAGAAGAATGATGTCACAAAAGAAGGGTTACAAAAGAAATCTAGAGATAGGTCAAGATATGGGATACTATTAGTGTGAATAAAAATAGAAAATCTGACATTGGGAAAAGTTAAGAACTTCAAAGGAGATATCCCAAAGCAAAAGGCTGTTTTTTCCTCCACTTGAAGCCATGTTTCTAGAGTGTTATATAAAGCAATCAACGAAACCTTTTAAAAGAGGAAGTAATCAATAAGCTAGGACTCACCAATAGAGGTGTGAACATCACTCGATCTTCAAGTCTCAGGTATGAAATTCAACATCTAAATGATAATTTGTAACAATAGGAAAAAAATGTTTAAGGTTCTACTTCTCATGCTCTTAGTCAGAAAGATGCACAACATAATATAAATTAATGAAGAAGGCTACATTGCAGCATTACAATTTCAACAAGCAATAAACCAGACTAAACATAGTGTACAAGAACCCATTTTTCCATAATATTCCCAGCTATAGATTAAATGACTTTGAGGGTGATCACGAATCATTTCCTTTCAATTGCTGATTGCTGCTCAATTGATGCCTATCCTTGCAGCCATAACTTTGAGCATTTTAAAGTTCCTACACATGGATTCCCATGTGATTATTATCCAAATAAATCTTTTTTGGAGTAAAGAATAAGATCTTTTCAGTTCTCAAGCCATGCAGGAAAATTTCAACAAACTAGAAATGATAAGAGCGATGTCTTTATGGTCAAAGGCTTCATGGACCCAAGTATGGCCTGCCTCAAGAGGCCATGATCCCAAAGAAAAAGTTTCTTAGCTTGTCGTAATCTTTCCTCTTTGAAATCTGTTGGTAGAACAAGTTCAATGATAGGGGAATCTTACATATTATGTGGAAAAGGCATAACATATCATCCAAATTTTAAAGAAAAATTCAGATAAAGCAAAAGGTTGCGCAAATATAACCAACATTGCAATGAAGACAATTTCAATGCATGGTCCATGTGTGATAGCTCTTTAATATAGAGTATAAGGAGTAATAAATTTAAAATTAGCTTCTCAGTTTAAAGAACCTGAATAGATTGGAAAAAGTATTAGCCAAGATGCATATGCACCAAACACTCCCAATAAAGGATATACTCATAATTCACGTTTCTTGTTTTGAAATGAAATCAAGATCATTGTTTGATCATAGCTTTCTATCCATGACGAAGAACAATTATAGCTGAAAATTGAATGAGTTCAATATGTGCAAGACAAGATCTTTGAGGTCTCCACAAATCACAAAATACAATGCTATGTAGAAAATTGCCTCTTAAAGATGTATCAAGGCATTTAGACATCGATTTCCGTGGTCCCCCACACATTAAGGGAAAATATTTTTTTAAAATGTGGATTTATATATTGACTACTTGCTTCCTACACTTCAGAAAGTTTGTGTATATCAACCATATAGTATAGACTGTATCCTATTAAAATGCAACATATTAGCTTCTCATATATATATAATGTTTTCTCTAAAATCAAGGGGGCGAATGGTTTCCACATCGCAACTTTCTTGTAAGCATCTCAAAGGCAACATAAATCATATGAAGCAATATTTGTTTGACACACGGTCTAAACTCCGAATTTTCCTATTGTGCGGGAAATAGTGAGTTAGCCCACAACGCATTCTTCTAGAATTTTGATCTTGTGTAGGATTGATTGTGAGACATTCTCTATCCAAATGACATAGCATTGAAAAGGAAAAAATGATTAGTTGGTTCTGGTTCATTGGATCTCAAACACTTATGTTTCTACCCTGGATTGTTCCAACATCACATGGAAGCCCCCGCCAACAAGAACATGGAAATTAAATTTCTGAGTTATCTTCCAATGTAATTCTACTATTTTGCATATTATAAAGTGTTAAATTAATTTATAATTATTTATGTAGTATTTATGTGTCTATATTGCTTTTGAAGTAATGAAATCTCCTCTAAAGTTAAGAAAATTGTATTAAATATAGTATATGTGTTTTTTATTGTTGTCGATTCCAGCCATATCCATATTGGAGATCTTAGAAAATGGCCGTATCCATATCCGTATTTGTAAATGTATTTGTGTCCATGTAACTTTGGGTATGGTCTATCTGCTCCTAAAGTACAATGCATAAGGAGTGAGAACTTACCTTCAAAGTTATTAGAATCTTATCAGATTGACAAAAGGATTAGCCAACTTGCATAGGCACCAAATGCTCTCACCAAAGGATGTATTTGTACCTACTTCCATGTTTCTCATCTCAAAAAGAAGTTCCCACATTTTGTTGATGTTAATTTTTTATTTATGATTAAGATGGAAGATTGGTGTCTGAGTATCAACAAGTTTTATTAACTAAATCTAAAATCTTTGGGTTTTCCACAAATCATAGAGCAGATTATTATGTCAAAAAATTTGTTTTTGGAAGATGCATAATGTGAAAATTGATCATTTGAATATCTTCTCCTCACTATGATTTGAAGCGAATCTTCATAGAGGATTTTGTATCTTACCCTATTACCCAAATGATCCCTACATTATACTATAACCCATTATAAAGCTAAATATTAACTCCCCTCAAAACAATGTTTGATATATGTTAACTACCTTTCTATCGATATATAATGTTAATATAAAATAATGTTCCTTTGGATTTTATAAATAACCGTGTACAATTGTTTCAAGAAGCCATTTAATTCTTTCAATATTATGCATGACCGATCATTCATATTTGTGAATATTAATACTTCTGTGACTAGATTCACTAGTCAATCTGCCACACGCTCCTTAGTCCTTATGCTTTGGTCATAATGTTATTGAATGAAAATGATCAGAACAAAAAAGGGAGATTGTGGGGTTTGAGATTCCCCTTCTGCAAGATCGCATGTTGTGAATTGGTACTCTGAAAATCCTAAGATTGAATACAAGGATGTGAAGAGCCACTACAAATTAAAGGCAAAAGGATGATTTGCACACATAGTATAAAAAGCATAACAAGACAACATGGTTTTCTAGAGATGATGTGGACTTAATACACAAGGAAATGGGAAAACTATCATTAATCATGGTTTTGTGCTATGAATTAGTCAGTTTGAAGCTTGTTAATCTTAATCGCTGCATACAATAAACATCTAAAACAAAATGCATGCAACCTTTGAATGGAGAGGCCAATTTTTATGGAGAAAACAACCAACAAAAGTTAAATGGAATGAATGCAAATTAAGAACATGACGCACATAGACATCCTACTAAGGAAATAACAGAATATTACTATGACTTATACCACAACTCCAAGACAAAATTATTTTCACACTGAATGAATAGAATTGTGTCCCAAAAAATCTCTCTCAATTAAAATGTTCGAGATGGGATACTAATGGAAGTTCCAGCACAGAGGAGCTTGAGTGCAATAGCACACACTGTGAAGCCAGACATTGGTAAGTCCTAGATGGCTATTCATAACCTCAAATCAGATGCAAATAGGCAACCCATGTGAGAGAAAGAGAAAAAATAAGAGTTGGTCACAGTCAAATCAACACATGTATTCAGTGTGTTTGTGATGTGAATTTATATGTAAGGGCCAGAAAGAAAATAAGACTTGGATGAAACTAAACGTGTTCTCGACTCTTCATTGATGTTTTGAATTTGCATGTGAAAGCAAGAGAGGAAATAAGACTCGAATGCAACTAAACATGTTTTACACTTTTCATCAAAGTTTTGAGAAATAAGACTTGGATATTTGGCCCAGGTCTGGTTAGTGTGATGAAAGATTAAGACGCGCATAACCATACAAACCTCCAAAAGACAGTGCATAGAGGAGGGTGGGGAGTGGAAAAAATATAAAAATTGAGGGCAAGAAAAATTTCTAATCGGAAGATTAGATGAAAAGCTTCAGGAAATTTGACCCTGCGTGTTTAGTTAGGGAATTTGAGCATTTTCCTGACTTTCTGATTCCGTAGATTACCTAAAGTTCAAAAGCACTATATTAAAAACAATAATGCATATGGAGATTAACAACAATATGCATACAAAGATATCATGTGCCATACAAGGGACTTAGGCTGAAATTACCTTCGAAATTTTCTTAGATACAAGAGTAACTTATTTATATATACAGAAGAAAATTCCAAAAAACATAGATTAGCCAATGACTGAAGAGGACGAAGAAGTACCACAAATGCTAGAGATAGGCAATGCAGGCCACCTTCACTAACAATTGCAGCAGCAGTTTTCAACACAAAATATGCATATACATACGGCTTTGACCTGCTGTATGCCAACACACCTGCCATGTATTCTTTGTTAAAAAATTTGTAACAACACAAATAGCAAACAACTAATTGTTCTTACTTCTTCCCTGTTCAAGGGTAAATAATCATGTACAATTCCAAAAAGTGGTTGCATTGGCCTTACTCAACGGAATGACTGCAGCAGTCATTGGAATCATAAGCAAAGGTTTGCGCCCATATTCATCCGAAAGATCTCCAATGATGGGTGTAACCAGCACTGTCCCAATTCCAGAAATCTGTTAAACATTTTCAATCAACAATCCCATTGCTTAACAGAGTAATTTGAAGTTTATATTGCAAGCCTCAAATGTGAATTACAGAACAAAATTTACAAAACACCCATCAAATGGTATAGCTACTGGTACCTTAGCAAACCAGTAGATTTTCCAAACAACCAACCACAATCAGTTGTAATTCAAGCATAGTTAGTTAAATATTTCCAGCTATTTAACTGAACCTCAATTTTTCAAACCGCAATTATCTATGGAAAAAAATTGTTTACAAGTCTGGCAAAAATCGCAATTGCCATTCAACCCCACTCTTGTACCAAAGCAATTACATTTGTTTGTGTGAATTATCTTGTTGAAGTTTATCGTAGTGCTGGGAATACTTAAAAGTCTAAAAACTGGCCCAAAAACAGAAATTGTAACCCCAACAAAAGTTACAAGAAGTAATATCCATATTACAAGAGCTCGTTAAAAAGTAGACAGGATAACCCAGAAACAATAAGGAACGCGACAGGCACAGGTGTTTGGGGAAAACTATATAATTTGTCATTAATACTTCTGAACTCAAATTACTTTCATTTAATTAAAGATAAATAATTCATAAAGCCTTCCGAAAATTGAATCTGTTCTTGTAAGTGGAAAAGAAAAATTATTTATAATTACAACTAAAATTTTAAATATAGCTCATTAAATAGTTTTACAAAGCAGAAATCAAGTTCCCCAGAAAGGGTTCTTCAGGATATAAGCCGTAAATCAGCAACTGATTGCAAACTAGGTGACATGATCAAGAGTCGGTAGAGTCTTAAGATACAAACTACATGTACAAATGTTTTAGTAATTTCTTCTAAAAATAGATAATTCATTATATCTACTTATAAATTTCTAACTAAAATATTTGGATTGATGTTTTACGAATTTAGTTGTAAGAATATTCCTAAACAAGATGATTAAATTTCACTACAAATTATAAATTTTAAATTTTATCTGGAAGAAAAATCTACGGCTTTTGAAAAATATCAAAACATATGTTTTTTTTTAATGTTGGTTAATAACGTCTCCTCTTCTGAGGAATGTCTCTCTCGTTTTGGATGGGGAGGGAGAAAGAAGTCATTAAACACGCTCCATTAAAGTTGGTCCCTCTATTTGATCTGGAGGAGAAACTTCAGGGTTGGAACAGGGGACCTCACCTTATTAGAGGCAGCCTATCGATGATGCATGGGAAACCCTAAATTTCAATTGAAGGATCATAGAAATAAATCTAAATTTGATATAAAATATAAATCATATAAATACCAAATTGGAAAGAAAGAAAAGAAAAAGGACAGAAAGAACCAAAACCTAGTATGAAAGCTAACAGTAAGTTTTCATAACATTATAGCAGCATTAAGAGCTGCAAATCAACAGTCTAAAAATAGACCAGCTTGATCTGCTTTGATTCAAAAAATTTATGTATTTATCAGATTTGGGACATAATTTTTATAATGGAAAGAACAAGAAAAAGAATCCTTACACTGCTCTTGCATATATACATAGACATTAAATTGGCTAATGCTCTTGTAATATCTGTAGTCTAATTATTTATATAGACTCAATGGTATAACAGCACCGAGGCTGTAATATTCTCTGCATGACATAAAAATCTCATTGCAAGCTTCAGCAAAATTCACACAGAGTAATGGAATATAAATGTATGTAAAAAATAGTATAAATATAATCATAATTTCTATGCATCAGTTTGTTTTCTTCGATTCCCAAGAAGCCGGCTTACGCAAGACGTGCGGGCCTTAGTGATTGCCCAGGAGTCAGTCTCGCCTATAGTAGAAAATCCAGTGTATATAAAAAGAGATTCCAAAATGAAAAAGTTCCAGGGATGACAATATTAGGATGAAAGCATGTTACTGTACATTTCTGAAACGGCCAGTACTATACTAGCTCCATTTTATCAGAAACTTGAATATTCGTAAAGTATTTTTTTCGTACAGCTTACCATTGGCTTTGATGAATATCTATTGCTTGAAGAGTCTATGACGGCCGAGCTAAATCTAGCCGGCTCTATAGGCGTAGAACAAATATTTGAATAAAATTCTAAATAAATTTAGAAGTTTGGAATAAATTCGAAAATTTCTTTCCAAGGACGTTTGAAAATGCGCCGGCTTCAAACCACCAAAAATTGAGACACAGTGATATGCTTTGCAAGGGATTCCAAGAGTCAATCTGTGAAAAATGGAGCTAGAATCATCTAAAGCTTTAACAAACTGAAAGAGAAAAAGGTTCACTGTTTTTTGTAGTGCAGTGATGAAAATTTGGCTTTGATGAATATCTATTGCTTGAAGACTCTGTGACGGCCGAGCTGAATCTAGCCGGCTCTACAGGCGTAGAACAAATATTTGAATAAAATTCTAAATAAATTTAAAAGTTTCGAATTTACTCGAAAGTTTATTTTGAGGGACGCTTGGCAATGCGGCGGCTCAAACGACCAAAAATTGAGACACAATGATATGCTTTGCAAGAGATTCCAAGAATCTGTGAAAAATTCAAGCTACAATAATCTAAAGGTTTAACAAACCGAAAGAGGGAAAGGCTCACTGTCTGTTGTAGTCCACCGATGAAAAATTCGATTTGATGAATATATATTTGCTTGAAGACTCTATGACGACCGAACTAAATCTAACGGCTTTACAGGCGTAGAACAAATATTTGGATTAAATTCTAAAAAAAATTAAAAGTTTGGAATAAACTCGACTGTTTCTTTACAGGGACGCTTGACAATGCGGCGGCTCCAAACGACCAATGCTTTGCAAGAGATTCAACGAGTTAATCTGTACGAATTCAAGCAAGAATAACGTAAAGATGTAACAAACAGAAAGAGAAAAAGGCTCACTGTTTGTTGTAGTCCAGTAATGAAAATAGCCTGACTACACTGATCAACGCCAGGGCAAAGAGCAGTCATTGTAACGTCTGTAAGGGGAGGGACCGCAATGAATACGGCTGTCCAGTGCAAAAACGTTGCCACCAACAGATGGCGGAAAGGAGACTCTCCAAAAACACTCAAAAACCTTCCTTCACTCATCTTCTCAATCACTACACCACGCCGCAATTCTCACTTATTCTTTATATGCAAATAATCTGTCTGCTTAGACAAAACTTCCTAAGGAAATTCTGCAGCCCTCAATTTTCATCTCATATGACGTAGACAGAACACAAGAAAAAGCAAAGCGCTTGAGCGTGCAAAACCAAGCCAGGAACACTTGCTTTTGCACGGAGTTTGTGAGAATACTTTTCCCCTTGGAAGGAATAATTTTTATTTTTATTTTTGCTGTCACCACTCATCCACAGACTTATTGTTGGCGAATGAAGATGCAGGAACAATTGCACTTGTTACAACACTGCAAGTTCCCCACATTTCTATTGTCTGGTGATGCGAAATCCGTGCATAGGAATATCCTCTCCTTGGAATTCAATTTAATAAAATGTCGCGAGACCTTTATACGTGGCTCTGCCTTTGCCTTTGAACAGAGAAAAAATCCACAATTTTTTTCGATCCATTTATCTATCTGCTTGTCCAAACAGATTTAGAGTCATTGTAGAACGGTCACACAATTTCATATCGATAGAATATATCGAAGCTTCTGAGTCAGACCAACGGAAAATTGAATGACAGATAAAGAAAGAGTTGAGAGAAAAGAGGCTAGAAATAGACCGCGAATTGACCAGGCCCTCTCCATCACTCGGCACTAAAAGTAGGTAAACAACTCTGTTCTGTCGTAATAAAAACTTTTGATTTCGCATCGTACCAGCCAAGATCCTAATCAACGACTGTTTAGAAAAATTTAAAGTAATTTTCAAGGTGATTTGATGATTTTATTTTTTATGTATTTTTCCATAGAGATCTCAACTCTTGGAAGATATTTTTTTTAAAAATAATAAAAGTCTAGCAAAAAATTGAAATAAAAGTTACGAGGAATATTTAAAGGAGATATTTGTTTTAAGCTTTTTGATTAGATTATAATACAAAAGGTAGCGTGGCTTCAATTTTCAACTATGAGCAATGACAAATTCATCGTAAAAGAATAGCATCTTTAAAATAATAGAAATTAATTTTTTTTTTCATAAATAATTTAATTAAATCTATGAGACTACCTATACCTTAAACCAATAAAATTACAATTGAACTTCTTTAAATTTTCATAAGTATTTTTAGCATTAAAATTACAATTGAACTTTTAAATTTTATAAGTGTTTTTTAGCATGGAATGTTTTTATAAGTCTATTTAGAGCAATTCAATATAAATTATTTTTATAAATAAAATAGTAAGTGAAAGAGAAAAAAGTATATTTTATTTTTATTTTTAAATTTTATATGATTTTAAATAGAAAGTCATAATATTTAATTTAATTTATTTTGTATATTAATTATTATAAATAACATCCTTTTATTTAAACTTTGAAGATTTGATCATTGTTGAGGAGCTTACACATCTAATAGTTCAAATTCAAATAAAAGAAAACAAATGAAGAGCATATTATGTACAATATTGCACTACAACTATTACACTTAAAACATTTTGTATTACATGCATTATGTGTTCACTAATCTAGTGAAATTGGCAATAGGGGAAGAAAACCAATAATCGACAGGGGTCAATTATCATTATGTTTTTGTTATGATGACCCTCCAATTATTAATATGAAAATAGTCTAAAAAATGATCACTCATGTACCAATAGCCGATCACAAATGTACCGATAGCTTATCAATTTTTAGCTTTTTTGGTTAGTAATTGACTCTTTTGTGCACCACTATTGGGACATTTGTGTACGAGTATCGAGACATTTGACCACAAGTACTGGCATATTTTTAGTGAATGATTATTGGTACATCTTTAAGTGGGTATTGAGCAACACTTTGAAATGGTCACTTTTTGACCCTTCGACATTTGATAATATCTAGGTACTCATCGAGAATTCCCAAAAGCAAATTTCTAAAAGGTGCATTGGTTCTCAAAGTAAATATCTTCATAGATGTGTAAGTTAAAGAAGTCTATACCAATCAATAAGTGAATGGAGGACATACAAACATAATCAAGTCACCTAAGATTGAATCATGTGTGATAACATCCAAACATAGGGCAACGAGCAAAGATAGGTTTGTGGCAAAGTTTAAAGCAAAGTCGATTCAATTCTAGATTCTTGTATCTTTTACCAAATAGATTACATAACTACATCTTTGACATTGACAACTCCAACGTAATAAAAAACTAAGCAATCTTTTAACCATTTTTAGTCATAAGTCAATTCAATTAATTTTGTTGTTTATTGATTATTTTATTACTCTAATAAATCACCAAATTAATTTGTAGGTTGTGATATTCATTTCTATAAATTCTTTATTTGTTAAGAGTAATTATCCTATATTCTCTAATAGTTTAAAACTGGTATGCAATTATAAATCAACAAATCATCATAAACTCGTAACTTTTTACATCAATATTTTAAATTATACTTCATAATTCATATCACAAAATATAGTCCAAAAATGTTAAATGCAATATATTTTTACAAATTGAATAGTCAATCCCAACAATTTTCGAAACCACTCATTTTTCAGAACTTACTCAACGCGCATATGCCATGGCCTTCAAATTGGAAATCCGCCTTCTTCAATATAACCGTCCTTGGCAATTTTTTTACCTTACAATATGCATCGTTTGAACATTTGATTATAACGTCCATGTTAAAGTTTACAATAGCTAAACTATACATTGAGCCTACAGTAGACGCATGGAATCAAGTGTGATAGCATGACATCTTTAATGTTTTTGGTTTATCTCTCCTCTGAAATATCTACTTCCACCTAATTAATATTTTACTATTAAAATTTGTAGGGTGTGAAAGTTCCATTTGACATTTCAGCCTCCATGAATAAAAATGAAGTTATAAAATTATGTAAAATATTTTTACTTCATTTTTCAATCATATCAAATAAAAACCATACAAAATAAATATTATAGACAAATAGATTAGAAAAAACTGCAATGTCGATGGACAAGGAGCACTACGAAATAGCACTGGCATAGATCTTTTGTAATCTCCGTCTTTAATAATTCACATTATTTTAACATTTACGTACAATCCTCTTTAAAATATTCACTATGATATAAAAAATTAATTACTGATATCTAATTATCAAGAAATTGTTATATTCTTCCTCAATTTGCTATTTCTTAAAATGATAGTTGGCTGAATGGTATTATGTTTAATGAAGATTAATTTTACAAAGATATGGTCACATCATGAGTAGAGAGCAAAATATGAACGTGACATTCTAATGATAATTTCACGATAATTTTCAAGGTCGTTATTATACACGTGTAATAGTACCTTTTTTAAATTGGATTACAATAATAAAAAAATTTTAAATATATTCACAAAACTGATAACACTAGTCTTTGAAATGTTTTATGTTTTAAAATATCAAAGTGACAACATTATAACATATGTCAACTTGTTAACCTAGGTATTAATTATGAATGTGTAAAAAAATCATGAAAATGATAAATATAATTTATTTAATGTTTTTGGTAAATATAATTTATTTAATGTTTTTGGATGTATTCATATAAGCATTTTTCATTAATGTTTTAGATCGTGAAGAAAAATATACTCTTGAAAAGATCAAATCAAACTAGATAGCTCCCTTCATAGACTTTTTGTCATATCATATACCAATAATTACAATCTAATATAACATAGTGATAGTGATAGTGACGTTTTGATAGATGTAATTTTTGTTTAATATATAGATTCTTGAAAGAATTTTCAATAACTTTTTCATTTAAATTATATAAAATTTATTTAAATATAAATATAAATATATATTTTTTACATTGAATAACAAAAGAAATTGTGTAATAATATTATTAGAATAGTATAAAAAGAGTATTTATTATGTACGATGTGTATTTTTCATATCATAAGAAGGGGATATGCAAATATAAAAAAGACAACAAATCCTTGATATGATTGAAGTTTATGATTGTTCTTTTTAAATTCAATCCTTTTGATAGATGGGTCCATACTCTTTGAAGGGTACATAGACATTATTTATATGTTTTGATGGAATTTAATACAATATTGTATGACTCATCGAACATTTCAAAAAAATTAGCAATAAAATTCATTAACATGATCACCTTGTGAAATACAACCAATCAGAACTGCGTTAGGTTGATATTGAGGTATTTATGTTATTTAGTACAACTACTATGTAGAGAAACTTTATATAGTACATGATCTTGTGCATCCCAACAATATTCAAACAACATAAAGGTAGATGAATTGAATATTGACTCGTATTTTAAAAAGTATAAATACTCATTTAGTAAGGACTAGAACAAATCAAGTTTAGTTGCATTGGTACTATAAATATATGTTTCATTATTTCACATCTGACATATTGGACTTATAAATAATTAAAAGTTGATGTATAAGTGAAATAAGAAAGAAAGTAATAATGGAAATCATGAGGCCAATGGCAAGGAAATAGCAATAAATAATCTTTTTTTATTACTTTAATTCATTTTTCTTAAATATTTTATATAAAGACGTCATACAATTTTCCCTACTATATCATATATGACGATTCTTGTAAAAAAAAAGTCGAATCTATCAATCTTCAAAAAAAATAAAAATGCTACAAAATAAATGACATAATCAATAATAATAATCTACTTCACCATCTAGAGTACCAATTTGAAAAACTGATTCATATTGTAACTAGAGGAATGAATGAATAGTAAGAAGCTGTCATAAAACCTCAATATCCTAAAATTGAGATTCACTCGGATTTCCATAATAAATAAAATCGAACTGATTTTGAATTTGTCCTTAACAAAGGACTGAAACATAAAAAAAATTAAACAAACAAATACTGAGAACTTGACAAAGGTGAAGATATTCAAAGGGACGTTCAGTTTACCCCAATCAAATGTCGTGATAGTGTCATGTCTGACGCTCTTTACTTTACGCGACCGACCTTGAGTGGATTCTGTTGCTTTTGGAATATTTGATTTGTTTTAGAAAATGTGGGCTCCACGTCACGTGAAAGTAAATGGTTGAAAGGAACTCCTTCCTCACCAAGAACCCACCTATGCTTCCCAGCGTCATGGACACCTTTCCTCCTCCTCGTTACTGGGATGAATTTCCCATCAAGTTACAAGGATTTGATGTTTACCCCGCGATATTATCATTATATCGGTATTCATATCTTACTAATCTATTTTAAAAGATATATAAATAATTTAATTTAAAAATATATATAAAAAGTCAATAGGTTCTTGGTATGTTGATAAGGTTGAATACTTCTGGATGAATCCATTTGAAATCAAGTCTTGATGTGCGCAAGCCTTTCACCTTATAAGGGGTGAGATTCAAATGAGACCACAATCGTGCTTTGATGATATTTATTTGAAAATTGTTTAATAATTTGAATTTTCTAAATTAATATCAATTTTAAATATCTTTTATTTTTAATAGAGTCATGATTAACGTTTTTTTGATGTTAATGTAGATCATCTCTCATCATAATAATGTCATAAATATTGTAAATTAATTGGTGTATTTTTTGCACTTGATTGTTTGTTTCATTTTTAGATCATTCTTTGATATTTTTATTTTTATAATGAACCGATAAATAAGTCATATTAATTAGATTCGCGATTAATATTACAAAATTTAATTCATTTGAAAATATATAAATTATGTAAAGGTAACTAGAATCAAATTTGTTGAATTTTTTTATTGGTATCTTGAGAATTTTCAACCTAGTTCGAACTAGGTGAGGCCACAAACAAAGACTTCATCTTTGGCATGAACACACTACAAAACGTAAATAGTCCAAACTCATAAGTCCAATAGTCTACTAGGGGCACAAAACTCACAAGCAAACTGACATAGTGAGGGTTTGGAGCACAAAGACAAAACTGACATAAACACCCATTGCTTTAATGTGAAGGTTCAAGTCTATGAGCACATTAGATCAATAGAGACACAATACCTATGATTATAATGGCCCAATGGAGGTTTGAACCGTGGTAGATACAACAAAAGTGCCATGAATCATGATTATAACCATCACACTATGTCATGAATAACAAATATTTAAACCAAGGATGTACCGTCTAGACAACATACAAATGGCCCACTCCACATACTATGGTTTAAACAAGTACAAGATCTTGGGGCCCCTCAAGTGTTGATGCAGTAGAGGGAAACCCCACGAGGTTTGAACCTTTATTGATGGCCCTACAAGAAAGAAGCTCTTCCACCATAACATAGCATCTCCCCTTTGTTGAAAGTATTATTATGATCTATGTTTTATAAATTGATTTATTATGATATTTAAAAATAAGAGGCTACTAGCATTAAACTAGGAATTTAACTATTTGTTTGATTCACTTCTATGATTATTCAAATGGTATTCATTAATTTAAATCAAACCTATATACAAAATTCATCTTGGGATTGTAAATTTGAAGTTTTCTATTTTAGATAAATGTACAATTTATTCACCTATGTCTATGATATGAATACATGATAAATTTAGATTTATTAACATTATTAAGGATTTTGCTAGGTAAGGATCACATTCTTCTCAATCAAGCCCTTGGGAAAATCTATTTAAGGGCAATGAACTAATATCAAAGAAAAAAAGAAAGCATGCAATGTGCTCCTAAGATGATGATGTAATATTTTGTGTAATGATAGTATGTGAAATATGCAATGTGTTCCTTTTATTTAAATTGATAATCTATTATATTTGCTAGATCTATATGATTAACATGCAATGATGTTAGGCCTTAAATAAACCACTCTAGCATATATCATTTAAAATAATTTTCATTTTACTAAGCTCATAAAGGCTAATAAGAAAAAGGTGGCAAGATTAAAAAAGTTAAATGTTTAGAGTTAAGATCTTTAAGTACAACTATGGAATGGGCCAAATTTGTAATTTCATATCTAATCCAATGTAATGAATAAGAGATATGAGATCAAGATCCACCTTTAGAAATGAACGTTGATATGGCCATGATAAGATAATGTTATTTTTCCATTTTTTATTCATTTAAATATTGCAAGATTAGACTAAAAACCTACATACAATGAAAATGGTTAGAGATAGGATGCAATAAGATTATGACAAGTGTTTTCATCTTGTGACCTATGTGACAATTTAGGTTCATTAAAGCCTAATAAAATTATCCCTAAGTAAACTTAATCTAGTGTAAAGAGGACCTAAGTGGATAACTAGTTTAGAAATGAACTAGTTACATAAAACATCATGTATTAACCCCCGCCCCCCTCCCCTCAACTATGACTTGGGAAAAATGGAAGAAAAGATGGGTCTTGACTACAAAGCTTAATGAGTTATCCATATATAAAGAAATCTCTTACACATGAAGAAAAGGAGAAAATCCAATGGTACAAAAATCCTTTCCAAAAGGGATAAATAGTAGAGAAAAAAATGATCAAAACAATATGAAGGATAAAACCCCATGTGAAGAAAAAGCATATCCCTTAAGAGATAATGAACAAAGAAAATCAAGTGAACCCCCTTGAATGTAATATTTCCTTCCTTGATGGTGGATGCTTAACATGAAACTTTGAAGATGGTGGAATATCGTCGAACAACATTTCTCACCTTAGGAAGAATTAGATCCAACGGAACATGCAAGATATCTTCTTATTCTTGAAAAGAATATGAGGGAATAAGGATATAAGTCTCTAAAATCTACTTAAATGTGGCAATATTAGGAGTCCTAGAATCTTATTTGAAGAAGGGGACAATGTAGAACAATGTGAGATTAATGTAGAGCATGGACAAAAAATGTCGTTGAATCCTTTGAATATTGTTTCAAAAGGATGCCAAATAGGGTCAAGCATTGATATAAAGAGTCATTTACCACTATAGAAGATGTTGGCATGAATGGAGACTAAGTTGAAATTAGCAACTCATGAGTACTTATAGAATCTATCATTGTTGCAATATATGAATGTGGAGGACCAAGAGGATCTAAATGTACCCATTTACAAATAGATTGGACATAATAAAATCCATCGAGAACTAAACTCCTCATTAGTTATATCTATATTGTAGAAAGCATGTGAAGAAGCAACAACTATCAATGAAGAACAGCCAATGAAGAATAACAAATGAGTTCCACACTACAACTAGAATAAGATAAGAATCAAAGAGGTCACCACTACATGAGTATCTACAAGATACTCTCATATTCTCAAATTATAAATTCTATATATAATATGTATTGAGTGTCTTTGATTATGGACAATGCTTGACTCAATATTAGTTAATAATATAGGTACTAAATCTCTAGATGCAGAACGTAACGTTTTGAATACATGAGCATCACTTCCATAATTGGAGTGCTTATATGGTACCTAATGCATGTGTAACCATCCACAACATTCATTATGTATATAGGAACTAACAATTGAGTAGGATAGTGCATTATTTCTCCCTTTAAATTTGGGTGCTATAAATCAAGTTCATCGAGAGTGAGAAAGGGATCCTAAATGTAGAGTGAGAAAGGGATCCAAACATTAAGAATATTATTTAGTATTTAAAATGGATCCTCTATCATTATTCACGTTTAAATGACATGGTTGAGTCTTGATGTACGATTTTATAATTTATTGATGTAGCAACTCAAGCAATAGCTAGTTAAAGAACTCCACTCATCCCTCACAATAAGTTACTCAATATTTTTGAATTTGCATTAGTGAGTCAAATAGGAACTTTTTTTTGGCACAATCTATATCGCGATGTCAAAATATTATGAGAGAGTGCAAAGTGTGCTAGTGCAACAAAGTCTATATAGCTAAACATCTAAGATATTTACAACTCCATATTTTGGACACTATATGGATAGATATTTCTATGGATTTCATTATGAATAATCTTTTGTAGAGGTAATTAAGATTCCTCATTTAATTTCACCGTCAACAAAAAATTGTCACAAACAATATTCACATATCTCATTTTTTGATATATATTATAAAAATATTATAAAACAAATGAATAAATTTACAAACTAAACATCGATGACAAAACAATTACTACATTAACAACAGAATAATATTTTAAAATTTTCAAGACTATTTTTTAAATATAAACTATACATCTTTTTAATGTTGATGTATATCATTATTAAATGCTTTAATAAAATATTAAATTTCACACTCAAAAAGATTCGAAATTTTTATCGGTTATGTTAACTTGCATTTATTCTGGATTAAAGTAGAATTGAAATAAAGTAACTTGCATTTATTATGGTTTAAAGTAGAATTGAAATAAAGGTACCGTGCATTAATTATGCTTTAAAGTCGAATCGAAATAAAAAATGATTAGCATTGATTCTATAACTTGAAATGGCCTTTTGTAATTAAAAAAAGAATTTTGTAAAGGTGGTAAGGTTAGAGCGTAACTTTCATTTTGACTTTGTCTTAATATTTTAGGATTTTTATGAAATGACCTCTTGGGAAAGTAAGTGGGCTTAGAGCGTAAATTCTTTGTACTTCTTATAAAATGACTATTTGGAAAGTAAGTGGGTCTTAGAGCGTGACTTTTAACTTTGACTTCGGTGGTTAATATTTTTTACTTTCGGGTAACAATTGCACACATTTGAAATTTTTTATAAGTAGAAAATGAGGAGGGACAGTGGATAATGAAGAATTGACTATCCACCTAAAGAATAATGAAACCTTGGTGCATTCTAGGAACTAAGTAGTCCGTCAAACACAAACCCTTCTTCAATAAAAACTGATATTCTATAAAATAATCAGTACTTGACCGAGCATCTGTCTACTCTTTTGACTTTCTAGAAATTAAAGTGCCTCCAAATTTCACTCTTCATTGTACACATTAAAAAGTTTCGCTATAATTTACTGAAATTAATTTCAAGCCTCTGCAAATGTAATAGTTCTTTCAATAAAAAATTAATAATTTTTACAAATTGATTTTGAAAGATATGATTATAAAGAAAAGGAAGATTGCTAATAGATCACCTAAAAAGATTTTCCCCACAATAATTCATCCTCTACATTACCAGTTTATACTGCTTAAGTATGCATTACAGTCACAGAATAGATATAATAATAAAGCCTATGCATAAAAAATGAGTAAACAGTTTTCTTTGGTTAAGATATCTCTCTTACTCTCTGGTTTTGGAAAACAGAGGGAATATTGAAGAACGGTGACGCTTTAAGAGTAAGCTTTTGTTTAAATAGTAAATTTTAAGTTTTAAATTTTTTTTTGGTGATTTATTCAAAATTATACTATTAGATAGATTTTATAATAAGAGAAATAAGTGTGATTTTAAATGAACTGTCAAAATTTAGAATTTAGATTGTGTTGTTTAAACTGGCTGACTACATAAGAGGATATTAATTTTTCTTTTCCTAAATTGTGCTCTCTAACTATTTTTTTTAACATTTATTATCACACAGTTTTTCAGGAAAAACTAGATAAGACTTACATCTGTAAACAAAAATGAGCGGAAAAGAAAGAAGCATGAAAGTGGCGGCTAGCAGAAAAAAATGTCGAGTTTTTAGAGGAGCAAAAGAGAGTTAATTTTACATACCACTTGGTGCAGGGCAGTGAGATAAATAGCCTGGTTGCATTCCTCCTGGCCGGGGCAGAGAGCCGCCATTGTTACGTCTGTCATTGGGGGAATCAGCATGAAAACGGCCGTACAGTGAATAAACATGACCACCAGCAGGTGATTCACAGGCTTCTCACTCATACATCTCCACACCCTTTTCTCACCCCCCATCGTCGCCGTCATCTTCCTCCCTCCTGCAGTTTTTGTGGTTCAAGTCAATTGTGGGAACGCCATTAAAAGAGGTCCTTCACCACGCGTCCAAAGGTGGCAAATGGGAGAGCACTTGTAGTCGCCACAGCAAACACTTTGGACTTCAATTAATAATGGCATTGATTGATGAATGATATTGGTGTATCAGTTGAGCAAAGGTATATCCCATTCTTGACTTGCAATGCACTTAAGAGTCGTGCTCTACGTAAGTGCCTTGTTTTCTAGGAGAAAGCTACTTCATTATCAATTTTACTTTGTCTTTCTGCTACCTCTGCATTGTAGAAAAAGTATTCTCGCCATCAGTTTCTGTGCTCATATTTTTTTTTTTAACTCTTTCGGCTGTGCTGTCGCATTTTGGAAGATTCATTTAGTCAATGTGAGTGGGAGGGGGGGATCGAACTTTGTTTTCGTCCAACTCTCGAGATTTCCTTTTTCCGGAATTTGATGTTTTATTTGGGCGACCCGTGACGCACCGTCATTTTCTATCTCGTCCCGAATACCTGATTTTTTCTTTATATTTTTGACATTTGTGTAAAACGGTGTTTGCTTCTAGAGAAACTTACTAACGGAAAAGCTGGATTATAAAGTGGAATACTTTTGAAATATCACGAACAAACCGAAATTGGCAATTGGCAATGGTCCATTGGCAATTGGCAATTGGCAAGAATGATTAAATTGCATAACTAGTCTCTTTACCATTTGGTGTTAATGCTTCTGTTCTTGGTTTCGGTCAAGCTGTCTATTCACAACTTTGACTTTATTGCCTGACTGAAGTGTTGTATTATGCAGATAAGGTACGCGACAATGATTACTTATGGTAAATGAATGAAAAATCATTTTCAATTTAGGCAAGATTGGAATGGTGTAAATAGAAAAAGAGATTTTGGAGATAAAAAATCTTTCAAGTCATGATGAAATTATATTGTATAATGTATAATAATATGTTGTTTTGTGAATGTTTAATATAAATTGAGATTGTTTTTAATTAAGGTAAAAATAGATTTTGAAGAGATTCAAAATTCTTTATAAAATAATTACAAATGATATATTCATGAAGTTCTCCAAGACAAAACGGATCGAAAAGACAACACGACTAGAAATAAAAAGCAAAAGACAGACACAACCCCAACCTAGCAAAAACCCAGCAGAAAGTCACTACAAAACAACTTACATCAAAGAAAACAAAGCTAACCCAAGTTTTTGAGGGTCTTCGCGACCTCCTCTTCCATCTTTTCCATCATTTGAGCAACTTCTTTCAGATCACTAATATCCTGAGGAATGGTGGAGGTCTTACATATATATATATATATATATATATATATATATATATATATATATATATATATATATATATATATATATATATATATATTACGCTAAGAGTTATTTTTCTAGAGGCACCCATTACATGGGGAGAAATTGATGAAAATAGGCGCTTCAAGAAAGATAACTCTTAGTGTAATTTATATATATATATAAATATTTAATATATGTACTTGCTAGTAGTGGTTGTGGCGCAACTCAATTTTTTTTAAATATAATTATATAATATATAAATTAAATTTTAATATTTAGAATATTATATTTGTAATCTTTAATGGAATATATTTGATAGAATATTAGAATAAATATTTTATATAATATCATATAATAGAAAACAGAGAACACACACACATATATGGGTGAACCCACAATAGTGGATTACACTTTTTTGGAGGAAGAAAAATGTCCCGAAAAGCGCGATTGGGAAAAAAACCCATCATACTTTCGATAGAAAGTAATCATACTTTCGATAGAAAGTAACTAGTACTTTCGATCGTAAGTCTTCCGATCGAAAGTACAAAAAATCCGTACTTTTGATCAAAAGTTACTTACGATCGAAAGTCAAATATTAAGGATTTCGGTGGGGTTTTTAACCCGCTGAAAGTCACGTTCACTGTCACTTTCGGTGGGGTTGAAACTAAAAAATGAAGAAATGCTGAGAGGGGGAGGGGGTGAATCAACGTTTCAAACCTTTAAAACAAAATAATTAAAGCAAAGACACACACACACGCACAAGAGGATGAGACACACACAATTTTATCTTGTGGAAAACCCAACACGGTTAAAAAACCACGACTTCTCTAATCACTTGGGCAACAACCCCTTCTTACAAAGAGCTACAACTCTTACAGGCAAAACTCTAGAATAGGCTCCAACCTGTCTTGTAAGGCTACAACCTTACTCGAATAGAAGATATCTGTAATACAACAATGAGAGATTTCTATGTTTTTACTGAAATGTAAGGACTCAAAAAGGTTCACACCAAAGGGCTTAGGTGAATTCAAAGTCTCCTCTAAAGACAACTCCCTCAGAAAATCCTACAGCCTGCAACTCCCTATCCTTGTCTAATTCCTCATGCTAAGTCAAGAGTGTTTTTGTTGTCATTCTTAGATTATCAAAAAGTCAGTATAGCTACAACAGTTTTGAAGAATGCACACCCCTGTAATTTTTACGTCCCTGCTAGAATTTCTAATATACTGTCAAAGTTATTACAAAACTCTTATTTGCTTGTAGACACACCTCCTTCACTGTTCAGATTACAATCCTACACTTTTCTTTATATATTTTTTGGTCCTCCTGTTACGAAGACTCCACACACTTCTTCAAAAGAAAACTCACTGCCGCTCAACACATTTGCAATGCGTATACTCTCTACTTTAATCACAGGGCATTGTTATTAACATTTTGGCTCTGTATCTCTGCCACTTGACCAAAGATAGTTCTATAGATCTATGCGTTGTAACTGTATGTCTCACTCTTCATATACTCCTGACCAATTTCTAAACTCCTCCCACGCTTTCACACCAGACTCTACCTTAGTTGAAGTCAAAGTTCTCTACTCATGCGCTATCACTTATTAATGTTCATTAGATAGATACACAGATAGCAGTCTCTAGTTCTTCACACATGCGCCTTACATAATCTGCAATGTTTAGATCAATGACTTCTTTTCGTAGCTTACTCTCTATGAATTTTCTGTCAACCTTTTTGTTTTATCGACACTTGCTCTACATAAAAAATGGTAGTTTTCCTTCTCATGTCTTTCTTTTTTATCCACTCATTCCATTATTTTATTATCTAACATGCTCCGCAATGTTTACTACCCTCAAAAATTGTTTTTGTCAGTTCTGAGTATATCTTTCCTTTCGAAGGAGATGCCAAACCAGTATTTTAACCGTTACAGCTCTGTCTATACTATGTTAGACTTTTTGTTCCTCTTTTAACAATCGTATTTCAAATACACAGTCCTCTATGAAATCTGACATTGCACTTGCCAATTTTTAACGTATATGCACCTGTTTTGCTCACCGTTTCTTTTATGTGTAAGCCACACATGCACCTACACTCTCCTTTTTTGACTCCAATCTCCTTCCCAACCAAAAATAGCTCTGCTATGTGTCAGATTTGTTCTGAGAAGATACCCGACAATACACTCGCACCTCTCTATTTTCTTTCTCAGTTCACCATTTTTTTAATAAAAAAGCTTCTAACACTCGATAGCTCTCAACTCCACCTCCGTTAAACTTCCAGGAGCCGTTTATGATAGAGACCCCACTCAATAGCCTAAAACATTTTCTTTTATCATGGCTACACAGCTTCAGAGAATTATATGATTCTTGGTTATCAAAAGAATGATACAAAAAAATGTTTTATCTTACTCGGTAAAGCCTACAGTCCACGTAGCTTTTTAATAAATAGTGTGTTCTTTTTGGAATGAGGAAGTCATCATCTTCCACGACACTTGCCTATGTCAGTTCACCGTTTGGAGGAATAGAACAATACATCTCTGCAGGTTTTGTACACGTTTTTAAAGACACCTGTCAAATAGGTCCAACACAACCTCTTTTGAAATACACAGCTACATATTCATTTACGCTCTCCATCTCCTTTGTCTTATATACCTGCATAGTCACTATATTAGCAGCAGCCAATACATTTGGCACCCGACATTGTCACATTTTGTGCAGGGAGGACATATTATGCAGAAAGCATAAGTCTTAGAGAAAACTTGTCAAAAAGATCCACATGGTTAAGTAGTTGACACACACAGTAGACACCAACACACACCATCAGTGAAAGTTCATCAATGACAGAAAAATTAACAATCTCCCCCTTTTTGTCATTGATGGGAAACCAACTAAAACACAATCTGTAAGCACTCCCCCTAAGAAAATGAACCAAACTGAAAGCACTGCAAAATTGAAACCACTCCCCCATAAAACTTGAACCAACTAAAACAACTCTACCAAATCAGAACGGATCTCCCCCTTAAGCTATACTCCCCCTTTGTCATCACTAACCATGAAACACAACAATACTAGCAGTCCAAAAGATACAACAATGAAGTGCTTCTGCTGAAACCAAACCAACCAATTACAGAGGTGGAGTTTCTTGAACCTTTCTTCTCCAAACCTCAGTCACTTTAGCTCTTCTTTGAGGTTCAACATTATAAAATAAATCTGCATTGTAGCTATTACAAAATCTAGATGTATGGCCAAACTTATTGCAGTTGTAGCAAATCATATTGTACTTCCTAAAAACATTTCTTTCATGCTGATAATAATTCTTGTATGGAACAACTCTACAATCAGCAACTCTATGTCCAAAGTAATTACAAGAAAAATAGTAGCCATAGAAAAAAAGTTTATTTACCTTGTTAGGAGTAGGCTGACTACATTCCGGTGGTGAAGTGCTTGATTTAGATTGCATGCCAACTCCACGTTTATCTTTGGTGGGTCTTTGAGAACCAAGAACATCATCTAATGTGATTTTCTCACTGTTGAAAGATAGTTCTTCACTAGAAAGCATAGAAGTTTTACCAATGTTTCTCATAGCAACAATTTCAACTTCCAACTTGGCAATGTTATCTTCCTTTATTTGAATCTGATTTTCTAAATCTTCATGAACCTTTTTGGCCTCCTCATTCAAAATTTGAATATCAACAAGATGAGTTTCAACCTCTTTAAGAGACGTAGCAATCTTCAATTTTTTTGCACTCTCAACTTGAAGAAGATCCACAAGACTCAGATTTTTCTTTTTCAATTTCTTAATCTCAAAAAGAGCTGAGATCAATTCAAGCTTAAGGTCAACTTCATCATCTTCATCATCTCCAATTTCTTCAGAACTTGCATCATCAATAGTCATGAACATGACTTCACTTATCCTAGAATCGCTTTCGCTACTTGAAGAATCATCGCTGTCATTTCTTGAAAATAGCACCTTCTTGTCCATTTCAGATTTCCAATTCTTCTTGGCAAACCTCCTAGATTTTTGGTACTTGAATTCTTTTTCATCATTGCAGTCTTCTTCTTTATTAACCAGACACTTAGAGGCAAAGTGACCAAGCTTTCCACAGTTGAAGCATTTCAAACCAGATTTGTCTTTGTTTTTGTTAAAGCCCCTTTTCAGCCTTCTAATGAGGTAATCTATTTCCTCATTGGAGTCCTCATCCGAGCCTTCACTTGGATTGTTCTCTTTGTCCTTGCTTCTTTTAGAAACCTTAAATGCAGATTCAGTTTTAGAAGACCCTTCAACCATAGTCCTCATTTCATATGCAGACAAGATACCATGTAGCTTATCAATAGTTAGAGTGTCTAAATCTGATATTTCTTCAACAGTAGAGACTTTAGCATCAAGTCTCATGGGAAGAGATCGAAGAATCTTCTGAACTATAATTTTCTCTTCAACATTTTCACCTAGACCTCTTAAAGCATTGAAAATTGTTAGGAATGAACGCTAAAGTGTTTGGCACCCATTCTGTAGCAGTTGTTGTTGCATTCATGACTATGATTGTCATTGATGTCAACACATTATTTTACCGAAGACTTGCAGAGAAGTAGATAGTGTTTTGATTAGCGCACGTGTGATATTGTAGTTGGAGCTATGCGACGTTGAGGATATACTCTTTGATATATTATATGTCTATGGTTAAGAGCGCAGACAATAATTTTTTTATTCATGAAAGTTATGATCATTTTGGTGGAAGTAGTATTCAGGTAGTGTTCTTGAGTAGTGGTTTTTGGCAATCGGATGATATCTCCTAATCGGGATGGAATCTAACTTTGCGCAGTTAAAGGGAAGTTAGAGACACATTGATAGTGATGTGGATGACAACACAAACTTTGAAGTCACACAAGTGAAGATTTATTGTATTTGGAAGTCGATAGTTTTATGTAATTTTGGTGTAGCGTGTGGAATATTTTATTTTGTAATTGTGTGCCGACTCATTTGTAATTATTTGAGTGTGGTATAAAGGAAGGAATGTTTTTCCTTGTTGTAGTGTTGAGATGTGATGCAGTATGCATGAAGTGAAAGAGCTAAGTATGAGAGCGAAATTGTAAAGGAAGACATGCGAAGTACAGAGATCTGAAATTGAGATCTGATGTAACAGTGTGCGGTTTGGCATAGTCAAAGAAGAGGTAACTTATTATTTTGTTGAATAATGCAAAGATTATTTAGATAGTGAGTTCAGTGATCTTACCCTGAAGCTATTTTGGCAGTGGGTCCTTCTATCTTACATAACTCTTAACACGGTTAGAATCTTTTAACATGGATTCAAAATCTCCTAACAAGGATTTATATGTACTGAATGTATTTCATAAGACTCCTAACAGAGTCCATCCTTTCACAAGGAATATTCATATTAGTGCAACTTTTGTGGGCATCATTCCCACCGGGGTTTACTCTTTGATCAAGAGGTTCCCTAGTCAACATATCTTGTGTTATTATGTAATTGTGTATGAATATCTTTCTATGGTGGGTAATTATATTGCTTACATGGTTTAATGTTATTGAAGATGATAAAAGTTATAATTATCTAAAAACTGATTCACCCCCCCCTCTCAGTTATCTTGGTGGACTTTACTTTCTAACAATTGGTATCAAAGCAGCAAATCCTTGAAAGAGAAGTTTAATAGCTTAAGGAGATCCGTGGTGAATTTCAGGAAAGAAAGCCCTAAGTTTGATGGAGTAAATTTTGATAGCTGGAAAGAAAAGATGAAGACACATCTACTATGTTTAGGACCAGGTTATTGGTTGACTACAAAGAATGATAAGACTATCATTGAAGAAGATGATCTTGAGACATGCTCTAATGATGAGAGAGATCTATTCATGTGTAACATACTTGCAAGAGAAGCACTTTTGACAACACTTCTAGAGAATGAATATAGTCAGGTAAAATGTTTGAAAAAGTCTCATGAAATTTGGAAAGCTTTATACTCTACTTTTGAAGGTGATGAACATGCAAAAAGAGTTAGATTACATAATTGGATATGTGTATTTGAAGATATAAGAATGTTGGAAGATGAATCTGTTAGAAGCTATATTGGTAGAATGTCAGAAATTGTTGCAGGGATAAAATCTTGTGGAGGAACAAAGATAGAGAATGAAGTGATATGGAAAATTCTGAGGACATTGACTCCTGTATTTAAGCAGACAACACAGATGATTGAACAAGTTATACCTTGTACTACAAACTTTACAAGAGAGACTCTTCTTGGAAGATTGGAAACAACAGAGATGAACCTGAGGTTATCATGAGACTTACCTAGAATGGAGATAGCATTTAGTGCTCTTAGTGTTCACCCTACATTATCAAGAAGCATCAGTGTGAGTGGAGATTATGCTGGCAACAACAGATCTAGAAATGAAGAAGACAAGAAGATTGAAGAAGGTATTGCCTTGCTTGTGAAAAGAGAACCAGATGGTAAGAAAATTTTTAAATGTTGGACTTGTTAAGAATATGGTCATTTTGCATCTAAATGTCCTAAGAGAGTTAAGAAGTACATAAATAATTTCAAGCATAGAAGATCTAAGGAATGTTATTATGCTAATGATGAAGACCTTGAAGCTAGTATTGAAAGAACTTTAAGTGAAAGTGATACTAAGAATAATGATGAAATAGGATTTGTAGCAATTAAAGAAGAAAATTCTGAAACTAATGTTAAGGAAGAAAAAGCCTTAGTTTCCCAAGTTGAAAAGAAAGCTGATTGGATTATAGATAGTGGTTGTTCACATCATATGATTGGTGATATGAAAAAGTTCATAAAGTTTAGCAATTATGATGGAGGAGTTGTTAGAGTTGGAAACAATGCACCTTGTTTGATTAAAGGTATATGATCTATTACTCTTGATGGAAAGACTAATACTGATGATGTTTACTTTGTTGATGGATTGAAACATAATCTTTTGAGTGTTGGATAGTTAGTTGATAAGGGATATCAAGTTTGGTTTACTGAGAAAACTTGTGTGATAAAGGATAAAAATGGAAATATGATTGGAACTAGATCTAGAACTAGAGGTAATGTATTTTAGTTGAATCCTACTGAGATGACATGTTTGATTACTAAGATTGATGACAATTTCTTATGGCATAGAAGGTTTTGTCATATAAACTTTGATAATATTGTGAAAGTGAGTACTACACTTGTAGTAAGGGATTTGCCTAAAATTATGAAGCCTACTAACATGATTTGCAAAGAATGTGTGATGGCTAAGGAGAAGAGAAGTTCATTTCCTAGTAAGAAGTTCACATCGGTAGAGAAGTTGGAGATTGTTCATACAGACTTGAGTGGTCCTACCAAGATTAGAGGATTCTATGGAGAAAGGTATTTTATGATTCTTGTTGATGATTTTACAAGAATGATGTGGATTGCATTTCTGAAAGAAAAATTTAAAGCATTTGATAAGTTTAAGATCATTAAGAACAAAGTTGAGAATGAATCTAAAATGAAGATTAAATGTTTGAGATTTGATAGAGGTGGTGAATTTACTTCTATAGAGTTTAACACTTTTTGTGAAGTGAATGGTATTAAGAGACAGTTTTCAGCCCCTAGAACACTTGAACAAAATGGTATTGCAGAAAGAAGAAATAGATCAGTGACTGAAGCAACAAGAGCTATGTTATTTGAGAATTATTTAGCGAAGAGATTTTGGAGAGAAGCAGTGAATACAACAGTATATACAATGAACAGAGTACAAATCAAAGCAGACACAAACAAGACACCTTATGAATTATGGTTTGGACATGCACCCTCAATTAAGTATTTTAGAATTTTTGGAAGCAAATGTTATATAAAGAGAGATGATGATATTGGAAAGTTTGATCCTAGAAGTGATGAAGGTATTTTTCTTGGATATTCTTTGAAAAGAAAAGCATATAGATGTTACAATAAGAGAACTAAAACTATTGTTGAGAGCACAAATGTTAAAGTTGATGAAAATTTCAAAATTCAGGAAAGAATGCTTGATTATGAATCTGATAAAGAAGTTCATCCTAAGCCTAACACTGAAACTACTTAATTATTCTATGAAACTGACAGTGAATTGTTGAATGAAACCAGAGAGGAATCTAGAGAAGAATCTATAGTTGAAGCAAGATCTGAGACTATGACACCGAACAGGTATTTATCAAGACATCATCCTGTTGAACAAGTTATTGAAAGTTTGGACAAAGGAGTTCTAACTCAGAATAAGGTACATTTATGTTTGATTTCTCAAATTGAACCTAAATCTACTAGTGAAGCTTGTGAAGATGAACATTGGATTAATGCTATGAAAGAAGAACTAGATCAGATAGAAAAGAACAAGACATGGGAATTGGTCCCTAGACCTAAAGATAAGAATGTGATTGGAACTAAATGGGTATTCAGAAACAAGATGAATGAACAAGGAGAAGTTGTAAGAAAAAAAGCAAGATTGGTATGTAAGGGATACTCACAACAAGAAGGAATTGACTATGAAGAAACTTTTGCACCAGTAGCAAGAATTGAAGCAATAAGAATGTTTTTGGCCTATGCAACTTTTAAGATATTCAAAGTGTATCAGATGGATGTGAAGTCAGCATTTCTGAATGGAGAACTGGAATAAGTCTACATTGAGCAGCCTAAAGGTTTTCCTTTGACCCAAGAAGGAGACATGGTATGTAAATTGAAGAAAGCATTATATGGACTAAAGCAAGCACCTAGAACTTGGTATGCAAGACTGGATAAGTATTTGTTAAAGTTAGGATTTGCTAAAGGAACAACTGATAGCAATCTATACATAAAAGAAATTTAAAATGGTTTGTTGATTATAGTTATTTTTGTTGATGACATTATTTTTGGAGGAGAAGATGAGGCTAGTGACAAATTTGCTGATGAAATGAAGACTAAATTTGAAATGAGTATGATTGGTGAGATGAAATACTTTTTGAGATTATAGATAACACAAAACAATGATGGTATCTTTGTAAGTCAGACAAAGTACTTGAATGATTTGCTGAAAAGATTTGGAATGGAGGATTGTAAACCAGTTGGGACACCTATGGTAACTGGACATAAGTTATCTAGTATAGATGAAACACCGGCAATTGAGCAGAAGAAATATAGATCCATGATTGAAGGATTGCAGTATTTGACACACACAAGACCAGATATAGCACATTCAGTTGGAATTGTAGCAAGATTTCAAGCTGAACCTAAAGAATCACATTATGTAGCAGTAAAGAGGATACTGAGATATTTAAGTGGCACAATGGACTATGGATTGTGGTATGAAAAATTTGATGATTTTACCCTATGTGCATATACAGATGCTGATTGGGGAGGCAGTGTTGATGATAAGAAAAGCACCGATGGAGGAGAATTTTTCCTTGGAGGAAGATTAGTTTCTTGGCTAAGCAAGAAGTAGAATTGTATCTCACAGAGCATAGTAGAAGCAGAGTATGTAGCAGAAACAAACAATTGTAACTAGATAATTTGGATGAAGCAGATGCTGAAGGATATTGGAATTAAATTTGTTGAACCTGTTGTTATACATTGTGACAACACTAGTATAGTCAATATGTCTAAGAATCATGTACTACATTCTAAGACAAAACATATAGAGATCAAGTATCATGTTGTAATAGAAAAAAGTTGCTAAGAAAGAAGTTAGATTGGAGTACATAAGCACAAAGGAACAAATAGCAGACATATTTACAAAGTGATACATTTGAGTATCTGAGAGGTATGCTTGGGGTTATGCCCCAACCTACTTTTGAGTAATGATGTAGTTGGTTTCATTTGTCCAATAATATATGAGCCCTATCTTTCTTCTGGACTGGATGTTGGTACTTCCTCAATGGGGAGTATGTGTATCTGAGCTAAGTCATGAGGACTCTAGTAAATGAATTTTCTAAACAGTGTCTTTTGACATTGAGTTGTTGTTGACATAGTGATGAAATTTCTATCATTGATGTCAATGGGGGAGAAGTATGCATGAAAAACAATATGAGTAAAACAATATGAAAGAACTGAATAGGATAACAAAGCAAGATTTGATTGATGAAGAAGATTTGAAGAAGCAGTGTTGCAGTATTGGATTTTTGGAACATTGGATGTTTTTCATCTATGTTGCCATCAATGCCAATGGGGGAGATTGTTAGGAATGAATGCTAAAGTGTTTGGCACCCATTCTATAGCAGTTGTTGTTGCATTCATGACTATGATTGTCATTGATGTCAACACAGTGTTTTACTGAAGACTTGCAGAGAAGCAGACAGTGTTTTGATTAGAGCACATGGGATATTGTAGTTGGAGCTATGCGACATTGAGGATATACTCTTTGATATGTTATATGTCTATGGTTAAGAGCGCAGATAGTAATTCTTTTATTCATGAAAGTTATGATCATTTTGGTGGAAGCAGTATTCAGGCAGTGTTCCTGAGTAGCGGTTTTTGGCAATCGGATGATATCTCCTAATTGGGATGGAATCTAGCTTTGCATAGTTAAAGGGAAGTTAGAGACACATTGATAGTGACGTAGATGATAGTGGAAACTTTGAAGTCACATGAGTGAAGATTTATTGTATTTGGAAGCCGACAGTTTTATGTAATTTTGGTGTAGCGTGTGGAATATTTTATTTTGTAATTGTGTGCCGACTCATTTGTAACTATTTGAGTGTGGTATAAAGGAAGGAATGTTTTTCTTTTTTGTAGTGTTGAGATGTGATGCGGTATGCATGAAGTGAAAGAGCTAAGTATGAGAGCGAAATTGTGAAGGAAGACATGTGAAGTACAAAGATCTGAAATTGAGATCTGATGTAACAGTGAGTGCAGTTTGGCATAGTCAGAGAAGAGGTAACATATTATTCTATTGAATAATGCAAAGATTATTTAGATAGTGAGTTTAGTGATCTTACCCTGAAGCTGTTTGGGTAGTGGGTCCTTCTGTCTTCCATAACTCTTAACAGGGTTAGAATCTTTTAACAGGGATTTATATGTACTGAATGTATTTCATAAGACTCCTAACAGAGTCCATACTTTCACAAGGAATATTCATATTAGTGCATCTTTTGTGGGCATCATTCCCACCGGGGTTTACTCTTTGATCAAGAGGTTCCCTAGTCAACATATCTTGTGTTATTATGTAATTGTGTATGAATATCTTTCTATGGTTGGTAATTATATTGCTTACATGGTTTAATACTGTTGAAGATGATAAAAGTTATAATTATCTGATAACTGATTCACGCCCCCCCCCCCCCTCCTCTCAATTATCTTGGTGGACTTTACTTTCTAACAACAACTTCATCAACATGCAAAAAATATGAAGCAATGTTTTCACTATCCTTCATTCGAAGACCTTCAAATATAGCCTGATGAGTTTGAACTTTAGCCTTCCTGACTTTGTCATCACCTTGATATGCATTGTGCAATTTATCCCAGATTTCTTTAGCCGTGTCGCAATGCATGACCTTTACAAACTCAAATTCAGTTAGACCACACAAGATTGCATTCATGGCTTTGGCATTGTTCTCAAATTCCTTCTTATCATCAGCATCTACAGGAGGAGTAGCAGGGATTTTATAGCCATTTACGAGACTGAGGTACACATCACAGCCAAGAGACATGATGTAGGTTTTCATACGAACACTCCAGAAAGAAAAGTTGTTTCTGTCAAAGAGAGGGGCACGGTTTGTAGCTAGACCTTCTAAGGCACACATGATGGACACAAGAATCAAACTCTCAAGCTTTTAAGCCTAGGAAGAGAGTGACCTGCTCTGATACCAATTGAAAAATGAAGAAATGCTGAGGGGGGGAGGGGGTGAATCAATGTTTCAAACCTTTAAAACAAAATAATTAAAGAAGAGACACACACACACAAGAGGATGAGACACACACAATTTTATCACGTGGAAAACCCAACAGGGTTAAAAAACCATGACTTCTCTAATCACTTGGGCAACAACCCCTTCTTACAAAGAGCTACAACTCTTACATGCAAAACCCCAGAACAAGCTCCAACCTGTCTTGTAAAGCTACTACCTTACTCGAATACAAGATATTTGTAATACAACAATGAGAGATTTCTATGTCTTTACTGAAATGTAAGGACTTAAGAAGGTTCACACCAAAGGGCTTAGGTGAATTCAAAGTCTCCTCTAAAGATAGCTCCCTCGGAAAATCCTACAGCCCGCAACTCCCTTTCCTTGTCTAATTCCTCATGCTAAGTCAAGTGTGTTTTTGCTGTCATTCTTAGATTATCAAAAAGGTCAGTATAGCTACAATAGTTTTGAAGAACGCACACCCCTGTAATTTTTATGTCCTTGCTGGAATTTTTGATATACTATCAAAGTTATTATAGAACTCTTATTTGCTTGTAGACACACCTCCTTCACTGTTCAGATTACAATCCTACACTTTTCTTTATATATTTTTTGGTCCTCCTGTCATGAAGACTCCACACACTTCTTCAAAAGAAAACTCACTGCCGCTCAACACATTTGCAATGCGTATACTCTCTACTTTAATCACAGGGCACTGTTATTAACATTTTGGCTCTATATCTCTGCCACTTGACCAAAGATAGTTCTATAGATCTATGTGTTGTAACTGTATGTCTCACTCTTCATATACTCCCAACCAATTTCTAAACTCCCACGCTTTCACACGAGACTCTACCTTAGTTGAAGTCAAAGTTCTCTACTCATGCGCTATCACTTATTGTTGTTCATTAGATAGATACACAGATAGCAGTCTCTTGTTCTTCACACAGGTGCCTTACATAATCTGCAGTGTTCAGATTAATGACTTCTTTTTGTAGCTTACTCTCTATGAATTTTTCGTCAACCTTTTTGTTTTATCAACACTTTCTCTGCATAAAAAATGGTAGTTTTCCTTCTCGTGTCTTTCTTTTTTATCCACTCATTCCATTATTTTATTATCTAACATGCTCTGCAATGTTTACTACCCTCAAAAATTGTTTTTGTCAGTTCTGAGTATATCTTTCCTTTTGAAGGAGATGCCAAACTCTGTCTATACTATGTTAGACTTTTTGTTCCTCTTTTAACAATCGTATTTCAAATACACAGTCCTCTATGAAATCCGACATTGCACTTGCCAATTTTTAACGTATATGCACATGTTTTGCTCTCCGTTTCTTTTATGTGTAAGCCACACATGCACTTGCACTCTCCTTTTTCAACTCCATTCTCCTTCCCAACCAAAAATAGCTCTACTATGTGTCGTATTTGTTCTGAGAAAATACCTGACAATACACCCGGACTTCTCTGTTTTCTTTCTCATTTCACCATTTTTTTTAATAAAAAAACTTCTAACACTCGACAGCTCTCAACTCCACCTCCGTTAAACTTCCAGGAGCCGTTTATGATAGAGACCCCACTCAATAGCCTAAAACATTTTTTTTTTTATCGTGGCTACACAGCTTCAAAGAATTATATGATTCTCAGTTATCAAAAGAATGATACAAAAAAATGTTTTGTCTTACTCAGTAAAGCCTACAGTCCACGTAGCTTTTTAATAAACAGTGTGTTCTTTTTGGAATGAGGAAGTCATCATCTTCCACGACACCTACCTATGTCAGTTCACCGTTTGGAGGAATAGAACAATACGTCTCTGCAGGTTTTGTACACATTTTTAAAGACACCTATCAAACAGGTCCAACACAACCTCTTTTGAAATACACAGCTACATATTCATTTACGCTCTCCATCTCCTTTGTCTTATATACCCGCATAGTCACTGTATTAGCAGCAGCCAATACATTTGGCACCCGACATTGTCACACTTTGTGCAGGGAGGACATATTATACAGAAAGCATAAGTCTTAGAGAACACTTGTCAAGAAGATCCACACGGTTAAGTAGTTGACACACACAGCACACACCAGCACACACCAGCAGCGAAAGTTCATCAATGATAGAAAAACTAACAGAAACTGTTGGCTTCTGATTTTTCGACTATCGTTTTCAGGTTTTTATTTTATTTTTTATTTTCATTATTTAATATTTTATATATATATATATATATTTAGTATATATTTAGTGTATATATATATATATATGCATGTGTGTGTGTATATACATATATATGTATATATATATATATATATGCATATGTGTATGTATATATGTATGTGTATATATACATGTATATATGTGTATATATATACATGTCTATATGTGTACACATTTATATACATGTACATATGTGTGTATATATGCATACATATATACATATATATATATATGTGTACATGTATATACATGCGTATATATATATATATATATATATATATATATATATATATATATATATATATATATATATATATATATATATATATATATATATGTACATATCTATATATATATATATATATACATATCTATGTATATATATACATGTATATATATATGTGTATACATATATATACACATATATATATGTATATGTATATATACATGTATATGTATACACGTATATATATATATATATATATATATATATATATATATATATATATATATATATATATATATATATATGTATGTATGTATGTATGTATGTACATATATATACATGTGTATGTATACTTATCATATATATATATATATATATATATATATATATATATATATATATATATATATATGTATGTATATATGTACATATATACATATACACATACATATATATGACATGTATACATACATATGCATATACACGTATACATATATATGTATGTGTATATACATATATATATGTATGTGTACATACATATGTACATGTCATATATATATGTATGTGTACATATATATACATGTCATGTGTATGTTATGTACATATATATATGTACATACATGTCATATATATGTATGTGTACACATGTATATATATACATGTGTGTACACATATATGCCATATATATATGTTGAATATATATATATATATATATATATATATATATATATATATATATATATATATATATATATATATATATATATATATATATATGTATGTACATGTATATGTCATATATATAGATATACACATACATATATATGACATGTATACATTTATACATATGTACATAACATGTACATATGTATGACATGCATATATATATATATATATATATATTTGTATATATACATATATATCTATATATGGGTAAGTGCACAAAGATGGGGGACCAAAAAGGGGTATAAGATGCCACTTTTTTCCTGAAATCAGCAAACTCTGAACTTCAACAAGAAATTGAAGATAGTTAGACTCAAAATTTTAAGATGCGACAAAAACAAGAGTTGTAATACTATGAATCTAGTTCCTAAACTACTAACTTATTTTGAAAATGGTGCAGATTAAGGCCCTCAAAAAGGGGGAGCACAAAAAGTGCTCCTGTTCTTTTGTGAAAAAACATACCATAGCATCTGGTGTGCTCCCCCTAAAATGTTAACTTTTTTTTTGAATTTTTTTAATTGCTCTGATGAGAAGTTAGCTAACACCATGTAGTTTATCCCAGAATTTTTTGGTAATTTTTTATGAATGTATAATTTTTCATGAATTTACGAAGTGCACACATCCTGAAAACATGAAATTTATGTGTGCTCCCCATAGAAATCATTTAAAACTAATCAAAAATCAATTTTTTTTTTTTTAAAGTGTGTAGAATGGAGTCTAGTTTCTAAAAATGTAACTTGTTGCAAAATTCGATGAACGAGCCAAAATCTATGCCCAAAATACTACAGGTTGGTTTTTTACAAAAAATGGACATACACACAAAAGAAATTAGAGTTGAAAAACTTAACATAATCAGAATTCAAAATAGATTATATGCTTAGATAGCTAATAGAGAGATCTGCAATATCACGTCGTCTAATTTTTATGTTCTTGAGCCACGAGTAAACCTGACAAGGAGCACACAAAAAAGATGTCATTTTTTTGTATGTCTGCTGGAAAACATGTCTCATACCTATTTGAATCATCCAAGCCTTTGGGTTGGATCTCCCAAGGAAAATCCAAGCCTTAGGATTGGTAAATTCCAATGCCTTACAAAGTGTGTGCACCCTATAGGGTGAGCACACTACTAAAATCTATGACTTCCATAGGGCGTGCGCCCTATGCAAGTCATAGATTTTAATAGTGTGCTCGCCCTATAAGGCGCTTGCCTTATAGGATGTGTACCCTATTTAAGTCATAGATTTAAATAGTGATGAGAAATAGTCAGAGTGAGAGGAAGAGAGAGATACAGGGAGAGAGAGAGAGAGAGTATGAGAGAGAGAGAGCACTCTCTCTCTCATACTCTCTCTCTCTCTACACCTTCCTATCCTCTATATTTTCACTTCTTACCATCTTTCACCCCCCCTCTCTCTCTCTCTAACCTTCCCCTCTCTCTCTCTCTCTCTCTCTCTCTCTCTCTCTCTCTCTCTCTCTCTCTCTCTTTTCTCCCTTTTTCTTGTTTTGCATAGGGCACACACCCTATAGAGCACACACCCTATTTAAGAGTATGCATAACTCTTTTTAGTTTTGCATAGGGTGCACGTGCTATAGCACGCTCGCGTTATGCAAAACTAAAATAAACGGTCTTCTTTGCCAAGGATCTCGTGAAAGAGGCCCACTTTTTATGTATGTTGTCTGAGTTCTACATGTTATCTGACAAGTATTCACTTTTCATGGTGTTGATAGTGACAAAGAAGTATATTCTATCAATTTGCACCATCTTTTTGTTTAAAAATCAACATCAAATTGTGAAAGTCAATTATTATCACCAAAATTTATCGATTGAGGTAAGTTTTTTATTTTTTTACATGTCAAATGTGAATAAAGAGTGTTTTGGTTTATAATTGGTATGATATAGACTTGTTCAATACATAATTTGATATAATTGTAATAAATATATATTATAATTTATCATATTGTAAGAGGTTTATATTATAATTTGACTTATTGTTTTACATTTATATTATATTTTTAAAATTGTAATCAATTCATATGTAGAAATCATCATCATGCCAAGGAAATGAGAAAATAATTTAATACAAGAAGAGCATGAAAGAGACAAAGACAAAAAAATGGAAAGAATGAGACAACTTTGTGAACAAAAAAAATTAGATACCATAGAAGAAGATTTTTCTTTGGATGAGGAACATGAAACATCAATACAAAGTAAGAGAGAATTAGAATTGGAAATAAAAAAATAATGAATGAGAAACTTGTGTGCAACAAAACAATTGAATTATGAAGATGCGGGCACATCATCTATGAGTTCCCAAGTTGAAGAGACATCATCATCCAATGTTGGAGGCACACCAATGTATCATGCTAAAGGCACACCATTGTCTACTTCTGAAGGTGTGGGCACACCATTGTCTACATCCCAAGGTGTACGCACCCCCTTGTTTCATGTTGAAGGCATGCCATTGTCTACATCCCAAAATGGAGGTACACAATTGTATCATGTTGAAGGCACACCCTTATCTATATCCCAAGGTCTAGGCACAACATTGTGTCATGTTCAAGGCACTCAAGATGGTACACAATTCACACATAATGTTTTTGATGCTCCTAGAATTATTTATAGAAAGCCAAAATATTTGATTGATATTGATACTAACATTTTGCAAGCAATGCATGACAAGATTCCCAAGTGTACTTGTCAAAGAAATGTTAATCGTATTTGGAGATCATTTTTTGAGAATTTAAACATGACAAGAAGATGTCAACTATTTTTTGAAATGATGAGAAATCTGAGATTTAGGCCCATCATGAAGATTCTTGGGCTAAGAACGATGGATGAGTCAAGTGAAAAATCTATTGTAAAGAATCTAATGACTCCATATGAGAGTGTGGGTTCTACATCATGCACGAAAGATAGTAATGTCACACAATGTGTACTTACGTCAACAATAGTAAGCACTCAAATGAAGAAATCTTGACTCATTAGAAAGACAAGAAAAATATTGAAAATAAGTAGAAAGTCTCTAATGAGAGCCTTGGGAAGGTGTCAAAGAGTGGAAGATCCAAATAGTAATGAGTTATGAGAATTTTCCAGTAGACTACCGCGAAAAGATAAAGTAATTGTTGAAGCTTTGAAATCCTTGATTGAAGAATTTTGGAAAAATAGTACACGGGTATCTCCTAATCAAAGAGATGTTGTAAGAAGGAGGATTGGTAGTCGAATTCGTGTTCCACATCCAAAACATTTTTTGGATTCAACTCAGACACAATTCTTTGCAAAATTTATGCATATGTATCCTCAAATTAAAATTAGTCAGAGATATTTTGGAATGTGTAAACTTTTTTATGTGAAGATAAATCACACATGCACAACTTGTTGTTGTAGGGTACATATTGAATTTTCTAACCATTTTGAAGTTTATAGGAATATATGTGTAGATTTGCACTCTAACAATTTTTTGTAGGATTGTAACATAAATATCCCACCTAGATCTTCAAGAGAATTAATATCTACCATTTTATGTGAAAGAGTGGATGGTCAATAATTTTACAAGCTCTCATACTTGAATGGTACATGCATATATTGCGGAGGTTTGCGACATTTGCCAATTTGTCAACATATGGAGAGTACACATGCAATCGGTAATGAAATAGTGGTATTTGGAAAATATAAGACCGTGACATATAATCTAAAAGATGGAAAAGAGGCCAAAAGATGTGATTTAGTAATTGAAAAAATATCAGTGTATTAGTTCATAGACATTTTTTGTAAAAAAATTATTTATGAGTATGCAAGGCATACACATAGAGTGCAATGGTTGGATATGCAATTCAAGTTGTGCAAGGAAACATTCCCACTTGATACCATTGTTTCAGTTGTGGAATTCACAGAGAACTACATACTACAACCACAAAATGAGGTGCAAGAAAAGTATTACAGCTCTCAACAGGTTGCTATATTTGTCCATATAGCATTCATGCATGCACCAGACAATACAGAGGAGAACATGAAAATATTGAGGGAGTATCATTTTTATATCATCAATGATCGCTCAAATTCTACAAAGTTTATACACGGTTGCTTTCAACTATTTTATGGTCATTTGGCAAATAGGGGCATAAAATATCATCAACATATCATATAATCAGATAATTGTGCATCACAATTCAAGAATTCTCGGATGTTTTATTGGTTGTGCAAGATGCATAAAATTACTTGAATTTAATATATGTGGAATTTCACAGAGGCTGGTCATAGAAAGGGAGAGCATGATGGTGTGGGTGCATGTATTAAAAGAGCCTTAGCACGTGAAGAATTAAAGTAGAAAGAGAAAGAAACATTGTCAGATGCAAGATGTATTGTCCAGTGGTGTAATGCTACAATGGTTCTAGGTAATGAAGGTGATTCTACGGTTCATAGATTTTTTTGGTTGATGGATGAAACTAACATTGCACCATATGAAGATTGTTGTACATTAACAGGATCGAGTGGGCTACACTCTTTTAGAAGTTGTAATGCAAGTTCATGGAGTATCCACACATGACATATGGCATGCTTTTGTTCATCACGTGTAGATGAAGATTGGAATGGGTGTGAGTTAAAGGAATGGGTTGATGAATGGTATACACGTATTTTGAGTCCACTTGCCTCCTATCATCCCCATGAATCACTACAATTGATAGAAATGGAATCATCCATTGACTTTGATCGCTTATCTAATCTAGTACAACCAAGTAAAATTTTTCACATACAAATAATCTCAAATTTAGTACTTTATCATAAATATTCAGTAAATTAATGTCCTGATTATGTTTATATCATTACAGGCCATGTTTTTGTTGTTATTGCACTTGAAGACAATGAAGAAGGAACATATTATTATTTGTGTCATTGTGTTGAGGCAAAAAATAAATTGGATCACTCGGTTATCGATGGTGAAGAATTAGAATACCCTATAGGAGCAGTGGTTGTAACTGGTACATGGCTTAGAGGGTATGCTATAAAGAACCCTAGGTTGTGGTTGTTCGAGGATTGGGAGACACACAGAAAGATTCTTCATTATTCAAACCTCATCATTGCATCAAATGTCCACTTGATCAGATATGGGGGAAGACCGCATAATAAAACTCTTTGGAAGGTTCGTGAGTCAGACCACGAGGCAATACTTGAGACAATCAAGGGTAGGGAAGATCCAATTGGTTCATTGGACTAAATGGAGATACAAAATATTGTAACATGTCAAATTTATATAGCACTGTAAATTGCTCATGCATTACCCCGTATGTATAATGGGAAGTTTGTAAGATTTAATGACAACCTTTCTCTTCTATTTTTTGGGGCAATACCAGAGGTTTTCTTTTCTCAGCTCTTTCCTCTAGTGCTCCTATTGAGCTGAGTTGTAAAAATATTTCTCATTATTAATAAAAAGAAACTTTATGATGTTATGCCAATGACTTGCGGGGACATAATACTTGGAAGGCCATGGAAGAGCCTTAAGGAACACACCCATTTTAACATAAACCTAAGCCAAAACCAACTTCTAAACAAGCCTTCCATAAACACCACGTACAAAAAACCTAAAATCTTCCAACAAAACCTAACCCAGAGCAGTAGAAAACTTGGTAACAACCTTACTTACTTCAGAAGCAACATGCCTAGCCAGCTCTCCAGGCAGAACAAACTTGACAGTAGTCTCAATTTATCTGGAGGAAAGTGTCATGATCTTGTTATATTTTAGCAGAGAAGAAGCCTTAGGAGTAATATTATAAAAAATATCAATCATGAAGATCTCCATGATATCCATGGCAGTACTGGATATTCCCTTGGAGGGATGCACTTGTTTCAACACCTTGTATATAAACCTCTTGTAACTTTCTACACTTCTCTTCCTTTTCTTCTTCTTATTCTTAGATTTCATGGCTTTGACTGCTGAATCCTTTGTGGGCTTGAACATCACTTTCTTTTCTTTTCTCAGCTTTGGAGAAGCCTTTACTTCATTCTCTCCTTTCATACCATCTACTTTAACAGTTGTGGAAGCCCTAGAAGCTTTTGGTGCCATGGATTGTATGCTTGTATGAACAAATGACTGGAATTTTTTGTAGGTTAAGTTTCTTAGAATTCTCAAATGTGCAAGTATGGGATTGGATTGTATACAAGGCTTGATTTAAAGCATTGTTTGTGGGTAATTAAGAGCATACGTATAAGGAATTTTCACTGGCTCCCAATATCTTTTGAAGAGATTGTGGGCTTGTGTGGAATTGAATGTTGTGTACCTTTTATGGATTTTGGTCCTATGTTGTTGCGTTGGGAGGGATGACATTTAATGCAAGAGAATTTTTGGGCATATAGTTTTGTTTGTGAGATATCAAATCAGTAATTTTTTGAGATTTGAAATGGCTAGGTTCTTCAACACTCCCTTAATCAGTAATCTTTCTCGATTTGGGTTCTTTTTACATTATCTTTTTAATCCACACAGCCTATGAATCTACCCTACACTCCTCACACTTCTCTATTCATGCCTATACATTTGCTTCCATTACTAGGTTCTATCTTCTTCCCTTGCTATCATAAGACTTGTATTTTCTTATTCATATGTAATGGAAGGCTATTATGCACTTGTCCTCCTTTAAAATACTTGTAAGGACTACATTCTTTGACAATGGGGAAAATATGGACTATCATCTACCTGCTCAAAAATGTAGACATCTCCATCCTCAAGATTATTGGCAATTGAAAAATATCTCCATCCATGAATCAAGGAAGCTTCAAGGAGATCTCTGAGGAATCATATAGGCCATTCCCTTCTATTAGGATCTACAAGAGTCACCATTGTTCTTTCTCTTGGTCATTTGAGTTTACCTACAAATGTGTTCGGTGTTGTCTGCAGAACAAATTTTCACATAAAATAAGCACATTACCTTAAGAACCATCTAAACAGTGTTATTAAAAAATACGTAACAAAACACATAAACCCAAAATATCCTTTAAAAAATAATAGATTGGCTTCTTGAATCGCTATCAAATAGACTTGCCGAGTATAGGAGATTGTAATATAATAGAGATAATTTTCACCTAATTTTCAGCGTCTTCTGTTGATTTTCTTTTCAACTCAACAGATAATTTTTTGTCCCTCAAGTGATAAGAACTCGTCAAAATAGCACTTGTGGAAGGATCAGGGCATTTCCTATGTGACTCAAAATCACTTTGGATCTTCTCAGAATGAAAAACATAAATATCTTTTTCATAGCCATTCTTCCCATATATCCAAACTTTGAAATACATCCCACAAATGTATTTAAACACTAAAAAATCCCCAAACTCTATTGCATGTTGATATACAAAAATTTCCCAGCCCGTGCCAAAAAACTCAATTCTAGTGCTTGTACTAAATGACTGGTGCCAAAACAGGGCTCTCCCAATCACTGACTGTGACCCCAAATCTAGTCACTATCAAGAACACCAGTAATTTCCTCTGGAAAGATAAATAACAACCAAGGAAAATTCCTTACATCATAGACTAATCCAAATCACATTTTATGCAAATATTTTAATTCACTAGTCTTAGACTGCACTTTGAGTTGAAGTGTCTCTCAAGGTCCAATAGTGAGCCAAAGTCATAGCATGAAACCGTCTATTCCAACAGCTCCAAATGGCTAGGTAAATGCTAGTGGCAACCTCGTTCACCACACATAGTCATTCAAATGCCACCGACGACTTTGGGCCAAAGTGTCCCTCAAGGTCCCTTCAACATGAAATCAGTGATCTTTATGGGGTCATATCTCTGAGCTCGTGCAAGGCAGCATAGATCCATTAGGTTCTATGGGACCATGTTGTCAAAGCCTACAATAACCTGTCTCAGTTTTTAGAGATTCAATTTCATTTAAATTTGGCAACACATTCTCGGTTGATGTCAGAACTCAAAGTGTTCCTCAGTTCAAACAACCAACATTGCATATCTTTCCAACTGTTGGTCATAGCATGGAGCCATCTATTCCAATAGCTTCGAATGGCTCAGTAAATGCTAGTGGCAACATCACTCTCCACACATGGTTCTTTGATCCTCGCCGATGACTCCGAGCTGAAGTTTCACTCAAGGTCCCTTAAGCATGAAATCAGTGATCTTTGTGGGGTCATATCTCAGAGCTCATGCAAGGTAGCATAGATCTATTAGGTGCTATAGGACTATGTTACTAGGGCCTACAATAGCCTATCTCATTTTTTAGAGATTCAATTTCATTTATATTTGGCAACACATTCTCGGTCGATGTCAGAACTCAAAGTGTTCCTCAGTTCAAATGGCCAATGTTGCGTATCTTTCCAACTGTTGGTCGTAGCATGGAACCATCTGTTCCAATAGCTCCAAATGCTTGGGTAAAATCTAATGGAAACCTCATTCACCACACATAGTAATTCAAATGCCACCAACGACTCCGAGCCAAAGTGTCCCTCAAGGTCCCTTGAGCATGAAATCATAAATCTTTGCAGGGTCATATCTCGGATCTCGTGCAAGGTAGCATGGATCTGCTAGGTGCTATAGGACCATGTTTGTGAGGCCTACAATAGCCTATCTCATTTTTCAAAGATTCAATTTTGTTTATATTTGGCAACACATTCTCAGTCGATGTCAGAACTCAAAGTGTTCCTTAGTTCAAACGGCCAACGTTGCGGATCTTTCCAACCATCGGTCGTAGCATGGAATTGTCTGTTCCAATGTCTTTGAATGTCCATGTAAATGCTAGTGGCAACCTCATTCACCACACACGGTCATTCGAACGCCACCAATGACTCTGGGCCGAAGTGTCCCTCAAGGTCCCTTAAGCATGAAATCAATGATCTTTGTGGGGTCATATCTCAGAGCTCGTGTGAGGTAGCATGGATCCATTAGGTGCTACGGGACCATGTTGCCAGGGTCTACAATAGTTTTTCTCAGTTTTCAGAGATTCAAGTTCATTTATATTTGGCAACACATTCTCAGTAGATGTCAAAACTCAAAGTGTTCCTTAGTTCAAATGGCCAACATTGCATATCATTCCAACCACTGGTCGTAGCATGGAACCATCTATTCCAATAGCTCCAAATGCTCGAGTAAATGCTAGTGGAAACCTCATTTTCCACACACGGTCATTCGAACGCCGCTGACGACTCTGAGTCGAAGTGTCCCTCAAGGTCCCTTAACACTAGTACATTTTGCACCATTTTTTGATGCACTATTGGTCAAAGTTTCTACCCAACTCGGTTGAATGGTTGACCAACGGGTTCATCACTATTATTTGTGTCAAAATATAGAACATATACTAAATCCATCAAATGATCGATTCCACTCTTGGTCGAAAATGAGGGCAACCTAGGCCAAAGATAACATTGGTAAGTGTTTGTGTGTTGGTCAATCATTCGACCAATATGGGTCGAAAACTTTGATCACTCCAACCAGGATGCCAAACTCCCGACGGTCATATTTTGACCACATTTGGTCAAAATATTTAGCGGCTTCGACCAGTATGCCAAACCCACGATGCCACATTTTGACATAGAATGGTCAATTTTCAGACACACTTTCGGCACAACATGGAGTGTTTAAAAAAAAATTGAAGATAAATATCTAGACTAATCACCAATGACATCCTCATTGGTGATTATATTTATCTTCAGGTGTCCACACTCATTCTGCTACTTGTTGCTAGCAGTTCCCTACTCATTTTGTTTTCCAGGCTGCTTTGGGCTCTATCAATCCATCTACTCTGCTTTGCGTGAAAGTGTTGGTTTTTTCATTTTTTTTGAACTATTTGAGAGATAGGCTCTGACTAATGATCTATGAATTGGTAGAGCTTCCTCTTAGACTCCCAAAACTCTTCAAATCTATTGGTGTGAAGCCCCCAAAGGGTATTCTTCTCTATGGGCCTCCTGGTTCTGGGAAAACTTTAATTGCTAGGGCAGTGGCAAATGAAACTGGTGCCTTCTTTTTCTGTATCAATGGAGCTGAGATCATGTCAAAGTTGGCTAGAGAAAGTGAAAGAAATCTTTGGAAGGCTTTTGAGGAGGCTGAGAAGAATGCCCCATCCATTATATTTATTGATGACATATTACAGAGATTTTTCAACGGGCTTGCAAGTATTCTATTAGAGAAAATATTGAGAAGGTGAGTTTCAATTGTGGCAGCTTTTGCAAACTAGATTTGGTTATGAATTTCTTAATGGCTTTTTTTGAATTGGTTTGTTAGAATTTTACATTTTTTGATTCAATTTTCCTCAACTTGTATCTTATTATTTCAATTTGTCATGTTCTCTTTCCTCTGCACTTTTATAGGATAATATTGAACGTGAAAGAAAAAGAAGTGAGAACGCCAAGGCAATGTATGAGGATGATAGTGATGAGGTAGCTGAAATAAAGGTTGCTCATTTTGAGGAGTCAATGAAATATGCCTGAAGAATGTCAGTGATGTTGATATTCAGAAGTATCAAGCCTTTGCACAAACACTACAACAATCTCAAGGCTTTGGTTCTGAATTTCAATTTCCTGGTGCTTCTGCTGGTGCTTCGGATGTATTTGCTACAATAGATAATAAAGATGATGATGACTTATATAGTTAGGAAACTTAGTACACAATTTTCATCTTAATGAAGTGACAAATGTGTCTATTCTAGCATGGACCTTCCACTGACAAATAGCTAATGCTATTCAATTTGGCTCCGACTTTTGCTTGTATGAGTTTTATCTGTTCATATGTTTGAAACTTTATTTAGTTTATCAGCCCTTTAGTCAAGGACTTACTAACTTGTAAATCTTTAGAGAAATATTAACCGTGGCAAGGAAATTTAGCTATGGAAACTTTTGCTCAAGTGGTACATAATGCTACAAAAACCTTACTTTTTAAAAAAAATCCTGTTGGAAAATATTCTCTACTAAATCAATTCTACAACAAAGAAAGTCTAGTTCAACTAATTATGACTGGTGATTCATGAATTGGTAGAGCTTCCTCTTAGACACCCACAACTATTCAAATCTATTGGTTTGAAGCCCCCAAAGGGTATTCTGCTCTATGGGCCTCCTGATTTTGGGAAAACTTTAATTGCTAGGGCAGTGGCAAATGAAATTGGTGCCTTCTTTTTCTGTATCAATGGACTTGATATCATGTCAAAGTTGGTTGGAGAAATTGAAAGCAATCTCTGGAAGGCTTTTGAGGAGTGATGCATAATTGGTTTGCATGTTTGCAACGTGGAAGTAGTGTTGGGATGCTGGTGGTGTTGCGGACAGAGTCCTTAACCAGTTGTTGATGAAGATGGATGGTATGACAACCAAGAAAATAGTTTTCATTATACCTAATGGCATTGGCCTGTTATACCCAAGGATTCAATGGAGCCGATATTATAGAGATTTGTCAGCGGGCTTGCAAGTATGCTATTACAAAAAATATTGAGAAGGTGAGTTTCAATTGCGGCAGCTTTTGAAAACTAGATTTGGTTATGAATTTCTTAATGGTTTTTTTTGAACTGGTTTGTTAGAATTTTACATTTTTTGATTCAATTTTCCTCAACTTGTATCTTATTATTTCAATTTGTCATGTTCCCTTTCCTCTACACTTTTATAGGATATTGTATGTAAAAGAAAAAGAAGTGAGAACCCTGAGGCAATGGATGAGGATGATAGTGACGAGGTAGCTGAAATAAAGGTTGCTCATTTTGAGGAGTCAATGAAATATGCTGAAAAAGTGTCAGTGATTTATTTGCTGCTGCTACTGCTTCAGATGTATTTGGTAAGATGATTTCCCATGCCAAGATGATGTGCATCCATTTTATGGAGATCTTCTAAATGTTTTATATGATACAGATCACTACAAGTTGGCCCTTGGCTAGATCAATATTGCTCACAATATCATTGCCAAAGTGGCCAAAGACTATGTTAGGCTAATAAAATATGGGGATTCTCTTTACCGCTGCAAATCTTTGAAGGTTGCTGCACTTGGATGGATATGTACCATTGTTAAGAGAATTGGACTGAGTTTGGCTTACCTCAAACAGGTGAGGTAGCATATGGTTATGTTCTTTTTTCTATCTATCTGGTTTTCACTACCTGTTGTTCTTTGGGATATCTTGCAAGGATTCTATAAATTTATGGTCTATATTTTGGTGGGTGTCTTGTATGGGCCTATGAAATTTTTTATCTTGTCTTTTTTTTCAATCCTACAACTAGATTTTGATATGTGGATTGCTTGTAAGGAACTTTGATACTACCATTTCAGTAGTTCTTCATATGATAGTTTTCTATGCAGTCCCTAGTCTAGGCTTTATTTGTACATTTTTTATCTCAATATTAAAAGAATTAATTTAGTTAAATAGAGCTTTATGTCCCAAACACAATGACAACTAGGATGTGAATTTAATCTTTCTGACAACTAAAGAGTCAAAAGAGATAAAAGATGGTTCAATATAACCTACAACTTTGTCCATGTAAGAGTTGAACTCTAAAGTTTATGGTATGAAGACTTGCAACTTGCAACTAAGAATATGATACTCAATAATTATGACTTATTTTAAGAATTTAGGAAAACTTAACCATTTCTGTAGCGATTACTTAACAAAAAGTATACGATGACTCAATATTTGTAACCTCTCAGGAAATTTTCCTTTCCACTTCAATATCTTTCCTTGATAATTCTTGATCTCCTCAGAACCACTAGAAAAAAAATAATGAAAACAAAACTTGCTACTTTAGAAAATTGCATCAATACTTAACTTAAACATTACAGTCATGAAGAGTGTAACAAAATCTAATATGCTAATAGACAAACTCATTTTGCACAAAATGGCATTAAGCATGGATTTTGGTTTACATGTGGTACATCAATTCCTTCATCAAAGACATTATCTATCACATGTATAATTGTTTATTTAGGTTCCATAGCGCTAGCATATACACAAAAAGAATTTGTATTAAAAAAAAACATGGACACTACATATATATAAAAATACCTGTTAAAAAAAAAGAGGCCACTAAGGATAATTGCACAGGTCTCCAGAAAAAACATTACCCAACTCTTTCTCTCAAGCCAAAGACTCCGTGTGTTCAATTGCCCAGACTAGCAGTCAATTCTATGTTGAGTATATCTATCAAGCCCTCCTTCAGTTTGAACGAATTAAGAATAGAATATAGGAATAGATTTAACACTTCACCTACTCAAAAACAAAAACCAATGAAATAATCCACATTAGGCCAAGAAAGGTTGACGCATTCAATATGAGAATACTTACACAAAATGAAGCTGAATCATGCCAAACAATGACAATGAGAAGTTGACTATTGGCCCTTCTAGTTTTTTATTTGATACTTGTCTGACAATGACACATTCAAAATGCACTTATGAGAAAAGACCTAGAATGAATGAAATTGATTAAATAATGAAGGTATGTTAGTTTGAGCTTCACTTGGTTTTGAGAATACTTTAATATTCTCTACTTAATGAGGCCAACCACATGAAGGTGGAAGCTCATCTGGCCTCACCCCCCCTCCCCCTAACATCAATCTAAATTCCCCATTAACACATAACAATATTCATTAACATGACATATAATTCAATATTAATACACAACATTCATAGATAATTACTTAAAACAATGTTCATGGAGTTATTATGATAGTTTTACTGATATTTTTTGTCACAATTTGATGTTCAGGATAGGGGAAAAGCACCTGCAACAACATAGGCAATACCTGTAGATACAGATGACGATATCCTAGAAATCCCTAATATAATAAATACGATGAAGAAAAAACTAAAAAGAGTCAATGTAGAAATTATTACTATTTTGCATGATGCTACTACCGGCCTCACCGCGATGTCCATGACCAGGTAATTGAGCAAGCACAAAATTCTGTAACAAGAACAAATACATATTTTAGTTCACGACATAAAAGAGTATAAAATATAAACCTTTATTGAACTTTTGTTATAACTAAAGATTCATTACTGCTTACTTCAAAACAACGTGCTCGCACCATCAATTCATCTATCCTCTTCAACATCTCCTTGGTTGGATTTGCATCTTCCAAAATAGTAATAATTTATGCATTACTCTTTTTCTTCACTGTATTTATTATATTAGGGATATGGGATATCCTCATATGTATCTACAGCTATTGCCTCTTTTGTTGCAGGTGCTTTTCCCCTATCTGATATTTATCTTTAGGTGTCCACATTCGTTCTATTACTTGTTGCCAGTGGGTCACAGTCAGTGATTGGGAGAGCCCTATTTTGGCACCAATCATGTAGTACAAGCACTAGAATTGAGTTTTTTGGCATGGCTAGGAAATTTTTGTATATCAACATGTGATAGAGTTTTTTTCCCAAACTCTATCGCATGTTGATATACAAAAATTTCCCAGCCCGTGCCAAAAAACTCAATTCTAGTGCTTATACTGAGACCTTAAATTATTGAGCTTCTCTTTGTTTCGAGAATAGTTTAACATTATCTGAGAAACATAATTGTAGGCATCATGGTCACATTTTTTTGGAGACAATGTATTTGAGTGGTATACCCAGACGATGGAGAGCAACTTCTGCACCTCTGGTTCCAAGTTGTTCTCCATTCTGTAGTGTCAACTTGGAATCGGAGGTGCAAAAGTTGCACTCCGTCTGGGTATACAACTCAATTATGTTGTCTCCAAAAAAATCTGGCCATGATGCCTACAATTATGTTTGTCAGCTATTGTGAAATCCTTGTCACCCTTAGCTACCATCCTAAGTCCTTCTTCCCTCTCCAGTTCTTCAAGCCTCTGCAAGATATCTGGATCAATAAAGTCTGCAACATTGTGTCCATCCATGATCTCAGGAATATCATCTTCTTTCCACTCTTCATTTGCCAAAATATACCATTTCTTCAAGCTTGTAGAGTAGTCTCTAGTGGTTGCAAATCAATCTTATTACAAACTACAATAAGAGGCTTAGTAAGTCTAATTTAATTTGTCTGTGGACTGAGACCTTAAATTATTGAGCTTCTCTTTGTTTCAAGAATAGTTTAATTAACATTCTCTACTTAACAGGGCCAACCACGTGAAGGTGGAAGCTCGTATGGCCCCTCCTAGGAGCCTCTTATGACCCTTGACGACATTTTAAGACCTCTAAGATGTATTCTTAGAGGTCGTAAATGGTTGTAAAGGATCATAAGGGGTCCTGGGACACAACAACTGAGAAACATAATTGTAGGCATCATGGTCACATTTTTTTAGAGATAATGTAATTGAGTGGTATACCCAGACGATGAAGAGCAACTTCTGCTCCTCTGGTTCCAAGTTGACACTGTGGGATCCCATGGCCAAGACCATAGATAAGGAATAAATTTAGAGAGCGGAGGAGGGCCATAATGACAAAAATAATAGAGGATGAACCTCAAGTTAAATGAGGCAACTGCAAACATTTTAATAGAATTTTATTATTAAATAATGAAATTTTCATAGATGGGGCTTAGAACACTATAATATGCAAATTTCATTATTTAATAATAAAAATGTATTAAAATGTTTGCAATTGCCTCATTTAACTTGAGGTTCATCTTGTATTATTTTGGTCATTATGGCCCTCCTCCTCTCTCTAAATTTATTCCTTATCTATGGTCTTTAGATCCCGTAGTGTCAACTTGGAATCGGAGGAGCAGAAGCTTCTCTTCATCATCTAGGTATACAACTCAATTACGTTGTCTCCAAAAAATTGTGACCATGATGCCTACAATTATGTTTGTCAGCTATTGTGAAATCTTTTGCAGTCTGGCCTTTGTTGCCTTTGATGTGTCCTACAACCTATGAAAAATTTGAAATATGTTACATGATATAGATATAAAGATCACTAATGGGTGGGAGGAGTATCCCCGCGGCCTCTATCATGTGGGGGATCCATGTCACTTGCTCTTGTATATCAAACTTCAGTGAGACTTCATACCACATAGTGTTCGTAGATTACGTTCAATGCATTATTTACACTTGTATTGGTGGGAAAACTCTTGAGAATGCACAAAAGAGATTGCATTCAACAATATTGTTTACATGACACATGTAGTTTACCTCCAGCCTAAATCAGTGTTGCGTACAAATGTGTAGACATTGCATGGTACGAAAGCCTCACTAAAGCTTGAAAATGATCCACGATCTCAAGAATATTATCTTCTTTCCACTCTTCTTGCCTCTCTTTTCCCATCTTGCAGCTTGGGCAATATTGCAACATGAATCCTATTTTCCACAACTACTGATGGATCCTTAAGTGTAGTTGAAATTACCAAATGGCCTTCAAAGGTCAAGGAACAAATGGAATAACCAAGAAAACACTATACGTTAAATCATGTGATTGATAGCAGATTGGGGCTCACCTAAGCCATAAATATGAAGAATTATTCTAAAAAAAGATGTAAACCATATATATGCGCACTTGAGGCAAAGAGAAGTTACGTCATATCCATATTAAAATATTAGTTACAATATGAAAATACTAAACTAACTAATTCCCGAGTTCATCTTTGCATATGGTTGCAACAAAGATATGCGATTACAATATAGAGAAGGCATTGTAAAAATATAATTTTGGAATTCGCCCTAGCCTGACACGTTTTGCACTCAAATCCTTCATCACGAATAAGTGGAGATGGGTGGATAGATGCAGATGAGTTGTCATTGACCCAACTAAAGTATCGACAACCATTATTTCCTTGTGATTCCCAATCTACATTAGTTCTTATAATATAATGAATAGTATTTACATTAGAAACATTAAATATATACACATTAGCAACCTTTTTTCTATTTGGGCAACACCAAAATTGTCGTCCAGGGTTGCTCTGTGTCCATGAAGTCTTCAACACACACTGCCCACCACCACATTGACAGTTTGGCACATTAACAAGAGCCATCGAGCCTATATCAATAATGCACCGCACCATCGTTACTACATTTATTATTTTTATATGATTATTTTTATATGGAATACACCAAGGAGTACCATCAGAAATATTAATCATTTACAATAATGAAAAGCAAACCTAAATCAAATAGCTCATTTTTTTATCAACATGTTTAGTCTCTGTGTATATGAAAAATGAAAGAAATATCAAGCTGAAATAAGATAGTGAACAAAATAGTATTCCACATAGAGTGAATGAAATATACCATCAAAAGAAGGTGACAAAATCCTTTCACAAAGCACAAACATAGGAAATAAAAAAGGGACAAAAGACAATAAATAAGAAAAATCATTACGACTATAGAAAAATCATTTGTACTATAATAAAAAAAAGAAACACTCTTTGTCAACAGTTTTCAAAATCATTAGGACTATAGAAAAATAATTAAGACTATACAAAATCAAATTTTAGAAATGGACGGTTCTAATGCTTTTCCATTACAACAATTGAGCATTCATCATTTGGTATTGTGTATTCCATTTAAGTATGTCAACAATGTTTGAGAAATAAGAAAAATCAATTACGACTATAGAAAAATCAAGTTCTAGAAATGGACGGTTCTAATATTGCTTTGCCATTACAAAAATTGAGCATTCATCATTTGGTATTGTGTATTCCTTTTTAATTATTTCAACAATGTTCAAGAAATAAGAAAAATCATTAGGACTATAGAAAAATTAAGTTCTAGAAATGGGCGGTTCTGATATTGCTTTTCCATTACAACAATTGAGCATTCATCATTTGGTACTTCTTGGTGTATTCCATTTAAGTTTCTTGTTGAATCCTCAAGTTGAGTTGGCCTATTTAAGGTGATAGTAGAGGGCTCTGCATCAGCAGTCTACAAAATTAGACCTTTATTTTAAATGCATTTAACACAAAAAAAAAATTACAAAACTGAACCAATGGCATGTTTACAACAAAGAAATGAATTTATTTTGTAGTTGTTTAACATGAGAGTTTGTAGATTAATAGGAGTTCACATTTTTATGGGAATGTATCATTCAATTGAGCATTAATGTCCATCTATATCTAGTGAGATGAACATAACTCTCATGCTAGTGTGCTTGGATTAGACCAGACATTATCCAACCGCTTGTGGGAGTTGTCACTGTTATTAATTGGTGTAAAAGGAGGACCGCCTGTGTATTATAGCACTTTATATAAATACTCACTATTTGGATAATGTCTAGTCTAATGAAAAATAGTGTCTACAAGGTATCCAAGCACACTAGCATGAGGTACATGAGTTATGTGCATCTCACTAGTTATAGATGGGCAAATATGGCACACTAATATTTGTGAACTCCTATTAATCTACAAACTCTCATGTTAAAGAACTACAAAATAAAGTCAACATAGTTATGTTAACACAACCAAAGTTAAAATTAAATTATCTAAAATAAATGGTGCCTTGAGGGATAGAGGAACACTTTGCTAAAGAAGTTTGACTATTGTTTGTGAAAATGCCTCCAAGGAATGCAGGTACTGCCAGGGAGATCCAGGAGTTGAAGGAGAAGAACACAAGGTTGTAGGAATCTTAGATTGATGTTCATTTGTCACCTATATTTAATGTTGCTGACCTATATCTCTATAAAGGTCTGGTTGCTGATGTTGTGGTTGTAGGTAGTACTGGTTCTATGCAAGAGGCCCAGCTCCAAGACATTCCTAAGTCATCTCCTTTGGAGATTGACAACATTTTGGACACTAGAGTTGCATGGAAGACTTGGAGGCACACCTATCTTGAGTATTTGGTACAATGGAAGCATAAGCCCATGAAGGATGCTACCTGGCTTACTCTTGAAGCTATTACACAACTTGGTTTTCCACTGTCTACAATACCAACTCAAGGGATTTGAGTTTCTTTTTCCTGCGGAGCATGGTGCAGGGCACCCAAGTCCACTTCTGGATAGTCTTTGTTTTAGTTTGGTTGTAATAAAAGGAAATGGGTCTTTAGAATCCATTTCCTCATTTTTGAGTTTGGTCCTTTTGTGTGGTCAAGAATCTTTTGGTGTTTTCATATACTAGGGATGTCTTAGTCCATTGGACTATTCTAGTGGGGGTTAAGTTTGTTTATGTTTGTTTATGTTTTAGTGGGACTTAAGTTTGTTTCCCATCATTTTGGAAATGTTTCCTAACTCATTGTTAAGGAATGTTGAAACTTTTTCCTCATATAGCCGACTATTGGTTCCTAGGCCAGTTTGGGATCCTAGTTGGCTCTGAATGGCTAAACTTAGTTTTAGTATGTTTTAGTTTATTTTCTTTAGTTTTAAGGAATTTGAGGGATCTAGACCTTAAATCAACCTCTTAGTTCTTTTAGGAAGTTGTTATTGATTTTTAGGGTATTTTTTACAAAGTTGCACTCCAAAGTTGCATAGATTGTGAAATGTTGTTAATTTTTTGCAACATTGTCGGCAGATTGTAAGTCTGGTTCTCCAAGGACCATAACTAATTTCATGTTGGTTGGATCAGTTGGAAGACTTTTTGGAAGTGGTTTTTCAACCTTGTCCAATCACGAGATTGGCACAAGGAGATGATCTTCGAAGTAGTGTTGAATAAAAGAAACCCAAAAAACATTTTGAGTACATTTTTGTTATCATACTCTATCTGTTGTAAATAGGTAGATGGATTGATCATTCCCCAAGTTCATTGTATGCATTGTTTATTCAAATCCATCTTAGTTTTGACTGTTGTTTGATTTCAATTTTTAGTTACATTTACACAGTCGGTTATGAACTGAACACATGGCTTGACTGTCATAGAAAACCCGATCATGTAATGGTTAGAGAGTTTTAATGTCACTGCAGGTTCATTTGTGCATCCACAGTTCTTGTTAGAGTTCATTTAACTAGACTTTGCAAACATTGTATTTTAAATTTGGTGTTGATCTATGCAAGAACCCAACCTCACTTACAAACCAACTTGGGAAAATCTATAGTCGGCTCTGTCATGAAGGTGGAACCTTGACTTACGGTTTCCCCATTGGATTCCAATGTCATTGGGTGAGAAGAAAGCCAAGGTTATGCACTTTAATAATATAAGTTCTTAGACTGTGGAAGGAGGCATATTGCTTCAAGATTTGATGCCCTAGGTAGATACTTTCCATGTATTTAACCAGTAAGAAGAAGACAAGTTTGCAGCAGTGTAGTAACAGGAAGGTTGAAATTGAATCATAGATTGAATTTGATAGTCTCAAGCACATTGAAGAATCCTTGGTGATTGTACCTACTATGTGAATCCATCAATTGACCATTCCAAATTGACCCTAATCTAACTTGATCAATTAGATTAGAGTGTCTTTGTGACAGTCAACAGTGCTAGGCTAAGTGGCTACAGTTATGGAGAAGATTCAGTGTGACATCTTAGTAGATAGTACAGTCCATGCCGAATCAAGAGAATCATATTTTAAAAGAACTCCTATGAGGCAAAAACCTTGTGAATGAAACTTGGCAGAGATAGTACTAAAAAATTGGTGAATGCAATTAAAAACTTGTCTCCCACAGAAACAAAAAACTTGAGAGCACATTATAACATGCAAAGACTCTCTATTGGATATAAAAATGATTGATGCCACTAAACTAAATAAAAGTATTAGTCACAAAGGTATAGTTTGGGCTCTTGGGGAAAACAATCATTATCCAAATTAACTTATTAAACAAACCTAGTAGCATAATATTAAGTTGTTTGGTACAGAATAGATGGAGGTCCACAAATATAAGAATTAAGATGAAGCAGACATATGAAAGCATAGTGCAAAAATGAGGAAGGTTCCCAACCTGCATTGAAGAGGAGCACTAATTTTTAATCCCATGAAAGATGGATTCATATGAGGTACAAGAATTATCAAGATTTGAATCAGAAATTTTTATTGCCTTTGAGCAGTGCATAGATTTATATAAAAAATCAACCTTTCTACAAATAATGAATAGTCAATAATCTATTAAAAAAATAGCAATCCACTTGACACAATTTACTACTCCAAATAATTGGGCTTCTGTTATGCAGTTTAATTTTCCATCAATGTTAGTTTCAAAGGTGTAAGTATTAAAAAATATTATACTATATGATAAATGTAATAAATGTCACTTAAAAATTAAGTGTATACCATAGGGATTAGCAACTTCAAAATATATTCTATTAGACATTATGGTTGGAAATGCATTGGTTGACATGTATGCCAAATGTGGAAGAATAGACAAGGCCCGTGAGTTGTTTAATAGAATGCCTCAATGAAATGTTGTTTCATGGACTACAATGATTGCAGGGTATGCACAAAATGAATTCCTTGAAAAGGCTTTAGAAACTTTCAAACAAATGCAATTGGTGGATGTAAAGCCAAATTCCACAACCCTTGCCAGCATCGTCCCTGCCTGTGCCAAAATGGGAGTTTTGGAAGAGGGTGTGGACATCCATCAAAGCATAAAAGATAAAGAAATTTTGTCAGATGTTGTAGTTGCAACTACCTTGGTAGACATGTATGCAAAATATGGAACTATAGACAAGGCACGTGAACTCTTTGACAAAATGCATCAAAGACATGTGGTATCATGGAATGCCATGATTATAGGATATGTACAAAATGGATTTTTTGAAAAGGCTTTAGAAATTTTCAAGCAAATGAAAATGGCAAGTGTAAAGCTAAATTCCACAAACTTTGCCAGCATCCTCCCCGCCTGTGCCAAAATGGGAGCTTTGGAACAAGGTAATTAACCAGTCATTGTTAATATATTATGCAATCACATTAAATATATTATGCAGTCACTGTTAAGATCGACTTATTAGTCAATTGCTTGATCACACGATAACCAATAATTAATGGTTATCGTAACATATTGCTAATGTGTTATGATAACCACTAATTAGTGGTTATTTGTATCATTGTGTAAGATAATGAAACAATGCCAGCCAACTGATAATGAAACAATGCCAATCATGTCTATTCATATTGGTATTAATAATGGTTGTGTGGGCTGGGAAAGACTTACCAACACCATATAATTGATAGGAAATAATCAATGATATCCTAGCTCGTATTAATGGATGCCATAGCTCATGGGTAACTAGAGAATCTAATGAACACACATTAACATGATGCCCTAGTTCACTAACACATCAAATGCCATAATCAAATCATCTAAAGAAATGAACTCAATGCCATGGACACAATAGAGCATGAAGTAATGAATATCACAATAAGATGTGCCCTCAAAATGCAGAGGAGATAACACAATCCCTACCTCAATGAGCTTCTATTTGATAAGGAGAGGAAAACCCAAGTTTCCAAAACCAAGCTCAAAGATCAAAGGCCCAAGTCTAGATAAAAACTGCAACCCCTATACACAGTGTCGAATCCACCCTGGCTGATGTACAGGTTTCACACACTACCCCTTCAAAAAATTCACCGTGGCGATAATGAAATGAGAAATGAATTCTTTTTATAAAAAAGCTATACCCATGTTCATTGAACTTTCGACATACATAGTAGTGGTCAAAATTTTGACTAACACGGACATGGATTTAAAAAAATGAGATTTTTCCTTTTATAATCCGACCAACCAAAATCTTTTTGTTTCATGGTCAAAAAATTTGGTAGAAAAACTAGGTGAAATGTACTAGTGTAAGCATAAAATCAATGATCTTTGTAGGGTCATATCTCAGAGCTCATGCAAGGTAGAATGGATCCATCAAGTGCTACAAGACTGTGTTGTCAGGGCCTGCAATAGCCTATCTTGGTTTTCAGAGATTAAAGTTCATTTATATTTGGCAACACATTCTCGGTCAATGTCAGAACTCAAAGTGTTCCTTAGTTCAATCGGCCAATGTTGCATATCTTTCCAACCATCGGTCATAGCATCGAACCGTATATTCCAAAAGCTCTGAATGGCTAGGTAAACACTAGTGGCAACCTCATTTGCTACACATGGTCATTCGAGCACCACTGACGACTCCAGGCTGAAGTGTTCCTCAAGGTCCCTCAAGCATGAAATCAATGATCTTTGTGGGGTCATATCTCTGAGTTCATGTGAGGTAGCATAGATCTATTAGGTTCTACATGACCGTGTTGTCAGGGCCTATAATAGCCTGTCTTAGTTTTTAGAGATTAAAGTTCATTTATATTTGGCAACACATTCTCGGTCGATGTCAGAACTCAAAGTGTTCCTCAGTTCAAATGGTCAACATTTCATATCTTTCCAACCGTCAGTCGTAGCATGGAACCATCTATTCCAATAGCTATGAATGGTCACGTAAACACTAGTGGCAACCTCATTCTCCACAAATGGTCATTCAAATGCCACCGATGACTCTGGGCTGAAGTGTCCCTCAAGGTCCCTTAAGCATGAAATCAATGATATTTGTGGGTTCATATCTCATAGCTCATCCAAGGTAGGATAGATCCATTAGGTGCTACAAGACCATGTTACCAAGCCCTACAATAGCCTGTCTCTATTTTCAAATATTCAAGTTTTTTTATATTTTGCAACACATTCTTGATTGATGTCAGAACTCAAAGTGTTCTTTAGTTCAAACGGCCAACGTTGCATATCTTTCCAACCACCAGTCGTAGCATGGAACTGTCTATTCCAACAACTCCAAATTACTAGGCAAATACTAGTGGCAACCTTGTTCACCACACATAGTCATTCGATCCCCATCGACCACTCCAGGCCGAAGTGTCCCTCAAGGTCCCTTCAGCATGAAATCAACAATCTTTGTGGGGTCATATCTCAGCTCTCGTGTGAGGTAGCATCGATCTGTCAGGTGCTACGGGACCATGTTGCCAAGGCCTACAATATCCTATCTCAGTTTTTAGAGATTAAATTTTGTTTATATTTGGCAACACATTCTCAGTCGATGTTAGAACTCAAAGTATTCCTCAGTTCAAATGGCCAATGTTGCGTATCTTTCCAACCTTCGGTCGTAGCATCGAATCATCTATTTCAACAACTCCAAATGGCTGGGTAAACACTAGTGGAAACCTCATTAGCCACACACAGTCATTCAATCCTTGTCGATGACTCTGGGCCAAAGTGTCCCTCAAAGTCCCTTTAGCATGAAATCAATGATATTTGTAGGGCCATATCTCAGAGCTCGTGTGAGGTAGCATCGATCCGTCAGGTGCTATAGGACCATGTTGCTAGGGCCTACAATATTCTATCTCAATTTTTAGAGATTCAAGTTCATTTATATTTGGCAACACATTCTTAGTCGATGTTAGAACTCAAAGTGTTCCTCAGTTCAAATGGCCTACATTGAGTATCTTTCCAACCATCGGTCGTAGCATCAAACCATTTGTTCCTACAACTTCGAATGGCTAGGTAAATGCTAGTGGCAACCTTGTTCACCACACATAGTTGTTTGATCCCCATCGACGACTCTGGGCCGAAGTGTCCCTCAAGGTCCCTTCAACATAAAATCAATGATCTTTGTGGGGTCATATCTCAGAGCTCGTGCAATATAGCATCAATCCATTAAGTGCTACTGAACTATGTTGCTGGGGCCTACAATAGCCTGTCTCAGTTTTCAGAGATTCAAGTTCATTTATATTTGGCTACACATTCTCGGTCAATGTCATAACTCATAGTGTTCCTCAGTTCAAATGGCCAACGTTGTGTATCTTTCCAACCGTTGGTCGTAGCATTGAACCATCTATTCTAACACCTTTGAATGGTTAGGTAAACACTAGTGGCAACCTCGTTCGGCACACACAGTCATTCGATCCCCACCGATGACTCTGGGCCGAAGTGTCCCTCAAGGTCCCTTCAGCATGAAATCAATGATCTTTGTAGGGTCATATCTCAGAGCTTGTGCAAGGTAGCATCCATCTGTTAAGTGCTACGGGACTATTTTACTAGGGCCTACAATAGCCTGTCTCAATTTTTAGAGATTCAAGTTCGTTTATATTTGGAAACACATTCTCGGTCGATGTGAGAACTCATAGTGTTCCTCAATTCATACAACCAACATTGTGTATCTTTCCAACCATCAATCATAGCATCGAACCATCTATTCCAATAGCTCCAAATGGTCAGGTAAATGATAGTGGCAACCTCATTCACCACACGCAGTTGTTCGATCCCCGCCGATGACTCTGGGCCGAAGTGTCCCTCAAGGTCCCTTCAACATGAAATCAGGGATCTTTGCGGGGTCATATCTTGGAGCTCATGTGAGGTAGCATCAATCCATTAGGTGCTACGATACTATGTTGTTGGGGCCTACAATAGCCTGTCTTAGTTTTTAGAGATTCAAGTTCATTTATATTTGGCAACACATTCTCGGTCAATGTCAGAACTCAAAGTGTTCCTTAGTTCAAATGACCAATGATACGTATCTTTCCAACCATCAGTTGTAGCATTGAACCATCTATTCCAATAGCTCCGAATGGCTAGGTAAACACTAGTGGAAATCTCATTCACCACACATAGTCATTCAAACACCGTTGACGACTCCGGGCTGAAGTGTCCCTCAAGGTCCCTACAACATGAAATCAATGTTCTTTATGGGGTTATATCTTGAAGCTTGTGCAAGGTAGCATTGATCTGTTAGGTTCTATAGGACCATGTTGCCGGGGCCTACAATAGCCTATCTCAATTTTCAAATATTCAAGTTCGTTTAAATTTGGCAACACATTCTCGGTCGATGTCAGAACTCAAAGTGTTCCTCAGTTCAAATGGCCAATGTTGCGTATCTTTCCAACCATCGATCATAGCATCAAATCATATGTTCCAATAGCTCTAAATGGCTGGGTAAACACCAGGGGAAACCTCATTTTCCACACACATTTGTTCGAACACCACCAATGACTCCGGGTCAAAGTGTCCCTCAAGGTCCCTACATCATGAAATCAATGATCTTTACAAGGTCATATCTTAGAGTTTGTGCAAGGTAGCATTGATTTGTCAAGTACTATGGGACCATTTTGCCAGGGCCTACAATAGCCTATCTCAGTTTTCAAAGATTCAAGTTCATTTTGATTTGGAAACACATTCTCGGTCGATGTCAGAACTCACAATGTTCCTCAGTTCAAATGGCCAACGTTGTGTATCTTTCCAACCATCATTTGTAGCATCAAACTATCTATTCCAATAGCTCTGAATGGTTGGGTAAACACTGGGGGCCACCAATCACTCCAGGCCAAAGTGTCCCTCAAGGTTCCTATAGCATAAAATCAGCAATCTTTACAGGGTCATAGCTCAGAGCTCGTGCGAGGTAGCATCAATCTGTTAGGTGCTACAAGACCGTGTTGCCGAGGCCTACAATAGCCTATCTCAGTTTTTAGAGATTCAAGTTCGTTTAAATTTGGCAACACATTCTCAGTCGATGTCAGAACTCACAGTGTTCCTCAATTCAAACAGCCAACATTGTGTATCTTTCAAACCGTCAATCGTAGCATCAAACCGTTTGTTCCAAGAACTTTGAATGGATGGATAAATGGTACTGACAACCTTTTTTGGCACACACAGTCATTTGAACACTACCGACCACTCTAGGGTGAGCAATAGGATGAGTGCAAATATGTATTTAGATGCAAAAGGGCTTGTTGTCCACTTTGAAATTTGATCATGCATTTGGATCATGGAATTTTATTTGGATCATGTATTGATGATATTGTAACCCAATCTTAAATGTAAGCCTTAATGGCACTAAGAAGCCTAAAAGGTACCTAGGGGTCACTACGAATGGTTATGTATTGATCCTAGGTTAAGGGTTGATGGAAATAACCTATAAGGGTCTATAAACGTGTACTAAGGCCATTAGAGCCTTTACATAGTGTTAAAATCACTAAATGTGAACAATCTTGTAAATTGCCTATATTGGAAATATAAGCCAAATAGGGCTTAATTGGAGTTAGTAGGGGTTAGTAGGAAGTATAAGTTAGTTTGGTTTGTGAAGGTTGTCTCTAAACCTTTTATAAGTAGTTAGAGTGGGCAAAGGGTGTTGGTTTGTCGAGTTGACAACTTTTGTTGTCAACTTGACAACTAATTCTAGTGTTTGTCATTAACAATCAGTCAATTAGGGGACAATTAGAAGTTAGTTTGTAAAAGCATAAGGTTGCACATCGACATCCACCCTAGTAATATTATTAATAAAAGAACTCTTGCCAACATTAGGGTACCCATAGATGAAAATAGGCCTGGTATTGGGGTCAATAGATGACAACCTTTCCATATGCTGCCTCACCTGTTCGAGGTCATGTCTTTATATTGTGACTGTCCCATGGAACAGGGAACACATCAATGAATATAAATGTTTGATTCGGCGTGATCTTGGATAGGTTGTGACGTATAAATATTTCCTTATATTATATTTATACATTTATGTATTCATTTCATTACTTTTGTTATTATTATAGTCAAGGAATTGACTATTATTGAGGACACCGACTGACATTTGTAGCACAGTCAGCAAGTTAAACATACATTGATAAATATACAAGCATAATTATAAGGCATGGGAAATTTACAAAGCATAAGAAATCCATATAAATATGAATTAGTATACATCAATACACCAAACACATGAATTGCATACCTAAAACATAAAAATATATATTCGTAAGGCATGAAGACAAATATATATGTCCAGTAATGTCATATATTGAATATAATCAATATAGTTAAACTGGCTTTCTCAAAGCCAAATGGATGTACAACATATTACTTATACAATATACAAAAAATATGTCCACTAATTCCATATAGGCATACAATCCATATCCCTAATCTAGTTCCTTCCCACCAAGGGAAGAAAACAAATCCTGAGTTGTCTTTGATCGTCACATCGATGGAGATGCAGTGGATGCTATAGTCTTTCAAGTGTGGTCACTTGTTCTCCTATCTAGACTCCTCTATAGCTCGAGATGATAAAAAAAAATTTAAGCATCAATAACTAATATACATCAAAATTAAATTATGCAATGACATAAAATTAAATATTCGCTTACTGCTAGAAAATAGTCACTATGTTCATCCACTAAAGGCGCATGCTGGCGATCTGGAGTAATAAGTCCCTACAACAATGATCAAAATAATAATTAAAATACATACATGAATATTATTATAAAATTCAATACAAACTATTAAAATTAAGTGATCTCTTTCATACCTCAGTCAGTGCTTCAAAACTAGCTACTATTGTAGCTACTCTATGATCCAAAGTATCATGAATAAAAGGAGTCTCTAATGTCAATAACTAAAAATAAAACAAAAAAATTATTATGCAGTTATCAAGATTACATATATCTTTTACAACCCTACTAATGAGTAAATGATACCTCTGTGAAAGTTCCATCGCGTCCTTCAGTGTGCAGTGTCGATGTCAAAGCTACAACATTCAACTAGTGCACATGTACATGGAAAATTATAAGATAACCATTCATATAAGAACTTACTACTGACATGTTAATTATAATGCATTATTACATATATACTTGTGGACTCAATGGTGTTGTCACAAAGCCAGGTGAAAGAATGTGATCATCGTGCCTCTAGATTTTGATCATAATTTGTCTAGTAATTTAGTTATTCATTCATTTATTAATTAAATATAATCAAGTAAATCAAATTAACATGCAAATAAAGATATCTCTGTTGGAAATTGAATTGAAACAATTGTTGTATTGTCATTGATGTGAAACCTTAATTGGTAAGACTGTTGCTACGTAGGAAAGTACTATATCTACTTGAGTGTTGCTAAGGGGCTAAGCAAGGTTGGTAACAATAGCACCTAGGGAAAGGTTGAGCTATATTGATACTACAAAGTGTACTTGACTATGTTGCACTATGATGAGATAATGTATTGTTTATCTTAGTAGGACTGAAGACTAAACTAGTAGGCTTAACCAAGCAAAGAATGGAAAAATCATGTTTAAGCCGAGTGATGTTAGTGTCGACCGAGTTAGTATATGCCGAGAAAAATTCTAGTGTCGACCGAGCATCAATAAATTGCCGAGGAAATAGTTTTAGTAAGGATCGAGTGTTCTACATGAAGACTGAGTGAACAATCACAGTATTGACCAAGCATCATCAATTTTATATTTGAAGAGAAATTAATTTTGGAGCTGACATTGTTGAATTCTTGGATTATGTAAAACGTGTTGAATTTATTTATTGATTGTTTGGAAGCATTAAATGCATTGTAAAATGTTTTATTGTAAATCTTTAAGAGATTTGAGATGATTCTAGAAAAGGAGCTGAAGAACATAAAGTGGGTAGATTTAATGAATCTGACCTAACCCTAAGATCTACGAATGAGATTAAGCGGCAAAAGATGAGTTAACCTAATTAAGGAAAATATAAGGGAACCTAAACATTGTGATAGATATGCACATGGTGAACAGAGAATGCTGGAAGAGAAAATTTTTATAGACTGAATAAGCAGAAAAGGTTGAAGGAGAAGTGTGGTGATTGCTTGAAGAAAAGTTCCGAGTAGATTAGAGATGGAAATGGAAAAGTTTCAAAGTTAGTAAACTAGCATTAGTGTACAGAATCAGATCTGATATTTGCAAAGTGAGTTGTATATTTTTCAGATAATACTGCTGCTACTTTCTAACCATTGTAATAGTAAAAATCCTTTTAACAGAGGTTGACCTAACAGTCATATATTAAATCCTTTGAACAAGGTTGCATTCTAATGGAGTGTATGTAAGTCCTATGACTACGCTCACTTTTAACAGGGTGATTGAAATCCTTTAGTCGGGTCACATTTAATAGTGTGTATTGTAACCTTTGACAAGGTTGGCTCTCTACCGAGCTCACTTCAGAAGAGTGAAAATAATAGTAGCATGTTACAAAGTGGTTTTTCCCAAATTGGGTTTCCACTATAAAACCTGGTGTTTATACTTGTGTGAATGTTTAGATCTGAACATTGCTATGTTTTACAAGTTAAGTTACAGCTAGGTAGTGGACTGCATTGTTAGATGTTTCTATTATTGAATCAGTGATGACAGAGTTTGTTTTGGTTTTGGATCTGATTTAAGGATAAAATTAGGAGATTGTTTTATACAGCAGGACCTGAGAAAAACTAATTCACCCCCCCTCTCTGTTGTTCTAAATCATATTAACATGCAAATAAAGATACCTCAAGGAAAGTGGCATGATGCCCTTCGCTGTCTGCTGTGAACGTCGATGGTCCACTAGTGAAGATCTAATGCACATGTATAATAAATTATGATACAATTATTCATATAATTACATAATAATCAAATATATTAATTAAAATCTTTTATTTGATACATACTTATGGAATTGACAATGATGTGTAGAAGGGGACATGAGGATCATTGCCACTGCCACTGCCATCGCCACTAACACTCTTGCACTAAATTTTCATCATAATCAATAGAGACTAAATTAATTATTTATTCTTTTATAAATGAAATATGATCAAATCAATTTAATGAACTTGGAAATATTTACCTATGTGTCAATGCCAAATGTCATATTTAGAAAACTATCAGTCATCATTCCAGGATCCTCTTCCTCTCTCTCGGCAACACCAAATGTGCACAAGAATCCACATGATCAACAAATATGCCCCCTCAAAGATTGACCATGGTCACCCTCAACTAAAGGAGTGGCCCATTGAATGAGAGTCTGTGTTAGAGCACCAATCGTGCCTAGTGTGTCTGCCTCTACATGTTCCTTCACAACGAAAGGAATAGTAACATGATCCACCTATGGCTTGCCAATAGGAACCCTAGGTGCGTTAGGGTCATGATGTGCCCCCGCTCTATCAAATGATGAACCCCCTCCTCTACCCTGAGAATCTAGATAGTCAAAATAATTTGGCACCTCCTTGAGTACAAACTCACAATAGAGTTTCCTCAAGAAATATATAGGAACCTCATGATTGTTACAGGGAGGCGAATCAAAGACCATCCACCATCTCTCCCAAATATTGTTTTTAATGTCTTTATTTAAGCACTAATGAATTGGGAACCTCCTTGTTGTAGTTCTAAGAGTATCTGTGTCCCCTGGTTTTTGAAATAGCTTGCAAATGTCATCTTTAGTGATTTTTTTCTTTTTTATGTCTACATAAGATAATTTATTTGCATAATATTTTTTTTGTTCTTCTCTTTTATCCTGCCATAAATTAATTTTCCCACTAATCAAGCTTACATGGGTCAATATTGCTTCCAATGATTTCACAAGTCTTTCCCTTCCAGGATTTGTTCCACTAGAATCTTTTAACCTCGTAATTAAATATTTTAATTCTTTTTGCCCTCTTTCAATTTGGTTCATCAAATTTTCTTGTGTTCTAGGAGGAGGTTTCTCGATTGGTGGAGGAAATTGAGGTTCATTTTCTTCATTTGTTTCTTCATTCATTTCTTCATGAGGAGACAGAGGGTTTGGTGGAGGGCTTGGTGGAGGGCTTGGTTGAGGGAGATTATTTCTTCCTGGCAATTAAAAAAACCAGATTTTAAAATCTTCATTACACACAAATTTTAATAAAAACAAATTTTAACAAAACAAATTGCTAGAAAACTAAAATTTTAAAACAAATAAGAGGCATGGGCTATAAAAACACTTACCTCTTCTTTCGGATCGAACTTGATGACATCATGGAGCCATTTGATGGATGGATGAATGAAAACAAAGGATTCACAAGCCCAAGCAAGAATGCGTACGCACTTGGGAAGACTCCTTATGCTGCAAATGTGGGTTGAGGAAAGCAAGATGAGCTTTCCAACACGTAGAAAGCACAATATATGATTTTTTCAAAGGGTGCTATAGGGTGCACGAACTTTGAAAAATACTAAAAAGTGTTTTTCAAAGCGTGTGCTCCCTATAGGGTGCACACGGTATGCTTTGGATTTCCCAAGCCTAAGGCTTGGGCAACCCAAGCCATAGGGCATGCGCCCTATAGTGTGTATGCACTATGCTTGATTGGGGACCAAAAAGCAAAGTGGCATCTTTTTGGTCCCCCATCTTTGTGCATATACCCATATATACATGACATATATATATGTCATGTATATATATAGATATATATGTATATATACATATACATGTGACATATATATGTATATATATGACATGTATACATGTCATACATATGTACATGTGTATGTACATGTACATGTACATGTACATGTCATATATACATATATACATATATGTGTACATATCTATACATGTATATATGCATGTGTGTGTATACATATGTACATTGCACATTTATTTACATTTAAATGTAATTTATGTAATTGATTTTACTTTGAAATAATGTAGTGAAATGTGCATACTTTAATTTTATTTTCAATTAAATTAGGAAAATGTATATATGTAGACTTCATTTGATAGTAAATAAAATCTTTCAGGTATACATATATTCTATCTATCAGATATATTATTGCACATCACATATGGTATATGCACCAATTCCCCTCACGAAACTATTTGCACGCACTAATAGAGAAATTGAATGATTGCAAGAATCCATAAATAATCTGATTAGCTCTATTATTTATAAGACCACATGTCAATCCATACTTACTAGCTTGATTAGCATTTGGGATGACATTCATGGTACCACTCCCTATGCCCCAGATATTATAGAGGCCATACTTGAGAGGAAGAGACAAGAGGATGGCTCTGGTCTTTCTCTTAAGGAGGTACATGCTTTAGTGCCTAAAGCGACCCTAAAAAGGGAAGCTTTCCTATCTTATACAAATTTACAGTATGTGAAGGGATATCAAGTTACCAAGTGTCAGGATCTTGCTATATCAGCATTGATATACCCATGATTTCTACCTGCCCATGATCATTCTCCAAATAATGACCAAATTCCATTATACTTTGTACAACAAATTTTTTTTGAGGTTCATTTAGGGAGGGTTGTTAATTACACTAATTTTCCAACACATCTAGGATAGGGGCATGGAAGACTTGTTGATATAGATGCTTTTCATTGAGCTGATCGACAGAGGCCAGTACATAAGGCCATTGTTGGTCAAAGGGAACCTTCTATAGCTCCTTCATTGGGTCTTGTTGTAGATGATGTTATTTGTAGCACCTAACTTTGAGGTGTTATTGATAATGTGGGGGACATTGCAACAGTTGTCACATCCATATCGAGTGATCAGGTTGGTCAGTACTTGATGTCTCAACAACACTCTAGATCGTTAGGTGGAGCACCCTCTAGCAGGACCACACATGACATGTATAGTGCAACAGACATCCCTTCACTTTCTATCCTAGAGGGACTTACAAGAGAGATGAGATGGGTCGCATTGACTAGTTTAGCTGAGGATCTATTGGATGCATATGCATTTATAACAGTAGAGCATGATATCCCCATATCAGATGTTAGAGCTCGTGTGGGTGCTATTAGATATGCTTAGCCACATCCTTCTCACCTAGACCATGGCCATAATAAAAATTCTCATGAGGATCCACCTATTGACCACTCTATTTCTACACAGGGAGAGACACAACGTATAGACCCTTCAGTCAGTGCAGGGCACTAGTTCTTTGATGTTGGCCTTGATGATGTTGACCTCAACATGACCACTACAAGTTACCTAAATTTGTTGAAACATGATGATATGACTTCCATGCCATCTCCTTTGGTTAGTCCATTGCATTCATCATTAGAGAGGCATGTGCGGTCTACTCATGTTGTAGATGCAGAGTTGAGCTTGGACCAGATGCAACAAAAATTGATACCTTGGTTGATAGGATCAAGGCTAGGGAGTCTGAGTACTATCAGTTTCCACCACCTTTAAGCACTAATCATGTACATCATCGAGACTCACTCTAATGCAGGACAGGTAAGGAGGATCCAATTAAGGACAGTCCTCATAAGAAGCCAAACGTAACAATGTGAAATTACACAACAAGACAATGTTTTCAACTTAATTTTCATTAACATGCCCAGCTATAAGGCCTTCTGGGTTAGAGCCAAATACAATCAAATTATTTTTGCAATCTCTCAGCTAGTCCAACTTTGAAACAAATCAGCAACTAATGGAAACCCTAAGGTAGATCTAAACTTGAGCTCGCAAGCCTCCAAGCAATCTCCTTGTCTCCAAGCATGCAAACCACTAGCTCTGCTATTACAAACTATCATATAGCAATCTGATCTTCAAGATCTCACAGGATCAAGATCTAATTTTCTATCAATTTGATCTCTCCTTCTCCCTCCTAAAACAACTACCCCAAACACTCCTTAAATACTAATCTTTAGCCACAAGTTGGCTGGATGACACAATTAACTCCTAAGCCAAGTCGGATCCTATTACAAAAAAATATTAAATGCAATAACAGTCAGCTCTCAAATAGCCTTACAATTATTTAATTCTCCATGTCGGCCTCAAGATCTACATAGGAGAATACAACAAAAGATACCAACAATAAATGCACCAAGTCAGCCAACCAAACCCTCAAGAACTCTAGTCAATAAACCAGAACTACCAAGTGCCAGAGAAACAATTGAGCACTAGTGAAACAACCAACCAAGCCAAGAAACACCGAGCAACACATGCATCATCGAGCACAAGTTCCACCAAGCACATAATTTTCACCGAGTTCCTTCAGCGACCGAGATTCCTTCAATAATCGAGACCGTCGGTTAAAGCTATAAATGAGTACCACATAACCAAAACAACACACCACCATGCATATTTACCAAGTACCCTAGAATTCCCCTGCATCACACTCGATGATGACATCAGTAGTGGATAGGTGAGTTTTTATTTATTGATGTGTGTACATGTACTATATGTGTTTACACACTTTATAACATATTTTCTTGTACAATATTTTATCAAATTTAAGATGTGTACAATGTTTATATATTAATTTATATATCTCTTTCTCTGTAGCGATTTGCACATCCTTCACAATATGATAGTCACTCTGGGTTTGACCGCTTAGTGAGGAGTCATCATGTTGAGTCCTAGGCACTTTCATATATGATTTAGACATATTACATATTACATATTACATATATATATTCACATGTGTTTGATGAACTATATTTCATTTCTAGACTCTATAGTCGACTGATGTGTTTGATGTTATATTTCATTTCTAGACCCTTTTGATAGAATGTTTGACACATGATTGATCCATATGTTTCATATTTACAGTACTTGATCTACATGATTGATGTTTCCTGCATGTTCTATATATACTTTCATTCTATACGTGTGCATGTGTGATGAACTTGTACATACTTTCAATCTATGTGTTTTCAATTTATACATGTGTACACATGTTTGGTTCTTCATGAGTTCATGTGATTTTGATATAAGTAAATTCAATTTATGTGTTTTTAAATTTATAAATGTAAATTCAATACTTTCAATAGTTTACATACATGTTTAATTTAAATACATGTGTTATGTTGGATATATATGAATTTTATGTTTTATATTTATATGTACATGTGTTTGATTCAACACATGAATGATGTTTGATTACATGTTTATGAAAGTTATGAATGATGTAAATTTGACACATGTGAGCTATATAATTAAGACCTATGTTTGATTGAATCTTACTTATATTTAAATGTACATTTGATAATAGTTGTGCACATAATTTTAATTTAATGTTGTTGTACTTTAAGTATATTTTATATTTAAAACATGTGTCCTAATGTAACATGCAAATTCAATGTACACACATTCATATTCCAAAGTTAGAGTACTTCCAAATGACCTAGAATTAATCAACTTAGAGATTTGATTTAATAAAGTAAATTGTAACATGCATTCAATACACATTCATATTCAGGTAGATAATTAATAAATCATATCCAAGTAAGACATTTTTTAGATATATTATAAATTTTTGAAAATTGCTCCATTCACTATGGGCAACAGTAGGAAAGAATGGAGCTAAGAAAATCTCTGATCTCACCCGTGAAAAATTTAGTACAAATCAAGTGGTTCATCTCTCTCTCAAATAACATTTAATATTCTGTCATGATCATCAGTATCAAGTCTCCACTTACGAATGCCATGTCCTCTCACTAGATGAAGAGATAGGACAATGGCAATAACAAGATGGCTATACTGATATACCTTATTGTTAGGATGATAATCAACAAAATGAATCCCATGTTTAATTATTTTGATTTTCTTCAAATATGTTCCTTGCACAACAACTGAACCTTCACAGACAAGTTCAATAATGTTATATATAATATAGATGTGAAATTAACCATATAAACAAACGTATAAGAAAATCAAAAGTTGGACCTCACTCAAGTTGACTACAGGCTGTGAAACTTAAATATAGTACTAACTTGTGGGAAACATAATTCCATCACTTATTTCATTTTTTGTTAGCTTCATCCTCTCCTTGCATCAACATAGGAAACAGTAACTAACACCTTCCACATTTCCAGGCTCTACTACTACTGCAAAAATATGTCTTGCATTTAAAGTGAACTTTTAAATTGAGGTTTGTAAATATAAATTAAACAAACTTTATTTATGAATTGAGTTTATGAATCCTTTTTAAATTTATTTATATTTATATATACATGTACATAAACACACACATACCAATTTTGATCAAACCTGAAATATGGTCATAATCTGTAGAAATCAATGGAATGTCATCAAAGCTTTCATCCCATACTTCATCATTTGTGTTTGTAACATCTATTGGAACCAAATTCCATTCACTAACATATCCACATTTTTGGTTGATACATTCATCATAGTTTTTAGAAATGCAGTCATAACAAAAGCATGAGTAATCTCTAGTGTACAATGACCACATATTACTATCTGTACTCGTAACTAAATACAGGGATCTTGTTTTGTCTACTCTCTTTCATCCATGGATTGATCTTCTATCAACACCTGAACAATAGAGAGACACGTGTAAAAATTGAAGACAAGTTAAAATCACGCATGCGCACGCATGTGTGTGTGTGTGTATAAGTTAACTTCAATGATCAATAAATTTAAAGCACACATACATAAATTATAACTAGACAACAAGTGATGTTGAAAATTTATACCTGATATCTCCCAGAATACTCGGAAGGGTATGAATTGATTTGATCATGATGATGTGTTATCATGATTTGGTACCAAAAAATGTATCTTGCACCACTCAACTACATCATGAGCATTATTTATACAATATCCCTGATAGTCCGATTGATACTTTCTTAAAGCATGTTTGATACAAGCTCCTACACCATCACGCTCTTCCTTTCCATGTCCACTCTCAAAGAAACTCCAAATATGTATTATCTTTTGGTATCGATGATATCTACATAGTGCATAAAATGGCCTTGCTGATTTAAATTGTGTTGCACATCCATCTAACCAAAAAAAATGGTTTTCAATTTCGATGCCTTTGTTTTCCAAATATCCAAAAAATGTCTTAAAGAACTGCTCAACAAAATGTATGTCATGCTCTTTATCATCACTAATGTGAAAGTGATATTCTTTCTTTATGACCCGTGCTTGATATGTACTTTCAACACCATCCAAACCTAATTGTGCTTGATAAGACACATGTACCAAGATAGTGATATGCTTTGTATAGTAGTATTCTACTTGAAGTTGTTTTTGAGAAACAAAGGAGTAATTCTCTGTAACATCAACAACAAATAAAATTGTTCCAACTACAAAAGTTTTTTTTAGTATTTGGAACTATTTTGCTTGTTGTGTACTCTAAATAGTGCACTTTTATGAATCATTACAATCAAGAACACTCAAGAATGAGGTCTCAAAAATTGATCCATAGCTCCCTAGGTAGGGAGTGAAAGGGTGTTTAAGAATGCTCTCAGCTAGAGCTATTAAGCCAATAACCTTGCTAGTAAACCATACAATGGGAGATTCAATGAGACAAGGGAAAGAATGCCAATATCTTCAAGAATCAAATGAAATGCAATGCAAGCTAGATTAAGATGAATATGCAAGCTAAACTATGGAAATGAAAGAACAAGTATTACAAAGCCTCCTAGTTAAGCTAGATGAATTAATCTAAAGCATAAAGGAAACTAAGCTAAGTATGAAGCTATGAATGTCATGATAATGCAAGAAATGAAACTATGATAACATGTAGATGCAAAAGCCAAGAATGCTCCAAATCTTCAAAAAGCTCCAAAGTGACCTAGAAAACCTACAACATAACATTAGCATAAAAAGTTGGGGTTCTAGAATGAAGAAGAGAGCTCTCCTTTTATAAGAAATGAGAAGGAATGGACCATGGAGATTAAGAAGCAAAAGATTTAATCAACGGTGGAGGATCAAAGAGGAGAAATCCATGTGCATAAGTATCCTCCAATGAGAAAATAACAGTTGACTTTTGTGTCCATATGAGACAAAAAGTGTTTTTTCCCTTTTTATAAAATAAGAATAATGCTTTATTTGTGCAACTTAGGATAAGAGGAAAAGTGGGGGGATTTTTATTTAATTAAAAGAGGAGGAAACTCCTTTTAATTAAATAAAGACTTTAGGATAAAATGGTTAGCCCATAGAAAATAATCGAATAAATGATAGAACTAGGATTTGATGAAGAATAAGCAATTGATGATTTTAGCACATAATGCTAGCAAGGGGCTAATAGTCTAGATGACCATTTTTAGGTGTATACATTTGCCTCTCTTTGACTAATGTGTGATTGATCTAGGAACACATTACGTCAAAGAATAGATCAGCCAAGAAAGCAATAGATAGCGGTCTAACTCCAAAGAATGAAGTGCAGAGAAATAGCAAATCCTGCATGATCAACCTGGTAGTGATAGTACTAAACACTTAGGAAAGAGATGGATAGTATCAGAACTCGAGATGAGAACTAACATATCAAGCACAAAGATAGATCGATCAGAGCAAATGGAATGGTCAAGCATATGCTTTGGAGAATAGCCAATAGGATATGATGTGTCTACCCCCTTAAGATCAAAATTGAAATGAGGTAGAGGGAAGGTAGAAGCAAGAGAAACATGATCAAATCACTAGAAATCATAATCGAAGATGAAAGATAAGAGAATAACCATCAAGTAGTGAAGATATGCCCCAGTCAAGACCTCAGAGAGATGAAATGAAATGAATGAAAGACTAGAAGGGTGAGAGAGATGGAGATGAAGAAGGAAAGGATGCCCCAGTGAAGATCAAAGGATCAGGCCTCAAAATGTCAGCCAACTATGTCGAAGAAGGAGAAATGTGATTTTGACGATCAAGGTGAACTCAGATTTTGGTTTCGATCCCGAAATGAATAGAGAATGATGTGAGATGAAAGACAAGAAGTGAAAGACATGATTGAGAAGAAGAAAAAGGTGAGAACAGTTTGATTAACAAGTCCGTGAAAGATAAAGGAGAGCTCTCTCCATATGCAAGATGCAAAACTAACTAACATGAACCTAAAAATGCAAGCTACATGAAAAGTGGTTTACTTGCAAGGTCACAAAGCTAATAGACATCTAATAATCATCATCGAGCATTATTGGTAGCGTCACAAGATCATACAATACACACTAGTATAACTATGTGAATCTAAATATGATCTATATCAGATAGAAATGTGGAAATCCCACCTAGGCATCAAAGACATATAGGTCAAGATGACTAGTGCAGTGAGATTACCTAAGTTTGATATGGCAAGATTATGCTCACATCGAGACACAAGAAAGTCAAGATGACTATAAGCATGCACTTGCAAAAAATAGTCAAGGATAATACCTTGTAGATCCCAATGTCAAGTGGAACAAGCATAAATGCTAATGATAGTGAGGACTAACAAAATATACCCACAAGAAGAAAGAAAATAAAACATGTTCGCATGCCCCACTCTTCTAGCTCAGCATCATCGAAAACTATTAGGGATAGAAAACTTAGCAAAGAAATCATCATAGACAACACACAAAGAAATAAAGAAAATGTCAGCAAGTCAAGTGTTTAAGTGTGTGTGTGTAGGTCATAGAGTCAATCTTTGAGTATCGCATCTACCAGTGAGAAATATCATATCATGCTAGATTGTGGGTAAGACATCTGATAAGTGTTGAGAAACACTTGACGCTAGGGTAGTGTTGAAAAACACTATTGGGGTGGTGTTGAAAAACACCATTTGTGAGGTGCCTAAGAAACCCAAATGCACAAAGAGACCAAAGATAAGCTAGAACAACGTATGCCCCCAAGACTAAGACAAGAGTCAATTCCAGGCTAGGAGAGGCAAAGCGAGAAGTGGAGCGAAAGAATGCCACACAAGGTTGATAGACGTAGGTGAAAGGATCTCAAGCAGTGCCTGTTTCCAAGTTTTTACCACTTGATAGATTTTTAATTTTTTAATTTTTTTGGTGAGACATCAAAGCGCCTATTGCTAGGTTTTCACTAGGATGTTCATTTTTTCAGTACTTTTTATGCTTTTTAGGATTTTTTCAGCATCATATATGAATTTTTTTAGGATCAATAAAAATATGTACAAAGAGCTCAAGGACCTTAAGCATAGAAATTTTGCAATTGTAGAACATTGATAGGCTTGGTAAGCTCGGCTTCCTCTGATGTAGATAACTGAGAGGCACTAGACCCAAATGTTGCTATGATAATACAAGGTCCTAACCAATAGGAACCAGCCCTAAGCAATGTCCAAGCTAATGCAAGGTCGTTAAAGTGTGATCCACATATACCGTCATGGACTTCAGCTAGCACTTTTTCTGACTCCTCTATTTCTAGACACTTAAGGAGAGTTTCGTCTAGACCCTTCCTATACAAGTCACCAAAGATGAGGGTAAAGTGTGAGGCGTGATGGATGAGATTTTCAAGGATAACGTGATCTTGGAAATAGGAAAATATGATGGTAGCATAAGGACTATAAGCAAGATAGTGTAATTTTTCCACCAAGAACTTAAAGCATGATTTATGCCTTTTCAATTGTAAAATGGATGTCAAAGTAACCATGACATTAGCAACTTTATTTGCAGATAAGTTCACCATGTACTTGTAAAGAATCAACTTTTCATCTTTTATTTGATAATCATCATTTTTGAGCAGGTCTTTATTTTTACTTTGTTGAGGTTTGGATACCACCACAATGTGGTTTTTGCCATCTGACCATTGCTCTTTTCTTTTGATTTGATGATTGAGATACTTGATTTCTGATTCAGTCCTTTTTGTTGTTGGTTCGCTGGTGGAAGAAGTAATAGGTTCAATGGCATGTTGATCTTGGGTGGACCAAGCTATGAGATCTAATTTTGCGAGATGAAATGAAGTGACTGGTTCAATAGCATTTATGTGAGGGATGTCATCTCTGGTGACAAGAGAGGTCGAGCCTATAGGGTAAGCTCCAAAAGTGTTAAGATCTAGACTTGTCATAGAAGGACTAGCGTGGTCCACTAAAGCAATACATGGATTAAACTCATCAGACCCTACGTGAGACTCATCAACTACGTCGGGTTGGTCACCATAAGTATGAACCACATCCACTTCCATATCCATAGTGGAAGATCCATTGGAGAGGGTATCCCATTCATATTCATTTGAATCTGTTGTTACGCTTCTACTAGGATGCTTTCACCAAGAAGGTTTAGGACCTTTAGAAGTAGAGGCTTCAACGTCATTATTTGTGAGATCTCCTCTTTTCATTAACCACAAAATATTCCTATGTTGTTGGCTTCTAGGTGTAGTAGCTTTAGCTATGTCCTTAGTAGGTATGTGTTCTTCTCCCCAAAGGAGTGAAGTAGAAGGAAGATTGTCTCCCATTTGAGCCATAGTGTGCAGTGGTGATTCATCTGTATCTATGTTTGAATCACTAATCATGGGAGCATTTCTAGAACATGTAGGGAGGTCATCATCGGCATCATATCCTAGACCTATTGTAATCTTAGAGGGTCGGCCATTAGTATGACTCAAAGGCTCAACTAGGGCATGTCCATTAGCATTTATAGGTCCATGACCTTGATAGCCCATTTTTTGCAAAAATTTATAGCCTTTACCATAGCGCTTAGGAGAAATAGGAGTAGCAATAGTGGTACTATCTTCTTCATCTCTATAGATCCATTCTCTAACAGCTTGTTCTTCTCTTTCTGCATCTAGGGGTACAGATGCTTGAAAAAAATTACCAAAAATTGTCATGGTAGAAGTAGAAGGCTTCATCTTATCAGAAGGTCTCCCATATGATCTAGGAGAAGTAGGCATAGTAGCAAGGGAATCTAGTGTGTATTCACCCATAGCAAGGCTCATCATCTTAAATGTTTTCTCAGCAACAACCAGGGATGCAATAGGATCATTAGAAGGTTTCTTATGAGGAACAAACATTTTAGCAGTAGCAAGAGCATTAATAGCAATAGAATGATCCTCTGGAATAATAATTTCAGCTCCGTTATGAGGGAATTTGATGCACTGATGGTATGTAGAAGGAACAGCTTTCATGTCATGGATCCAAGGATGACCCAAAAGAATGTTATAAGCAAGTGGGATGTCCAACACTTGGAACATGATATCTTTTTTGACAGAGCCCACTCAAATAGGTAGCATGACAAGACCTTTGGAAGATCTTTCAACTTCATCATATGCTTTTATAGTGATTTTCCACTTAGGATCGACAACAAATTCTGACAAACCCAGTTTTTGTATGACATTGAAAGAAATAATATTTAACCTAGCACCATTGTCTATTAGGACTCGAAAGACTCGGGTGTGGTAGACCATAACTTCAATGTGTAAGGCAAGGTTGTGAGGGTGGTTAAGAGATGTGTCATTTGCTTCAGAGAAGGAGAGATAATGAGGTGATGAGATGTGGTTAACCATAGCCTAGAACCTATCTGGGTCAATGTCATTAGGGACATTAGCTATACGCAAAGCCTTTTCAAGGATCTCCTTGTGCAAAGGGGATAGCTCAAGCAACTCAAAAATAGATATCTGTGTGGGTGTCCATTGCAATTGATGGACAAGATCATAGCTAGACAAAGTTGATGGAACTATCGGTTTGGAAGATGAGGCTTGTTTAGGATCATGTGTAGTTTTAAGGACTAGTTTAGCTTGCCCCCTAGTAACAGCATTTAGTGCTTCACTTCAGGAAGATGAACTACCACGTGTTTGCAAGACCAAATTTGGCATACCATGATTAGCTTTATTATCATCTTGAGATCTCATCATAAGAACACTCTCAATGGGCTATACCATGTTGATCACAGGCGAATCAGAAGTATATGTATAGTTGATCTTAGCATCATGATTCTTCTTATTTGGTTGAGAGGACTCTCCCTTGTCATACTTAGGTAGAGGATCTTTGAAAGCTATGTGATCAAAATTTTTAACTAAGCCATCTATGAGAATTGTGTTTTCATCAATGAGATCTTGTATAGCATCTTTAAGTGTGAAGCAATTGTCAGTCTTATGTCCCTTGTTTCTATGATAGTGGCAGTAATGATCCTCTCTCCACCAATTAGGCTTAGCTGGCAGATCACAGGGATGAGTTTTCTCAAGAAGTGTAAGATAATTATTGGCAACCAAAGTCTTAAAAATCACATCATATGGTTCAGCCAATGGGGTATAGACCCATTGTCGAAATTGCTTCTTTGGCTTATCTGCATTCTGAGGCTTAGGAGCATTTTGAGTGTTGGTAGCTTCTTATTGTTTTGCTGCGTAGATGGCATTAGAAAGGTTGAAAGTAGGCTCTTTAGCTTTAGGGACATCTACAACCCCATCATTAACAACATACTTGTTTCTATTCCAAGGTTTTCTCTTATCTTTGCCATTGCCTCTAGTATCTTTATTTATAACAATATCTCCCTTTCTAATGGCCACATCCTCAATCCGATATGCACTTTCAACCATGTCATTGAAAGAGGAGAATAGTTGTTTCCTTAGATCATAATACAGCTCAAGCACAAGAGTGTTGACAAAAATGTCAATCTTTTCTCTCTCGGGTAGTTGACAAGGATATCGAGAATACAATGACCTCCAACATTGAAAATAAGTAGCAAATAACTCTCCTTGGTTTTGTCTCAAAGCACCAAGATCTATCATGGTGATAGGCTATTGGATATTGTATGAATAGTGTTGTGTGAAGCACATAGCCAACTCATCAAAAGTCTTCAAAGGAGGTGTCAACTTTGCAAACCATTCTAAAGCTTGTCCTCTTAAGCTTTGAGGGAATAATCATAGCAAAAATGTGTCTTCGTGAAGGAAGTCCATGCTAAGAGCATAAAAGTGACGCACATGGTCATGGGGATCACCATTTCCATCATACTTGTCATACTTAGGAACCTCAATATCCCTAGGAAACGGGACCATGTATAGACTCCTATCAAATGGAAGAGCACAAATAGATTCCACAAAGGAAACCTTTGGAGGATACTTGTGCACATGGATTGCTCCTCTTTGATGCTCCACCATTGATTAAATTTTTTGCCTCTTAATCTCCATGGTCCATTCCTTCTCATTTCTTATAAAAGGAGAGCTCTCTTCTTCATTCTAGAACCCCAACTTTTTATGCTAATGTTATGTTGTAGGTTTTCTAGGTCACTTTGGAGATTTTTGAAGATTTGGAGCATTCTTGGCTTTTGCATCTACATGTTATCATAGTTTCATACTTAGCTTAGTCTTCTTTTTATAAAATAAGAATAATGCTTTATTTGTGCAACTTAGGATAAGAGGAAAAGTGGGGGGATTTTTATTTAATTAAAAGAGGAGGAAACTCCTTTTAATTAAATAAAGACTTTAGGATAAAATGGTTAGCCCATAGAAAATAATCGAATAAATGATAGAACTAGGATTTGATCAAGAATAAGCAATTGATGATTTTAGCACATAATGCTAGCAAGGGGCTAATAGTCTAGATGACCATTTTTAGGTGTATACACCTGTCATTTAGCAACAAAAACATGACGTATATATGGTTGAATCAATTTATGAAAATTCTCCATAAATGTTGCAACATGTATCTCATCTTCTACATATTCCAACCTTGTTGATCCTTTCCTAACTTTTTTTTCAAACTTTATGTACGTGTATCTCTTAGATTTTACCATCATTTTCATGTCAGTATCTTCAAGTCTTAAAGGAAATTTAGCCAAATCCCCACATGTTTGACAAGTTCCTCTCATGCAATCTATTTCAGGTATTTCATGATCAATTGATTTGTTACATAATATTGATGCTATGAATTGGCTTGGACATTTAGGAAAATCATTTTGAGAACCACCACTTTCTTCTATCATCTTTCTAAACCCTTGATAGTAGAGATCGAATTCAATATGATATTGACAACAACAAGTTTCAAAATATTTATTTGTCTTTACAAAAAATGGCTTTAATCTTTCAAACATTATTTGTCCAATCTTAATGTCAAGATTTGAGTTACAAAATGAGAGATACAATTCATGTTGTGTGGTGTCCAACCAATATTTTGTGTGCTGGAAATATTCCTTAGGCCCAGTCCTCTTCTCGATAACCTCTTTTGTATTTGGTGAAGGATGAGTATGATCAGTCCAAGATGACATAATTAAGTTCCTAATTGTTTCATTAATCCTACCAGACCAAGGAGCTCTACACATTAGTGCCCAATTACCTTCCAATGTAGTATCATCCAAATTGATTTTTCTTTTCAAATAATGTGTCATTGTCTTCCTACTGTACCCGATATGAGATGAAAGTGAAGAAATTTGTCTTCTTTGGGACATTTTTTTATTTAAAATAGATGTCAGTATCACTCTTCTTGAAATGAACCTATCTGTAGATCTAGTTGTTTTTCCAATGGAATGCAAACCTTCCTTAACACTGTCAACAATATTTTTTTGTACGTTACATGATTTTAACTTTTTAAAACTTTCATCTGCATACAACAATTTTAATGTCTCTTTTAACTCATCTTTAAGAAGTATAATTGATAATAGTTGAGTTTTTTCAAGTGTACCAAGATTCTCAAATTATTTCATTATTTGCTTAGACTTTTTATTCAATGCCCTCTTTCTAATATTTATGGGTTGTTTAGCATAATCTCTCAATTTTCCACATCCATTTCAATTAAATGATCTATGCTTTTACAATTAATTTTTCTCTTCAACAATTGGAGTAGACTATCATTCTCATATGTTTCTTCCACTTCCGCTACAAACAAAATAAAAAAAATCTTAATATCTCATCTTAAGGGGACCTTCATGAAATAAGTATTTAGAAGCTTAAATGTCAAAGGTAATAATTTATAAACTAATGAGAGAAACACATAATTTTTTGAACTTGGGTTGACCCTTCTCTAAAGTCCATTAATTCAACCTGGGATTCCCCTTGCCCAACATTTTCATCATCAAAGGCTGCGTGTACACAACAAAAAAAATAACTTCTTAAGGGGAAAGACCCAAAATGCATATTCACCACTAAGAGACTAAATTGAGATAGTGATAGAGATTCAGTGAGAGAGAGATGTGTACTTGTTTGATATTATGAGAGTTGTTCTTGTTGAGCTTGTGATGACCCTTCTCCATCTTCTGAAGGTTTTTCTTGTGGAGCTTGTGATGACCCTTCTCCAACTTCTGAAGCTTGGGCTTGTTGAGCTTGTGATGACCCTTCTCCAACTTCAGAAGGTTTTTCTTCTTGAGCATTTCCTACATACGAAGTAAAAATTATTAAACAAAAACTTTCGAATGAAGTTAGGTCTAACTAGGTTCATATTAAGTCAAAATAGGTCCTAATAGGTCTAGTTGGGTCCTAATAGGTCTTAATTGGTCTAATTAAGTCTAATTAAGTCCTAATTGGTCTAATTAAATCTAATTAGGTCCTAATTGGTCTAACTAAGTCTAATTAGGTCCTAATTGGTCTAATTAAGTCTAATTAGGTCCTAATTGGTCTAATTAAGTCTAATTAGGTTTAATTAAGTCTAATTAGGTCCTAATAGGTATAAATAGGACCTAATAGGTATATAGAGGTCCTAATGGGTCTAATTGGGTCCTAATAGGTCTAATTAAGTCTAATTAAGTCATAATTGGTCTAATTAAGTCTAATTAGATCCTAATTGATCTAATTAAGTCTTTAATTAAGTCTAATTAGGTCCTAATAGGTATAAATAAGACCTAATGGGTATAAAGAGGTCATAATGGGTCTAATTGGGTACTAATAAGTCATAGTAGGTCGTAATAGGTTCATATTATATCTAATTGGTCTAACTAGGTTCATATTAAGTCAAAAGAGGTACTAATAGGTCTAATTGGGTCTAATTGGGTCCTAATTGGGTCTAATTGGGTCCTAATTGGGTCCTAATGGGTATAATTGGGTCCTAATAGGTCTAATTGGGTCCTAATAGGTCCTAATTGGTCTAGGATTAAGTCTAATTAGGTCCTAATTGGTCTAATTGAATCTAATTAGGTTCTAATTGGTCTAATTAAGTCTAATTAGGTCCTAATTGATCTAATTAAGTCTAATTAGGTCCTAATAGGTATAAATAGGTCCTAATAGGTTCATATTTTAGTCCTAATAGGTCTAATTTGGTGTAAATGGGTCCTAATTGGGTCCTAGTGTATCTAATTGGGTCCTAATTGGTCCTAATAGGTCTAATTGGGTCAAATTAGGTCCTAATTAGGTCTAATTGGTCCTAATTGGTCATAATAGGTCTAATTGGGTATGATTGGGTCCTAATAGGTCCTAATTGGTCTAGAATTAATTTTGAATATGTCCTAATTGCTCTAATTAAGTCTAATTAGGTCCTAATTGGTCTAATTAAGTCTAATTAGGTCCTAATTGGTCTAATTAAGTCTAATTGGGTTCTAATAGGTTCATATTATGTCTAATTAGGTCCTAATTGGTATAATTAAGTTTAATTGGGTCTTAATAGGTCATATTAGGTCCTAATAGGTTCATATTATGTCTAATTGGTCTAACTAGGTTCATATTAAGTCAAAATAGGTCCTAATATGTTCATATTTTAGTTAGGTAATAGGTCCTAATAGGGCTACTTGGGTGTAATTGGGTGTAATTGGGTCCTAATTGATCCTAATTGGTCCTAATAGGTCTAATTAGGTCTAATTGGGTCTAATTAGGTTCTAATTAGGTCTAATTGGTCCTAATGGGTCTAATTAGGTCGAATTGGATCCTAATTGGTCTAGAATTAAGTCTAATTAGGTCCTAATTGGTCTAATTAAGTCTAATTAGGTCATAACTGGTCTAATTAAGTCTAATTAGGCCCTAATAGGTCATATTATGTCTAATTAGGTCCTAATTGGTCTAATTAAGTCTAATTGGGTCCTAATAGGTCATATTAGGTCCTAATAGGTTAATATTATATCTAATTGGTCTAACTAGGTTCATATTAAGTCAAAATAGGTCCTAATAGGTTCATATTTTAGTCCTAATAGGTCTAATTGAGTCTAATTGGGTCCTAATTGATTCCTAGTGGGTCCAATTGGGTCCTAATTGCTCCTAATTGGTCCTAATAGGTCCAATTGGGTCTAATTAGGTCTAATTAGGTCCTAATTAGGTCTAATTGGGTCTAATTGGGTCCTAATTAGGTCTAATTAGTCCTAATTGGTCCTAATAAGTCCTAGTCATGTCTAGTTAGGTCTGATAGGTCCTAATAGGTCATAGCTAGGTCTAGTTAGGTTTAATAGGTCCTAATACCTGTCTAGCTAGGTTTAATTGGTCTAGTTAGACCTCTAATTGGTCCTAATAGGTCATGTAATTGGTCCTAATTGGTCTAATAGGTCCTAATAGGTCCTAGTTAGGTAGATAGTTAGGTCTAATTGGTCTAATAGGACCAAATAGGTCTAGAGTTAGGTCTAGTTACGTCTAATTGGTCCTAATTATTCCTAATAGGTCCTAATTGGTCTAGTTACCTATCTAATTGGTCCTAATGGGTCTAGCTAGGTTTAGTTAGGTCTATTTGGACCTAATAGGTCCTAATACATCTAATATGTCAGGCTAATAAGTCCTAATAGGTATAATTGGTCCTAATAGGTCCTAGTTAGGTCTACTTGGTCCTAATAGGTCTAGTTAGGTCTAATTAGACCTCTAACTAGTCCTAATAGGTCCTAATTGGTAATAATTAGTCTTATTAGGTCTAATTAGCTCTAAAATTAGGTATTACAATATCACATTTACATGATTCATTAAGACAAGTCCTGACCATCAACTTAAAATATCTAGAGAGAGAGACAAAGACATACCTTGTTTCCTACGATAATATCTTTCTCGTGCTTCTTCATGTAGTCTTTGTTGAGCCTCTTTTGAATAATGTCGTGTACTCTTGTTTAGCCTTCTCTTTTTATTTCCCATCACAACTTACAAAATTGTTCCACCAAAATGTCTTCCTTCTCCTAAATGCGAATTATTTTGTAGCTTTCGAGTTAAAGAAATGAGAAAAATATACATTTATTTATATGTAATCATTATTAACCTGAAATGACACCAAATAGGCCAACCTAGGTTTCTATCAAAATTCAAAGTTTACTTTCGATCGAAAGTAAGTTAGTGATGGCTACAATTGGCATCAAACTGGAAAGTAATTTCGATAGAAAGTACTTATTGAAAGTACTTTCTATCGAAACTCAAAAGTTTTGATGGAAAGTACCTAGCTTAGGCCATGTTTGCAAACTATGAATAAATTCTGAGAATTTCATGGCTTTGGACCTCAAGCACGATGATCAAATGGAAGAATAAGAAGATGTCCTTTTGCATACAACAAGTACTGGGAACTAGCTTTCTAACGATTGTATATTCAACTATTTTTTAATTTATTATGTGTATGGTTTTTGATGTTAATCAAATGTAGTTTTTTATCAAACATAAACCTCTAAGTTTGATGTTCAATGAAAAATAGTAAAAAAGAGATTTATTTTTTTAAAAAATAACAATGCCCTCCATCTTTGAGTCTACTTTCTATCAATTTTTTTTTTGAAATTTGATAAATACACAAGTTATAAGCTATGTAGTTAAGGTATGTCAAAATTATGGTTTAGTCAACTTCAAACATTAATGAAATATGCAATAATCATGATAATGTTGTCAAACCAATTGCATGCCCTCCATATGGATGTTGTGAAACTAAATTCAAAAGAATCACATTCATATCTATTTTACAAAAAAAGTTATGCTCTTTTAAAACAATGTTAGTCTTTGAAAATGACATTTTCAGCACCATACTAGTTTTCGTCAGAGAAAGAAAAAACATATTTAGAACGGTTCAACGAAAACATGCATCCGAATCTGAAAGATGTTTTCAAAATGTAGAGTTCAGTGTCCGTTCAGGAAAAAAAGTGTAACTCACTATTGTGGGTTCACCCATATATTATTTTTACAATATATATGTTTTGGGCATTAGTAGACTTTATAAATTAATTGGTGTTAAAGTGCAATAGGAGGCACTCAATTCATTTTAAAAAGAATTTCAAAATATTTAAAATAAAAATCATTTAGTTTCTAAGAGGATTTGATATCATTGTTAAACATGTTTTGATTATTTATATTTGTTCAATTGACATTGTGAAAGTATATAAATGGTTTTTAAAATGTTAGCAATTATTATAGAACACATGTATTAAATCCATTGAAGCATTTTCATTAAAAAAAATATGTTACATCAATTGTCTTCTAGAAATTTCTATATGTTTTCTTCAACCTTAGGCTTGGCAAGTTGTTTACCCTTCTTCATTTTCTCATAAAAGTCATATGTGAATGGTGGCATTATTCTCCAATCTTCTAGAGATTTTACACGAGATACTACCACAAATGTCAAACCAATTCTTTCTCTTGGTCCTATATCAATTGTGGCTTTTGAAAGTGTCAAACCCCAAGATTTATGTATTGTTAATGTCCTTGCCAATATTAATGGTAATTGAAATGTCCTACCCCTTTGTATTGGTATTATTGGAACTATAGTTGGATGATAATCATCAAATGGTATTCGTAAATAATTATCAAACCCAACCATCACATATGTTGGTGGTTGAGCTGGAGTACTTCTTGGCTTGTAGACAATCTTTCAAACATATCCAAGAGCTCCATTTACAAGACCTTCTTGTATCGAAAGATTTGATGTCAATATCATGGGCTTGAATTCTTACTAATCAATAATTCTAGATCAATTTCATCATTTGAATAATCTTCTGTTGTATTGACACTTCTTGATAGTGTTTCAAAATTGTGAGCAACAAGATGCTTCAATGAATATAACATTTTTTTGTTATGATTTTGAACATTGCCATTTATACAGAACAAATGGGCAGTATTGTCAAACTCTTCATTTCTTGCAACATCTATGTTAAATAGGGTTTCTTGTCATAAACAACCTCCAATCATTAATTTGTGGGTTTTCATCCCTCAAATTTGTTAGAAGTTGATGAAATATTTTTTGTTGAATTTCTTATCCATCTTGTCTGAATATTTTATCTAATGTAACCACAGTTTGAATTCCCCCCACAACAACTTTTCTCGTTTGTTGCTATCATATGTTGGTCGATCATTCACTAGAGGCAACTGGCACAAATCTCCAACCAAAATTATAGATATACCTAAAACATAATTGATAATAGCTATTTTTAAATGATATAGTAATATACTATATCAATTTAGTAAAATCAAGAGTTATATTAAAAATTATATAAAATAGGTGCCCTCATTAGTAAAAAAGAAAAAGTATACCTGTAAAGTTTATGTGTGCACTTTGAAAGAATGATTGTCTAAGTTGAGAGTCTATGTGTTCAAGCATTTACTAACCTATGAATCTCATTTCATCAATACAAATGTATTTGATATGTACTATCTCTCCTTGAAAATTTAAAAGTCTTGTTCCTTCTAGTTGAGAAAAATCTCATACCGGGATTCTCAATTTTGAATGAACTATAGAGGCTCCTATATTGAATGTTGCAACTTCTGTTAAGAGTAATAGAAGGGTTGGAAAAGATGATAGAGATTCATTTTTAAGTTATTGACTGATGACACCAATTAGATATGACTTTCTTATTCCTGTTGTTCTTTTGATTATCATGAATAACGATAGTAAATTTTGATTCATATGGTAGTGTCATTATTACATCAATTGCTTTTTTTTGTTTACAACTAAGGGTTGTGTAGTTGATCCATTGTGGTATATCATCATGTATGAGATATCCATGATCTCTTGTATTGTTTATGAAATTGATTGCTCGAGCCATGTACTCTTCACCTTGATATTCATGAGACCAATTTGTACATCTATCAATGTCCCTCCTCCCAACATATATATTCCAAAAGCTTGTATATTTTGACCATTATGTAGTCTAGATATAATTTATCATTCATGTTCTATGATATTACCTTGAACAACATCATTGTCTACATTTTTAGAATCATTGATATTCTCAACATTTTCTACAATTGATGTTTGTTCGACATGCCAAGGATTATAATTGAATGACTCCCACATTTCCACTATGGAGTCATTATCATGACCAATATCTCTTTCCATGTCATAAAAAGATTTACAAGTGATAACATTGATAAACAAAAGTCAATCCATTTATTTGAATCATGTGGAGGAATGGATACAAACCTAGGAAAAACTCTAAAAATAAATGCATGTTGCCTTGGCTCCCATTTTTTTCCCCTTCGTCTTTTAGGGTTTATAAATCCATGATTTGGTTGCACATCAATTAGTGAAACACCTTCCATAGAATAAGGCCTTGTTATATACCCATCAATTAGAGCTTTTTTTTGTTCTTCATTGTTCTCTTCATAATTCATAGTTACAGGTTTGAACACCTCATGTGAAACATTTAGATTAACAAATATTCTAATTCTCTCTACTAATAGAAGTTCTATCAACATGTGACATGTTTCTTAAGATCTAATGTCTCTTTCTATAATTATCTCAGCTAGAAGCCTTGTATATACTCATGCAACTAAATCATTAGGATTTTCCATGTTTGAAAGATACATAAACATTTGGTAGTATGTTTCTGAGCTTCTCTATGATTTTGTTGCATATTCTAGAATATCTTTGATTACAAAAAACTTGCAAGGAATAGGTTTCCAATTTATATATGTTCTCCATAGTTGCAATATGTGGCAATTATGTTAATTCACTCTATCATCATTTATTGTTGGTTCATTTTTTTTTCTCTCCAGTTTGTATGTCTTCGTATAATTTGGATCCCTCCATATTCAATGACCAAGGAGAATTGTACCTACAATAAATAATAAAACCTCATCATGTTTAATACTTGACATATTTTTAATATTTGAATTTTATATAAAATTTTTACACAATGAAGTAGTTACCTACAAACCATCTTTCCTCATTTTTTTCATAGGCATGCACTCTCCCTATACAATGTGTGTTGCTCTAGACAATTTAGTATCTCTTCATAGTCATTATCAACATCCATCTTTGTAAGTTGTCATGTATTCTTCAGACATGGATGTTGAAGAAAAATGTGGTTTTCCTACAATTGGAAATAAAATGAATGTATTAGCCATACCATCTTGACTATAGTTTATGTGATATGTAATATACACATTTAAATGTTAATATTCATGCTTGTACATTTGGATGATGCTGACCTTGTCTAGGATTCCATCCATGAATATGTTGGCATTTTCATGATCGTTGTGATCAATTTTTTTGGAGTTGTGCAAGAACATTGGAAAGTGTGATGCAGTTTGAATTTTGTTTGTCAAATTGATGTGTGGTTTGAATTGGCGATCAAACAAATCTTGTCATCAATGGATTTGGTTTTGGTAACACATTTTGGCAGATCTAAGATGAAATTAAAATGTAATTAAGGTTGTTTTTCCACCATAAGTCGTAAAACATTTTATATATCATTTTGATGTATTATGAGAAGTGTGTGTGGAAGAGAGAAAATATTTTATATATCATTTTGATGTATTGTGAGAAGTGTGTGTGGAAGAGAAAGATTATAAATGCAGTTGTGTGATTGTAGGGTTTGGATGGTCTGAGTGTAAAGAAGAGATTGAGATTGAACTAGATCTATACTAGCAGAGGAAGAGTGTTATTTTCTCATACCACATTCACTTGTTGATTCCTAACAATTTCATTAAGATAAAATCCCTTAACCGGGTAGACCCTAACAAGTCTGATTTGTAAATCCTTTAACCAAGTGACTCTTTAATTAGGGTTTGAAATCCCTTAATAGGGTTATTCCTAATAGGGTAAAGCTCCTAATTGTGATAGAGGTAAATCCCTTAACCAAGTGGCTCCTGACAGGGTCTTTCTCTTAATCAGACATGTGTAAGCTCCTAATAGGACAAAACTTTTAATTGGGTGTATTTTATAAGAGTGCATAATTATTTGTGGGTGCCATCTCCACATGTGGTTTTTCTCCGTTGGGTTTCCATGAGAAAAATATTGGTGGTATTGTGTTGCATGGTTGTGGATGTTCATCTTCATCGGTTTTTTTATTCATGCAATGGATGTTAATTGATGCAAGTTTTTGAATGGTTTATGAGAAGTTTAATTTGTTAGATTATTGATTTACTCCCTTCCCCTCTCTATAATCTTGGACCTAATAATACTAACAATTAGTATCAAAGATTTGGTCCTCTTTGTGGTAAACTTAATAGCTTGAGGAAAAGATCCAATGATGAGGAAGGAACCTCCCATGTTTGCTAAAGAAAACTACCTGGTATGGAGTGACAAAATGAAGTTATATCTAAAAGGTATGGGATCACAATATTGGATACATGTCACACACAAGTATACCACTCATGCTGGAAATCTCAATGCAGATCAATTGAAGGAATAATAAGAGAATACTCAAGCACAAGAAGCTATTTTAAGTAACTCATCTGATATTGAATATTTTGATGTCCGTAGACTTGATACTACCTATGATGTTTGGGAAAAGTTGAAACTAATTTATGGTGGAGATATTCATGTGCAAAAATATAAGGAAGATAGCCTCAGAGGTAAGTATGATGACATGAAGATGGTAGGAGAGAACATTGCACAATATGGTCAAAGAATAAAAGTTGTTGTTGCTATTAGAGGTGCTGGTGGAAATATTGAGGAAGATATTGTGGTAAGTAAAATGTTGAGAAATTAAATGTGTTCTTATGCCATTAGAGTATCTAGTATAAATAAGTTGAGAACTTTTGATAGTGTTACTATAGATGGAATGATTGGTAAGCTTACTGCATTTGAGTTAAATAACTTTGATAACAATATTCCAAGAGTTGAGGCAACTTTCAAGGCATTAGTGTCTAATGTACCAGTAAGGAAAGGTAAATAATTAATTCATGATTCTTATTGCATGTCAAGTTATACCTGGTAACTTGAAGCTATCTTGGAAGATAAAAGGAAACAAGGAGATCTTGAAGTACAACTAGCAAAGAGATTCCCTAGAGGGACTGGTAAGTATAAAGACAAGCTACCACTGAAATGGTTTTTCATGTAATAAGATTGGACATATTGTATAGCTAGATGTCCTAATGGTGAATAAAAGGATAAGTTTATAAAGTTTAAGGGAAAAGGGAATAAACAATTCTATGTTGTAATTGATGAAAGAGTTACTGGTGAAGAATCATAATATAGTGAGGAAGAGGAGATTGTATTTGTTGTAGTCAAAGAATATTCATCTAAAGGTGAAAAGGCACTGGTTTCTCACATGGGACACAATGATGAATGAATTATAGATAGCGGGTGCTCACATCACATGACCGATGACAAGAGTAAGTTCATTAAGCTTGATGAGTTTGATGGTGGTGTGGTAAGGTTTGGAAACAATACACCTTATTTTGTTAAAGGAAAAGGCATTATTACTTTGAATGGTAAGAGTAATATAGATGTTTTTTATCTTGTGGATTGTCTAACATATAATGTATAGAGTGTAGGTCTGATAAATGATAAAGGTTAAAAATTGGAATTCAAAGGAGGTATGTACAAAATAATTAGAAGCTCTTGTGATGAGATTTCTATCGATAGGAAAATTGGAGGTAATTTATTCCATCTGAGTAATATTGTGAATAGTTGTTTGGTTGCAAAGTTTGAAGATAGTTGGCTATGAAATAAAAGTTTCTATAATGTAAATTTTGATAGTTTAATCAAAGTGAGTAAGAAAAATGCATTTTGGGGATTGCCACAATTAGTCAAGCCAACCAACATGATGTGTATAGAATGTTAGCTAGGGAAGTTAACTATTTCTACTTTTAAAATAAAGTCTTTTTTATTTGAGGGCATACTTGATTTGGTGCATACTGACCTTTGCGGCCCTATGAGACAAAGAAGTTATCAAGGTGATATATATTTCATATTTTTTATCGATGACTATTCTAGAATGATGTGGATAACCTTCTTGAAGGAGAAGATTGATGCATTCCAAAAATTCAAAGCATTCAAGGCACTAGTTGAGAAGGAATTGGGTAAAAATTTAAAGTGTTTAAGGTCTGGTAGAGGAGGTGAGTTTACTTCTACAAAATCTATTAAGTATTGTGAAGATAATGGAATCAAGAGATAAATGTATGCACAAAGGAATCCACAACAAAATGGTGTTGCAGAGAGGAAGAACAAAACTATAGTTGATGGTGCAAGGACAATGTTGATTCAAGGTGATGTACCAAAAATGTATTAGAGAGAAGCAATTAGTACTAATGTCTACACACTGAACTGGGTGCATTTAAAGAAAGGAACCAATAAGAAATGTTATGAGCTATGGTATGGTCACTCACCTAGTGTTAAATATTTCAAAGTCTTTGGAAGTAGATGTTATATTAAGAGGGATGATTACACAGACAAGTTTGATCCAAAAAGTGATGAAGGTATTTTCTTGTGGTATTGTACTAAAAGTAAAGCATATAAGTGTTTCAATAAGAGAACTAAAAAATTGATTGAGAGTGCAAATGTAAAGGTGGATGAATACCCTGAGAAATCTAGTGATTCAAGAAAGCAAGTGATAGAGGATGATCAAGAGATTATGTATATTGAATCATAATTGCATGAACCAACAGAACAAAACAATGTAGAAGAAGTGATTCAACTAGTAGAAGAAGAATCTCCTAGACCTAAACTGGTAATACCTAGGTATGTAAAGATGAATCACTCTATTGATTAGATTATAGATGATAAGAATGTGGGTTATCTAACTAGAAGAAAAATAAGAGAAAGTACTTGTTTGATTTTTAAGTATGAGCCTAAGACAATGAAGGAAGCAATCAAGGATGAAGATTGGGTAAAAGCTATGGAGGAAGAACATGATCAAATTGAGAATATTGATAAATGAACACTTGTTCCCAGACCTATAGATAAAAATGTGATTGGTACCAAATGGGTTTTCAAAAACTAATTGAATGAAGATAGAGATGTGATTAGAATTAAGGCAAGGCATGTAAGGGCTATGCACAAGAAGACGTACTAGACTATGGAGAGAATTTTTCTCCAGTGGAAAGATTGGAAGGGATAAGAATTATACTTGATTATGTTTCTTATAAAAAGTTCAAAGTTTTTCAAATGGATGTCAAGTCAACTTTCTTGAATGGAATTCTTGAAGAAGTCTACATAGAGCAACCCGATGGTTTTGCATTAATAAAGGACACGGGCTTGATATGAAAGCTACAAAAGGAACTACATGAGCTTGAAAAAGAACCAAGGGCATGGTATGAAAGGTTACATTCTTATCTTTTTAGATCGGTTTTCATAGAACAAGTAATGATAGTAATGTGTACCTAAAAGTTGAAAGAGATAAGTTGTTGATAACTGAAGCATTTATTGATGATATAATATATGGAGGAAATGATTAGATAAGTTTGGCATTTGTTGAAGAGATGAGGAAGCATTTTGAAATGTCAATGATTGGGGAGATCAAATTCTTTATTGGATTGCAAGTTTCACAACTAAAGAATGGTATATACATCAGTCAATCCAAATATATGAAAGAAGTACTCAAGACTTTTGGTATGGATGAATCCAAAAAAGTTGGAACCCCCATGGTAACATGATGTAAATTTGCTAAGGATGATGAATCTTATGTAGTGGATGCTACTTTGTACAGGTCTATGATCGACAATTTTCAGTATGTTGTTCATAGAAGACTAGATATTTCTCAAGAAGTTGGAATAGTGCCCAGATTTCATGAAAATCCTAACAAATCTCATATGGTTACTGTCAAGAGGATATTCAGGTATTTGAAAGGGACATTTGAATATGGTCTATGGTATTCTCATGATAGTGATTTCTCTTTGAGTGTGTTTACTGATACAAATCAAACAAGAAATATTCATGATAGAAAGAGCACACGTGGTGGTGCATTCTTTCTAGTTAAAAGGCTTGTATCTTGGACAAGCAAGAAGAAAAATTGTATCTTGCAATCTACTATAGAAGTAGGTTATGTAGCAGCAACTATAAATTGTACACAAATTGCATGGATGAAGCACATTATTGAAGGTATCAAAGAAAACTTGACTTAACTGGTAACTATGTTTATGAAAATACAACTGTAATAAATATTTCCAAGAATCCAATAATACATTCCAAGACAAAGCACATTGTAATTATCACTTTATGAGAGAGAAAGTGTAGGACAAGGAGGTGAAGTTGGAATATGTACCAACAAAGGAGTAGATAGAAGATATCTTCACAAAGCCACTACCTAAGGATACTTTTGAGTACCTTAGAGGTAAGCTAGGGGTTGTGCCCCTACCTAAACAAAACTAATATATTTATGATGCATCAATCCAATGGATTTATTGCCATATCTTTCATTTTCGATTGATGTTCAGGGGACTACTCCTTAGGGGGAGCAGTTAGAAAGAGATGAAGAAAGTTACAGAAGATTAATACTTGGGCATATTACACCTTTTGCATTTTTGTCAAAGGGGGAGAAGTATCAGTAAAGGGAGAGAGAAATTATGATAGGCAAAGGAGAATAAGAGCCATAGATCAAGAATAGAGAAATACAAATATGTATCATCTAAGGGGGAGTATTTATTTGCTTGGTATTATTAGTGTTGTCGTCAGTGCCAAAGGGGGAGATTGTTGACATAATTGATGCAGAGATAAGTTGAGTATGTTATGGTATGTGTTTTATGTAGATATAATGTTAGGTTGATCAATTATGATGTTGTCATTGATGTCAACTTAGTGTTTGTTGGTTGACAGTGTGCTAGTTATGTTGATGTATATTTAAGAGGTTGAATCCAGAGCCATGGTAAGAGTTGGAGTATCTGATCATAATGGAAGACTAAGTAATGTCTCTAGATGTTGTATATATGACCACACAAGTTCATCATATGTATGATGTAACTTATGATTGGTTGAAGGTTGACATGTCAATAGGAAGAACAAGATGTAGCCAAGGAGGAATGATTTGATGATTGTGTCAAATAGGTTTGGATTTAGGTGTTGTAGTTTAGGATATGTTATCTTAACTATGTTATGGGGGTTTTTTGTGACCATATCATTATTGGTGAATGGAAGTCAAAGTTTCAATGGACAAAAGATCCCTTAGTGAAAAACAAAAGTTCTTAGAATAATCAATCAGCTCCTCAACCAGTGATGTTGTATCATGTTGTGGTAAGTGGTTATGTGTTCCAGGGATCGTAGTGACATGGAAAATGGACGTGGAGTGATGATTTGACATTTTCATGATCATTATGATTGAATTTCTTGGAGTTGTGCAAGAACATTGGAAATTAGGATCTACAAAAGGTGCATACCATTTATATTTATAGCATATGTATGGTACTAGTTAGGATCTACAAAATAGGTAGGATGCTACTGCTTCTTATTGTTAGGATTAGGAACAAGTTGTGTAGGTAACTGAGTAGGCTTAGGGGAACTAGAATTAGTTGTAGGAGGTAGAATTAAGGCTTGCTACTGAGTCGGTGGTTGTAATTAACTAGATAGTTGATTTGGCCATTGTTGACCTCCTCTTCATTTTGAGGTTTTCTACCAATTACCCCAGGGTGGTTTCCATGAACCTTGAGGTTGTGGTAAGCTTCCTTGAGGTTTATTCTAGTTCCCTTGAGGAGGTTGTCACTGGGGTGCAACATTTTGATGATTTGGCCAAGCATTCTGAGGTTTATTCCAAGGTTGAGGTGGATAAACTCTCAAATTTCCATTATATGGGGGTTTCCATTGATTATTATAATCATTTTATTAAGGACCACTAAAAGTTCAAGGGTCTTATGACATACCTTTTTTACTATAAATTATGGTGATGATGATGAAGACCGACTAAGATCATAGATATAAGATATTGTAGAAAGATTATATCATTTATTATCTTTTCATTGATGTCAAGCAATTGATTTCTAATTTATATTGAGTTTACATTTTATTCAGAGTATGATATAAGTTGAATGAGTTAAAGAAGAAGAGGAAGTGAAATGTTGTGAAGTTGAAGAACTTAATTGGACAACTAATAGAGATCATACAATGTTAAGGTTATGTTCATATAATTATTTTCTACTAAACATTGATTATATCAAGTCAGTAAAGAAGATTAGTCAAGTTGGTAAGAAAAATAGTTTGGTTACCGAGCAAGAAAAATTCATTCGATAAAAGGAAAGTAAGTTTTGGTAAAGAGAAAGGAAGTCTAGACACTGAGTAGAAGGTTTTAGTTACCCAGCGAAGTAAACCAAAATTTAGTTGAAGAAAAATAATTTAGCCACCAAGAAGGGAACATAAATTAAATACAAGGATCAAAATGACATTTAATGATGAGCTGGAAGATTATAATGATAAGGAAGAGTTAGTTGAAGAGATATACAATCAAGAAAATTCAAGGTGACGATCTATGGTATAGATCTAAGAGGAAAAAAGTGAAGGTACAAGTTCCAAGAAAGTTCAAGTTCTGAGGTGACGATAAAACATTTTACCGAGCTTTAAATTCATTGAATTAGGTTATGAGGATGATCAGACGGCTGAGATTAATCAAAGGAAAATGTAATAAAGGAAATTAAGAGGAAAAAAAATTATATAAAGGATGAAATTGTATGAGGCAAAGGCTAGCAATTTGAAGTGTTGTTGAGTCACCGAATGATGTTGTGAAGAAGGAAAAGGTTGAAATCAGAGTCAGAAAGTTGAGTTTGTTGAAGTGTTGAAGCCAGTGGAAAGTGAAGGAATGAAGTGAAGACAAAGAGCACACAAGGGATCTAATTAAGAAAAAGGTAGTTGGTAATTTATTCATTGTTTCTTATTAACATTTATAACAGAAAAATCTCTTAATTGAGTGGACCAAATAGTCTTTTTGTAAATCCTTGCAAAAGGTGACATTCTAGAAGAGTGTTTGGAGACCTTTAACTAGGCCACTCCTAAAAGGGTGAAGATCCTAACATATCTAAGGTAAATACCCTAATAGGGTCACATTTAACAATGTACATTATAATATTTAACCAGATTGGCTTTTAACTAAGCTCACTTTAGAAGAGTGAATTATTTTGTGGGTGACAATTCCCACAGTGGTTTTTCCCAAATTGGGTTTCCATGTTGAATATTGGTGTTATATGTGTTGAATGTTTAGTGTGAATGGTATTTTTTGATTGATAAAGTTAATTTATTATTGTCGGTTAATATTGACATGTGTCTGACTGATTTGACACCAAATTGAATCACATAAAGTTTCTAAGGTACAGAGAATCAAGGATTATTGATTCATACCCCCTCTTCATTATATAACAATTGGTATCCGAGCTAAGTACTCTAAAGGGATAATTTTGAAAGACTTGATTAAAAGATCCAAAGATGTGTAGGAGAGAAGTAACAAAGTTAAACAAGGAGACTTCCTCTACATAGAAAAGTAGGATGAGGTTATACCTATTTGGAATTGGAGAATCTGTACTTAACCATTTGGATAATGACTACACTCCACTGCCTCTGAGACCTGACACTTGATCAGATGAGAGAAAAGTAAGAACACAACTCAGTAATGATTTTGCACTTGTTTATGGAGGTGATTTGCACATACAAAAATAAAAGGTTGATAGTCTCAAAGGAAAATTTGATGAGATGAGAATGAAAGAAGAAGAGAACATTGCACAATATAGTTTCAAAATCAAGGAAGTGGTAAGTGCTATCAAAGGTTCTAGTGGAACATTAACTGGGGGTGGTCCCACAATAGTGTGTCCAACTTTGACACAAAGATCAACATTCTGAGAAAAAACTTCACTTTTGAACACTTTTTGTCGCAAAACTATTAGGTATTTGAAGATGATGTAAACTAGAGTCTTTTAGAATTTTCTTTCTAGTTTCTAAATATATTTTTAAAAAAAATTTAAAATTCATTTTTCCTTCTCCTTCGAAAAGTGGTTTGTGTGAAAAACTATGTTTTTAAGGAGTTACTGTCACTTGGATCAACATAACTTTTTTTAAAAATATGATAACGATGTAATTCTTTTGAGATTATATTTTTAACTTAAATATCTAAAGGATGAAATTGGTTTCATTCATTTTGGGTCAATATTTCATAGTTTATTAAGTTCTAAAGTGACAGTAACTATAATTTAGACATAAGGTCACTTGGATCGTTCTAACTTGATCTGTGTATATCAAAATTAATTTTTTCTTTTTTTATAGAAAGGTAACACAAATACTCTTTTCCTACATATTTTTCATAATTTTTATTTTGCAATTTACTATTTTTCCCAAAGTCTTGAAGAGACAGGTTGTTGAATGACCAAATAACCTATGTTTAGTTAAAGTAATATTTAAAAGTGATAATGAACTCAATATGTATTAAAATTATATTCATTAGAAAGCTTGTTCTGAATAGAATCATACTACATAGATAGGTTTTTCAAATGGATTCATTTGATCTACCAAAACATAAAGTCAAAGTGATTTTTTGTCAACATTTTAATAGGTGCAAAGGAGACTCCATTGTAGGTATGAATGAGGAGTATAGATGTATATAGGGTTAAAATGGATTCAACCTTATTTAAAATGTTTAGGGGGAAAAAGGGATCTATTCTCAAACCCAAATTCCCACCAAGGAGATTCAATTCGATTAACCCAAGAGGCTAATGCAGAATCAGATCAATTTGATGGAAAATATGGAAGAAAGAACAAATCTAATGTTTCCCCTAGGTAGAATGTATTATGTTTGATATTGAAATAATTGAAGTGAAAATACTAACCTTGAATTAGGGAAGATCTGGAAAATGCTGAATTCAGGCATCTAGTTCAATTTTTTGAAGATTCTATCACCTATTTTGGACTAGTAATGTCGAGGCGGACAAAACCCAGAAATCTTTTCTCCAAATTCACACAGGTCAACTTTGACCTTTTAAAAGGTCAAAGACCACATTATTTATTTGAAGTCCAATTCTGATTCTATTCACAGATCTTGAAAGATTGTCGAAAAGGGTATCCAAATTTTCTCTCAGATCTAAAATTTTGCACTTGTACCTGCAAGAAAATAAGGGTTTTTGGTTGTATGGTGGGTTTGCCTTAGTCAAACCCCAGTTTAGGAATTAACCTTGAAATTGAATTGAAATATATTGTGCATAAACAAAGTAATTGAAACAAATCACCTCGCTTATGTTGAAGTCCTTGAAGAGGATTCAAATCCTCAAATCCACAAGTAAGAATGCTTTAATGGATGGCAAGATGTCTCTAATCAATGGTATTTTGATCTTCAACACCAATCTTGATTTGATCTTTGCATATGAGAAGGCTTGAATGGATGGAGAAGGGTGAATCTTCAAGGGGGGCTCCAAAGAGATTGAATCCTTCAATGGCTAACAATGGATCTCCTTGATGGATGAATGCTTGAACACTTGAATGCTTGAAGACTTGCTTGCACTTGAGAGCTCTAGATACTTGATTGAGAAAACTTGATGTGAAAATGAGAGAGGAAGGCCTCCTTTTATAGTGATCTAGGGCACACTCTTCTAGATGGGCCACCTTGGAGAATTAAATCTCAATTAGGTCCTCACCTTTAGAAAATATACCTGATTAAATACAATTAAAGGATTTTCCATTTCGGAGCCCGAAATAGTTGACCCAGAGGTGGAGAAATTTTTTTCCCGAAAGCCAAACTGCCAACATTTGAAATTTGAAATCTTGGAGGGAAGAGGTCAAGGTCGAGGTTGACCCTGACCTGGTCAGGGTTGAGTTCGACCCTAGCCTAGTCAGGGTCGAGGTCGACTTTGACCTCAGACCCTAACTTTGCCAAGTTTTGCAGCAGAGGTTCCAAAAGATGTCAGAGATGCAGGATTTGATGTCAGAATAGGACCCAGTGTCCAGAACAGAGAGAAAATCCCCTGATTGATATGATGAAGGACTAGGAGGTCTCATTTCTGAACCCTACCTAGAAAATAGAGCCATGGAAGAGGGAAAATAAAAAAAATTCCATAGGACAATTTCACCTATAATGGAGAAATCAAGCGTGGAGAAGAAGTGGAAAGTGGGGAGAAAGCCAAATACATGCAAAATCCGATCAAGGTGCTTAATATGACCCCAAACCACCTACTTGGAGGGCTAAATGCTCTTAACATGGAAGTGCTTCCATTTTAAGATGACACAAGATGTTATATAAATGTTTTTTTAATCTAACAGGATTTGAGATAACCATTTGTAATTAATTCCTTGAAATAGAACCTATCAAGGCTTAAATCATCATATTTTATTAAAAATGTGTTATTTCAGCAAAAATCAGCATGTCTTAAAAAGTGGGACACACTATTGTGGGACCACCCCTGGAGAAGAAGTGGTGAGAAAAATTCGTAGAACTCTTTCACCCAAATATTCTATTCGAGTCTTTGCTATTCAAGAACTGAGATCCATAGTGAATAATATTATTACTCTTGATGCTTTGATCGGTAAGATGACTACTTTTGAGCTTAGTAATTTTGATAATAGTTTACCGAAGATTGAAACAACTTTTAAATCATCTTTAAGAATTGGTAGTTGAAAGAGAGAGAGAGAGAGAGAGAGAGAGAGAGAGAGAGAGTCATTGTAGTTCATGTGGAAGTGACTATGACAATATCCTAACCAAAGAAAAATAAAAAGAAGAATTAGAAGCACTACCGGCAAAGAGGCTACCCAGAGGAAAAGGAAAGTATAAAGGTAAACTACCTCTAAAATGTTTTAATTGCAATAAGATTAGTCACATTGCATCTAGGTGTCTTGATAATGATAGGAATGATAAAAGTGACAAGAAAGAGAACCGATAGCGAAGGTTTAGAGATTACAAGGAAAAGTGAAAGAAATCATTCTACCTCGCTAAGGAAGGAATAATCGATGATGAATCTTATGACATAGAAGAAAGTGTGGAAGTTATCTATGTTGCTATGAAGGATGATTCAGAAGAAGAAAGGTATGAAGATGAAAAAGCCTTTATTTCTAATGTTAGAAAAACTAACCCATGGATAATTGACAGTGGTTGTTCATATCATATGACTAGTGCTTTTGATAAGTTTGAGAACTTAGAAGAATATGATGAAGGATTTTTTAGATTTGGAAATGATGCTCCATGTTCTATAAGAGGAAAGGGATCCATTATGTTGAATGAAAAGATCAAATGTGATAATGATTATTGGTTTCAAGGACTAAAGTACAACTTATTGAGTGTTGCACAATTGAATAACTCTGGTCACCGACTAGAATATTAGAATAGAAAATTAAAGATCTATGATATTGTTGGAGATTTGGTTGGAGCTGGTGAACAATCAAAAGGTAACTTATTCTACCTTGATACTGCTACAAAGAGTTTCTTGTTTGTTAAAGTTTAGGATGTATGGTTATGGCATAAAAGATTCTATCATGTGAACTTTGACAATTTAATTAAGGTGAGAAAAAAGAATAGAGTTAGAGGTCTACCGAAATTGAGCAAGCCTGATAAAGTTATGTGTAAGGAATGTCAGATTGGTAAGATGAAAAAATCAAGTTTCTCAAGAAAGCCTTACTCATATAATGGTATATTGGAATTAGTTCATACTGATCTTTGTGGCCCTCTGAGAGTAAAAAGTTATTATGTTGATTGGTATATCATTTGTTTCTTGATGACTACTCGAGAATGATATCAGTAATGTTTCTAAAACAAAAGTATGGTGCATTACAAATGTTTAAATGGTATAAGGAAAGAGTTGAGAAGAAAATAGGTAAACAACTAAAATATTTAAGATCAGATAGAGGAGGTGAATTTATCTCTGATGAATTTATTGTCTTCTGCAATGAGAATGGAATCAAAAGACAAGTCTCTACATCGAGAACTCCACAACAAAATGGCATTACTAAAAGAAGGAAAAGATCAATAGTTGATTGTGCTAGAACATTATTTATTGAAAAAGAGGTTGCACAAACATTCTAGAGAGAAGCCATTAGTACTAATGTCTATACTCTCAACTGAGTATAATTGAACAAAAGTACACATAAAACTCCGTATGAACTCTGGTATGGGCATAAACCTAATGTTAGCTACTTTAAAATTTTTGGAAGTAGGTGTTACATTTTGAAAGATACTAGGAATGGAAAATTTGATTCTAAAGGAGATGAAGGTATTTTCCTAGGATACTCTACAAAGAGAAAAGATTATAAATACTTGAATAAGGCTACTAACAAAATTGTGGAAAATTTAAATCTGAGGATTGATGGATTTGCATAAAGAAATCAAGAAGATAGAAAAAGGGAACCAGAAGATTATCAAATATTTTTATATTTACTAGAAGGAATTTTTGGTACTTTAATTGGGCTGCATGAAGAAATCAAGGAAATAGTTGAGCCTCCACCAAGAGATGAAAATGATGAAGAATAGTCTATCGAGCCTGTTTCAACAAAGTATGTGAGAAGACACCATTCACCAAGAAAAATAATTGGAGACAATAATGCAGGAGTCATGACAAGAAGTAAGTAAAGAGACAATACATGTTAGATTTCTAAATTTTAGCCAAGACTAGTAAAGGATGCACTTGAAAATAAAGATTGGGTTAATGCAACAAAAGAAGAGATTGATCAAATTGAAAAGAACAATACTTGGTCATTGGTACTGAGACCCAAGGACAAGAATGTTATTGGTACAAAGTATATTTTTAGGAATAAACTAAATAAAAATGGAGATGTGATAAGGAATAAAGATAGAATTGTATGCAAAGGGTATGCACAAGAAGAAGATATTGATTATGGTGAGACATTTGCCTATGTTGCTAGATTAGAAGGTGTGAGAATTTTACTTGCATATGCTGCATATAAAGGATTCAAAGTTTATCAAATGGATATTAAGTCTGCATTTTTTAATTTAATTCTTGAAGAAGAATTTTACATTGAACAACATGAAGGATTTGGTTAGAATTCTAACAAGGACATGGTATGAAAACTACACAAGGCAATATATGGTTTGAAGCAACCACCCTGAGCATGGTATGAAAGATTTCATTCATATTTAATTAAGATTAGATTTCAAATAACAAGTGGCAACAACCATTTGTATTTGAAGTGTGATAGTAATGATAAGATATCAATTGTTGGAATATTTATTGATGATATTATATTTGGAGGAAATGAGTCAATGTGTAAATCATTTGTTGAGGAGATGAGAAAGGAATTTGAGGTGTCCATGATAGGAGAGATAAAATTATTTATTGGACTACAAATTAAACAAGTTAGAGATGGTATCTACATCACACAATCAAAGTATATCAAGGAGATCCTAAAGACATTTAGTATGGAAGAGTCAAAACCGGTTGGTACACCGATGGCTACTAGTTGCAAATTATCAAATGAAGATGAGACAAAGGAAGTAAATGAAACACTACCGATCCATGATTGGTAAGCTACAATATGTTGTACATAGCAAACATGATATTTCTCATGTTGGTTGTATTGTTGCTAGATTTTTTGCCAATCCAAGTGAAACACACATGTCTATAGTCAAAAGAATATTTAGATATTTGAAAGGGACTAAAAATTTTGGTCTTCTATACAAGAAAGGAGAATATTTTGATATAAAAGTGTACACTAATGTTGATTGGGCTAGAAACATTGATGATAGGAAAAGAACAAGTGGAAAAGATTTCTTTTTAGGAGAAAGATTAGTAACATGGCTAAGTAAGAAATAAAGTTGTATTTCATAGTCTACTATCGAGGCTGAGTATGTTGCTGCAGCTATGAATTGTTCAAACATTTGGTGGATCAAATAGCTACTTGAAGGTATGCAAGAGGTGATTACTAATCCAATTAGTATTTACTATAATAATACTAGTGTTATCAATATATTAAAGAATCTGGTGATGCATTCAAAGACAAAGCACATTTCTATCAAGTATCATTACTTGAGAGAACAAGTTCAAGACAAGGATGTGATATTGGAGTGTGTAAATTTAAAAGAGAAGATATCAAATATATTTACCAAACCACTACCAAAGGATTCTTTTGAGTATCTCAAAGGTAAATTAGGGGTTCTTCCCCTATCCAATATTCACTAAGGAAAGATGCATACCACAACAATTCAATAATTCATTAGAATATTTATTTTGTGAGTTGATGCTAGTGTTCACTCTTTGGGTGATGCCTGAAGTTGTGAAAGATATTTATGTATGCAATGAGAAATCAGTACATTTGAGGTATGATTCACTGCTTGAACAAAGTTTTCAGGAGTATGATTCTTTGGCATTGTTGTCAAAGAGGGAGAGTATGATATTGACGAAGAAGATTTCTACAGATGATTAAAAATATAGAGGGAGAATATGGTATTGAAGGAGAATAGGATATTGTTATAGAAGAATACCAAGAAAAGCAGAAAGAAGAAGATAAAGCTCAAAGGGAGTAAAGGACAAACACAAGTCAGTAAGTAAGTTTTTCCATCATCAATTGATAGTGAGTATTTCCATCAATTCCAAAGAGGGAGATTGTTACTATAATTGATGGTGATGATGATGAAGATCGACTAAGATAAGAGGTATACAAGATTGTAGAAAGATTAGATCAGTTATTATCTTGTCATTGATGTCAAGCGATTGATTTTTTATTTATATTGAGTTTTGATATCATTTGAAGTGTGATATAAGTTGAATGAGTTAGAGAAGAAGAGGAAGTGAAATATTGTGAAGTTGAAGAACTTAATTGGGTAGCTAATATAGATCATACAATATTAAGGTTATGTTGATATAATTATTTTCTATTAAACATTGATTATATCAAGTCAGTAAAGAAGATTAGTCAAGTTGGTAAGAAAAATGGTTTAGTTAACAAGAAAGAAAAATTCATTCGGTAAAAGGAAAGTAAGTTTCAATAAAGAGAAAGGAAGTCTAGACACCAAGTAGAAGGTTTCAGTTATCGAGAAAAGTAAACTAAAATTCATTTGAAGAAAAAGAAGTTAGCCACCGAGAAAGGAACATAAATTAAATACAAGGATCAGAACAACATTTAATGATGAGCTGGAAGATTATAATGATAAGGAAGAGTTAGTTGAAGAGATCTACGATTAGGAAAATTCAAGGTGATGATCTATGGTATAGATCTAAGTGGAAAAAAGTGAAGGTACATGTTCCAATAAATTTCAAGTTTCGCGGTGATGATAAAACATTTTATTGAGCTCTACGTTCATTGAATTAGGTTATGAGGATGATCGAATGACTGAGATTAATTAAAGAAAAATGTAATAAAGGAGATTAAGAGGAAAAAAAATTATATATAAAGGATGAAATTGTATGAAGAAAAGGTTGCAAATTTGAAGTGTTGTTGAGTCACCAACTGATGCTGTGAAGAAAGAAAAGATTGAAATCAATGTCAGAAAGATGAGTTTGTTGAAGTGTTGAAGCCAGTGGAAAGTGAAGGAATGAAGTGAAGACAAAGAACACACAATGGATCTTATTAAGCAAAAGGTATTTGTAGATTTACTAATCAATTTATTCACTTTTTCTTATTAACATTTGTAACAAAAAAATATGGTAAGCAAGTGGAACCTAACGGTCTTATTGTAAATCCTTGCAAAAGGTGACATTCTAGAAGAGTTTTTGAAGAGTTTTAACAGACCACTCCTAATAGGGTGAAGATCCTAACAGATCTAAGGAAAATCCCCTAAGATGGTCACATTTAACAATGTGCATTGTAATCTTTAACCAGATTGGCTTTTAACTGAGCTCACTTTGGAAGAGTGAATTATTTTGTGGGTGACAATTCCCACAGTGGTTTTTCCCAAGTTGGGTTTCCACATTAAATACTGGTGTTATATGTGTTTAATGTTTAATTTTTAATGTGAATGTTATTTTTGATTGATAAAGTTAATTTACTTTTGTCGGTTAATATTGAAGTGTGTCTGAATAAGTTGACACGGAGTTGAATGAAAGAAATTTTTTAAAGTACAGAGAATCACGGATTACTGATTCACCTCCCCTCTCCATAATCCAACAACCTTTTCTTAGAGCCCATGGTCTTCTTTGAGAAATAGAGAAAAAAAATTTATCATCTCCCTCTACTGGCTTGAATTCAGTAGGAATTTTCTTGCTCTCTATGTTATCCAGCATCTTGCATTTGTAGTCCTTCTTCTGTTGGAAACTACAATTGAAGCAATTTTAGTATTGTCATTGATGTCAAACCTTAACTGGTAAGACTATTGCTATCTAAGAAAGTACTATATCTATTTGATTGTTGAGAAGGATTAGGGCAAGGGTGATAACAATAGAACCTAGAGAAAGGTTGAGTTATTTGATACTTCAATTAGTACTTGATTATGTGGCATAATGATAAGGTAATGTATTGTTTATCTAAGTAAGAAGAAAAAATGAACAAGTAGGCTTAACCGAGAAAAAGTGAAGAAATATAGTTTAAGCCGAGTGATGTTAGTGTCGACCGACCCAATATATGCCGAGTAAATTCAGTGTTGACCAAACATTGGTATATTGCTGAGGGAGACAACATTAGCCGAGGGAAATAGTTTCAAGTGGTGACCGAGCTACGCAGTGATGACCGAGGATTTGAACACAGTATTGACCAAGCATCAGTAATTTACATTTGAGGAAGAATTCAGATTCCTAGCCAACATGTTTGAATTCTTGGATTATGTAAATCATGTTGACTTTATTTATTGACTATATGGAGCATTTAATGCACATTAAACCATTTTATTGTGATTCCAATAAAGAGATTAAAGATGTTTCTAGAAGGATGGATGAAGAATAGTGTTGGAAGGATTCAATGAATCTGACCTAAACCTAAGATCTACAGAAGAGATTAAGGGACAAAAGATGGATCTACCTATCGAAGAGGTATTTAGGAAACCTAAGTGTGAGGTTGAGAGAGAGATGTTGGAGTTGTTGTTATTGACTGAATAAGAAGAAAGGTTGAAGGAGAAGGAGTTGATCAGAGTTGTGATTGCTTAAAGGGATTTTCAAGTAGATTAGTGATCAAGATGGAAATGGAACTCAGTCAGTAAGCCAACATATGTGTAAGAATTGGATCTGTCATTTACAAAGTGAGTTGTATGTTTTTAGATCAAACATTACTATTACTTTCTAATCATTGTATCAATTAAAATCCTTTAATCAAGGTTGACCTAATAGTCATTGTATAAATCCTTTAATCAAGGTTGCATTCTAATGGAATATACTTAACAAGGCACACTCCTAACAGGGTGGTTGAAATCCTTTAACAAGATCACACCTAGCAGTGTGTTTGTAAACCTTTGACAGGGTTGACTTTTCACAGAGCTCACTTCAAAAGAGTGAATATATTAGTAGCATGTTACAAAGTGGTTTTTCCCAAATTGGGTTTCCACTATAAATCCTAGTGTTAAGTTTGGTAATGATGCGCCATGTCCTGTAAAGGGTAAATGAATAATTCAGATTATTGATAAGATCACTTGTGAAAATGCTTATTGGGTTGAAGGTCTTAACTATAATTTTCCAAGTTTTGCACAACTTAATAGCACTGGTTACCAAGTGGAATTTCATCACAGGAAGGCTAAAATATTTGATGCCACTAGTGAACTGATTGGAAGTGGAGAATAGACAACAGGTAATTTGTTCTATCTAGACCTATTTGAAGAGACATGTTTGGTTGCACAACTTGATGATATATGGATATGGCATAAAAGGCTATGTCATGTTAAATTTGACAATCTAGTAAATATTAGTAGAAAGAAGAAAGTTAGAGGTTTGCCTAGATTGAAGAAACCTGATAATATGATGTGCAAACAATGTCAATTAGGTAAAATCACAAAGTCTAGTTTCAAGAGCAAGACTTTTACTTTTGAAAATGTCTTAGATCTAGTTCATACTAACCTTTGTGGACCTATGGGTCTACAAAGCTATTGTGGTGCTAAATAATTTATTCTATTTGTTGATGATTACACTAGGATGATGACTTTAATGTTTTTAAAAGTAAAATCTAATGCATTTTAGTTGTTTAAGTGTTATTTGGCTAAGGTTGAAAAGGAGACAGGTAGAAATGTGAAATATCTAAGATCTGACCGAAGTGGAGAGTTTATATCAAATGAGTTCAATATGTTCTACAATGATAGAGGAATCAAAAGATAGATGTCTGCACCTAGAACACCTCCACAGAATGGTATAGTAGAGAGAAGGAATAGATCTATCATGGATTGTGCAAGGACACTAATGATTGAGAATAATATTGCACAAAATTAATGGAAAGAAGCTTTAAGTACAACTGTTTATACCTTAAACTGAGTACAAATCAAAAGAGGTACCAAAGTTGAATAAGGAGAACTTCCCTGCATGGCAGAGTCTGATGAAACTGCATCTAGCTGTTATTGGTGACTCAATGAAATATTATGTTGAAAATGACTATGTTACACATGCTACACCTTTGGTATGGAGGACTCGTGGCCAGTAAGTACTCCCATGGCCATTGGACAGAAACTATCTAAAAATGATGATACTGCTGAGGTAAACCTGTTGGAAATTTGGTTGAGTTGGTTACATAGATGTTGCCATTATGGAAACATATGATCTACATGAAGATCACACAGGTCAAAGAGATAGTATGTCAGAGCGCAATGCAAAATTTTCTAAGTATGAGACAATGTGTTTTTGCCAGTGAAACAAAAGACAATTTTGATTGGCGATGTTGATTGGAGTAAGTTCAGTGCTTGCACACTTGAACATAGACACTATGGTGACTATTGAAGACTCAACTTAGAGCACAAGTTAGTACAACATGTACGGAAGAAGTTATGATAGTTTTACTAAAGACAGTGTTAAGCCGACAGGACAGAATATGAAAACAAATTGATAAAGAGTTAAGGGATTATTTTGTTTATCAAAATAATGACTTAACAATATAAAGGGATGACATCCTAGATGTTAAACCTTGGAAAAAGATACTTTGTAATATGATAGCCGACTGAAAGTTATTAATCTTAATAACTTGTATAAAGATATGTAAAGATGTAATTGTAAAAGGGAGTAATGAATGTATGTAATAGCGATAGTGAAAGACAAACAAAGAGATATTGATGCAAGTAGTATAAGGTTATGTACCTTGACCTACTCTTTTTAATCAGTGAATTTTGTATATTAATTGTTTGGACAGTGGGCTCATCTGGTAATCACATTTTGTACTACCAACTCCTAATAGGGTTGAGGCTTCTAACAAGGCCTATAGTCCCTTAATTAGGATTGAGACACTATATGCATGTAATAAACTCCTAACAGGGTCAAAATCCTTAATAGGATACTTTTGATTAGTGGATCTTTGTGGGTACCATCCCCACCAGGGTTTTCCCTTTGCTAGGGTTTCCTCCAGAACAAATAATGTGTTATGAGTTCTTTTGTTTTATTGCTATGCATGTTGTTTAGCTTTCTATGTTATGCATGTGTTAAGATAATCTGTTATATCCATAATTGGGAAAAAGTAAAAGTTTGTAGAATACTAATTCACCCCCCCTCTCATTATTCCCTATTTCTAACAATTGGTATCAGAGCTTAGTTACTCAGAAAAGAATCATTCAAGGAAAGCCTAGCAACTTGAGTAAGATCTCTATGGATATGGATCAGCTACAAAAGAATCTTGAAGAAGCTCTTGAACATATTGATATGCTTACTGAAGAAAGAGATACTCTGAAAGGAAAATATGATGATGCAAAGAACCTCATTAAGAAACTAAAAAACAAGTTGGAAGATCTAAAATTTGAAAAGGAATCCGAAATTCACATTGAAGATTGTGATGACAACTTAGAAAAAGAAAATGAGATCCTTAAACATGAACTGAAGATAGCAAATTTGAAGCTAAGACTGAAAGATGGAAATGGAAAGAATGAAGCAAATCTAAAATCTGAGAATGAAAATCTTAAGCTTGAAAATGAAGGGCTAAAATCTAAACTTGGTAAAGTAACATCTGAACTTGAGAAAGTCAATTTGCAGTATGCTGAACTTGATAAATACAATACAATTGTGAAAGGAGAACTAACTCAATCTAAGCAGCAGCTTGAAAGACTATATTCAACTAATGAGAAGATTGATGAATAGATATCTTATCAAAAACCATTCTATGATAAAACTGGTCTTGGATTAAACACTTTTAAATCAAATGAAGAAAGCAAGGAACCAAATCTAGATGAGAAGAAGTCTGATGAGATCAAAAAATCTAAAGATACATCGAAGGAAGAAGAACCACCTAAGCAAGAGGAATCACCTAAAGGTATGAAAAGAGAATTCAAAGGTAGATGTTTTGCTTGTAATACTGTTGGTCATATGAAGAGAGATTGCACAGGTAAGAAAATTAAACCTCTTAATGGTTATTGTTATAATTGTCATGGTTTTGGACATAGAGCTATTGAATGCAAAAAACCTAAATTTGTTGAGAATAACAATAGTAGTAGAATGTTTAGAAATACTAACCATGCAGATAAGAAACCTACTGAAGATATGAACAAAAGAAATGGAGTAGTATGTTATAGATGCAACAAGGTTGGACACATTGCTAGAAATTGCAGATCACAAATCAATTAGCTTGGACCAAGATATGGAAACAATGGAATGGTTTGTCAGATATACAACAAGATTGGACATACAACAAGGTTTTTCAAAATGAACAATAGAGTTTTTCATACCAATCCTAACCCTAGATGTCATGCAAGAAGAAATGAAGATGCAAGCAACAGTCAGAACGAATGTTGTAGTAACTCAGATGAAGTGAAGTTTGTTAAAAGCATAGATCAAGGAGACATATTCAGCAATGAAGGTAGTTAGAAAGGTGAAATATTAAATGGTAAGAATGAATCTTTACCTGACTCATCTCAAAGTACTTAATTTATTGAAATTACAGTAAAATAGGAACTTAGATTAGTGTAGGAATTGATATATGATGAATTGAGTCTAGCTCAGTTAATGCAAGGTATTATATGATGTTCTAATGCTATGGTTAAGAGCACAAAGAAAAATATTATGTTTTGCGAGATAGTAAGAAGTTTTAAGTTTTGGAGGTTAACAAAATCAGATTTTTGGAAAGAAGTGGCAAAAGAATTGAATGCGATGTCAGATCTAAATGAGACTGAAATGATAAAAGGTCATGAATGGTATTATTGATCATTGAAGTGAATACAAGTGTTAAGGAGATTGAAGAAGCAGTGATTGGAAGCATTTTGCAAGGATTTGGTGAAGAATTTTTGTGTCGAATCTACACAAGCCCTAAATCGTGGAATCGAGGTATTTTACTTGGTAGATCTTTAAATTAGTTAAAGAATTAGAGGAAATCATGGATATTTCTTTGATTCACAATGTCAGAGATAAGAATAGACCTAAGATGAAAAGGGAACTAGTAGAACCATTGGAAGATGATCCTAGGTTAGCTTTATCATCCGTACCAGATGGAGTTTTACATCTAGAGAATGTTAGAAGTTATCTGGGATGTAAACTAGAGACTATCGGTGATAGTGATTTCACTAAGGAATATCAGAAGATCTATAATCAGGACATGTCATTGAAAGTAGGATTTGAGTATTTGAAAGATAATGAGATCATTAAGTATTCTTTACAATATGAATTTGAAAATGAAGAATGTACCAAGATAATCCTAAGCAGAATTCACAATGGAAAGTTATGGTTAGATGAAAGAGTGATAGATATCACAACTGAATTAATTCATGAGGTAACTAGACTATCTAAAATTGGAGCCATTCCTTTGAATGAAAAAAACATGAGGAAAATAGTCATAGACAACACTAATTCATCCTACAATAGCAGAGGAATAGTGATTAGCAAGATATAGAAAGATGATGTCAGATACTTGTGTAAGATCCTAACAACTAAGTTTTGTGCTAACTCAAGAGAGGATGACATGGTAGCTAGAATGATACATGCAGCTTATTTGATGTGTGTTGATAACATACAAGTTGACATGTGTGAGATTTTGAGAATTTAGTTGTTTGAAAATTTGGAAAAGATAAAGAAGACTAAGTATTCTCAATTTAGATTCTCATCTTTAATCACTTATATGTTCTTTCATTCATTGAGAAGATTTCTATACACCATTGGAAATGACTGGAATGATGGCCAAACTACAATGGAAAGGATTAACCAAGTGTATAGGAGGCATGTTATTGATAAAGTAAATGAAAGTGCAGTATTGGTAATTAAATCATTTCATAATTTGATGTCAAGTAGATCAAGGATCCCATAGTCTCTTATGGAGAAGTATAAAAATGAGATATGTTTCATGGTTGATACTGATTTTACTTACATTGAAGCAGTAGAACCTAGAATAGAGTTCATAGACCCTCTTGGCTATGAAATATCTGAGATTGAAACAGAACAATATGTGAGTAGATTAATTAAGTGCAAAATGGATATTCACAGTAACAGGTTTGGAACCTTTGAGGACAACTTCAACTCCACAAAGACCATTCTTGAAGAGAAACAGTCAAAGAAAAGAGTTGAGAGTACAATCAAGAAAATTTTAAAAGATATAGGGATGACTGAACATGAGTTCTTGGTAGCCAAGCAAACAGCAACAATAGTAAGAGAATTTGGACAAAAAAAAGTTTTCTTTGTACCACCCTTATCATCAATTGCAGTACAGCAAGGGGAAATGCCAGTTAAGGTGAAAGTGGAAGAATCAGAGAAGGATCAAGAAATAAGAAAATCCACTAGATCAACCTCCTCCACTCCTAGCAAAAGAATAAAAGAGATTTCTGTTGGAAATATTCAGGAATTAACCGAGTTACTGAGAGGGGAGGGGTGAATCAGTAACTCCAAATTTTCTTTCAATTACAGATGAATTAACATGTTATTTACTTTAACCTTTGCATACAGAAAGCATGAAACTTAAAAGCATTCACAATAATGACACATAGATTTGGTTACCCAGAAACCTTCCAAAAAGAAAGTAAAACTGGGGTGGGGATGAAACCCACAAAGCTTTAATATTGCAGAATAAAGTTGGTCGGTTAAGGCTTACAATTTGATCACTTCTGATGATTTGCCCTGTTAGGAGCAATAAGGATTGCTAAATCCACCCTGTTAAAGGATTTACAAACATACAATGAAGTATGCACTCGGTAAATAGATTTTACAAAAGACTGTTAAGTCTACCCAGTTAAAGGATTTAGTACTGATTCACCTGTTAGGATGAAATAGTAGATCTCTTGCTTTGCAACTGGATTGCTGATTGAGATTCGCTGATGTACTGATCACCTTCTGTGATGAATTTGTCTTTGCTATTCCTTATACTGCTGAAGCCCTTTGTAATTCGCTTATCTCTGCCTTTTCTTTTTATTCACATACATACACATATTATTCATCTTGACATCTTTACAACATTGTTTATATACAAGTCTTACACAATTAATTACAATTACAATTACAAAGTCGGCTTGACAAATAAACATAAGTGCTACTAAGTCAGCCCAAGTATGGTTACACGGTTCCTACAAACTAACTCGGTGACTTTCTGATACTCGGCGTCCACTGCATTACTCGGCATCGTCATGCACTCGGTAGAAGTGAAGGCACGGTTCATACTAATCACTCGGTAGGTTTTGAACTCGGTAAATACTGGTGACTCGGTAGACATGATGTTACTTGGTTTACACTGTCCTATTCGGTTTGTACTTACTTTCTTAGTTTGCACTGTCTGCTCGGTTTGCACTGTTTGCTCGGTTTGCACTGTCTGCTCGATTTGCACTGTCTGCTCGGTTTGCACTATCTGCTCGGTTTGCACTGTCTGCTCAGTTTGCACTGTCTGCTCGGTTTGCACTGAGAATGCAAATAAGTGTTGTCACTAGTGGAAATTCTACTTAATGCCAACAATCTCCCCCTTTGGCATTAGTGACAAAAACACTTATTGGCCAAAACTTATATACATGAAAATTGCTGAGTTTTATTTTGATTTTTCAAAATTTGTCTTTGTTATAGGGCTTTATACATTGTCTCCCCCTTTCAATGTGCTAACTTTTTCTATACAAATCTTTTTCTATACATATATCTCCGTCTATACATATCTCCCCCTTTTTTACGATAATGTCAAAGGTGCATATACAAGTGATTTACAGAGAGAATCCAAAATTTGATAAAAAATCAGAATGTACCTTCATTATTAGTGCTAGGGTTCTGTCCCAACTTTCTTGCAGAATCTTGCATGTTTGGATTGCAATCTGGACTTCTGCAGAGAGTTCAATCATGTGATCTTCTATAGAGAACTGATTGTCATGAATCAATGTTTTGGAATGTTCAATGTGCTTATACATTGTATTCATGATGGGAAGGATCATGTGTTGGATGTCTAGCAGTGTGGACCGGATCCTTGTGTCTTCTTTCAGTAGATCTGACTGCATATTTGATAGGTGTGAGATTTTCATGTGATGAGCAGAGCTTGAACTTGGTTCAAGTTGCAGCTTCTGTATGCTAATCTTCATATCCTCATCCATTTTATTCATTTTATCCTTAACATCCTTTGTGAACTCGGCAATGTTGCACAATCTGGCCAAAAGAGAGGTAGCATTCGAATAGATAGATTCAATGTTTGACAAAACTGAAGACAATTCTACTTGGTTAATAGCTATGTGCTGAGCAATGTGCTCAAGCACTTTATTGTTGAATCTCTTCTCGGCTCTTTCAACTAACTTTTCTGTCCCAGATGAATCCTCATTGTATTTATTAACTACTTCTGCTAATTGTAGCAAAACATGTTGGGAGGAGTCTACTTTAATACCTAATGCATCAGACAAAATGTCCTTAGCATCCTTGATGATTTGATATTCCTTGTCTCTCTCCTCTTTAAGCTTCTTTTGCTTTGCTTTCCTTTGGAGGATCTCACCTATATTTTGCATTTGGTCCGCTGATAGATTTGCAAAATCCAATGTTGGAATCTCTATTTCTTCATCTAAGTCTATATCCTTTACTATATTCTTACCCAAAAATTTTATACTCGGTTAAGCTTTAGGCTTATCTGTACTTAATGCCTTAGTAGTAGTGACAGTAGACATAGTTGGACTGGCTATAGAGACTGGCACACTGTCTACTGGAGAGCTTAAAATATTTACACTTGTAGATTCAAAAAATGGAAAACTTACTGCTGGAAAACTTGATGATGAGGGAGACTGCAACTCGGTAGAAGAAATGGTAGTTGCTTCTAGTGTTGCAATGGATGATTGGACAAATGTTGAAGTTGTCACAACCATGCTTGAAGGTGTCTCCGGGCTGGATGTAGAAACTTTTACTGGAGAGGTAGGAAGGGATGCAATGACTTCTGCTGCTATCCTCATAGTATCATCTACCTCAGTGGCTTCTTCTTGTTCATCACTATCATCTTCAATATCTTTTATTATGACTGTTTCAATACTCAGTTGGTGAAGGTGGTATATGTTCTTCCATGTAGCATTTGCAGCCTTCACAACCGATTCAATATTGTTGATCAGAATCAAACAAGTATTGAACTTTAATGTCATCTTATTTTCATTTTCTTTTAATGCCTTCTTTACTTCATCATTTTTCAAGCTCGGCATTAACTGTCTCAGGGTTTGATCAAATATGTCTATCACAGTTTGCTTTGCATTGCTCCATCTCATTTTTATTGGATTTAATAGAACTGCTGGAACCTGTGGGGCTATTTCTTCAGGAGAGTATTTCCACTGTCCCATCTTTTCAATAACAGCATCTTCTATTTCCTTCTATTCTATTTCCGATCTAGTTTTATATTTAAAAGATTTTATGTTACTTACTCCAGATCCTGATCCGTCTCTAAAGAGTTTGATCTTTTCTTGAAAGTTTAGAGGAGGCCTTTTGAATACTATGTCTTTATCTACCTTGTCTGCCTTGTCTGCCTTACCTCTTGCATTTCTCCTTGTAAATACAGTAGTGGGAAGCTTAGGTTCCTTAGTGATGAATACCTTTCCTTTCTTCTTTGCAGGTTCAGGTTCCTCTATTTTCTCATCCTTTTCCTCTTCTTCTTCATCTTTTTCTTCTTTGTCCTCGGTTATCATTTGCATTTTGGCTATCCTCTTCTTTCCTTTATTTACTGCCTGTGGAAGCTTTATGCTTAGTTCAATTCTCACCTTAGCTTCATCATATGTTCCAAAATATGGAGCTTTGGGATTGACAGGCTGATTAAGAAGAGCTTCAATGATATTCTTGGTTTCATCAATATTTACCTCATAAGGAAGAGGTTTTACATATACAATCCTCGGTTTCGCTGCTTGAATATACACATTGTCACAATCCACCATAAAACAAATGTCATCCTTGTAATCTTCCACCAACTTCTGTGGAATCCAGAATTTGTCATTCATTTTCTCTTTGAAAGACTCAAAATAATTATCCATGATGCTTTCAAAATTTTCACCCATTTCTGAGATGTATTCATTTATTTCATAAAGTGCTGGCACATCTTTTCTCCATACAACTTTTCCTTTAGAAGGGAAGAATTTATGAGCATAGAAGAATAAACAGACCAATAAGGATCCAAACTTACATGGATTTTTTTTGGAAGTTTGAATGCTTTCCATGTTTTTGTTAAATTGCTTTAACAATAAGTCTGCTAGGTCAAATGTTAAGTTGTTCTTTGACCACTTTGTATGCTAGGTCAATAGCTTCATAGGAGACACTATTCTGTCGACTAGAACTATATATCTTATGGGCAATAATGTGTGTACCAAACTTCAGTTCAGCATCGGTAATGCTACTAACTTTCATGCCTCTACCGTCCCACTCAGCTATGGTTTTCTTCTCTAGTTCCTTCTGACCTAGGGTTTTGGTAGTTTTTGCTTTGTTCAACATGGGAAGACCGGTGATTTGATGAATCATCTTCTTTGTGATCTCTATGGGTTGTTCAAGCCAAATCTTGCCATCATGTACACGGCTGAGAATGTATCTAACCCATTTATCTCAAAAGTTTCGAGGTAGATGTGCAATGTGAACTAAACCTTTTTCTTCCAGATGTTTGTGCTCGGGTTTTAGAATACCATGCACACACAGTTCCTCACACACAATATCTAGTTCTAGGTTCCCCATTTCATGAATTGAACAGTTGAAATGATTGCGGATATCGTTAATAAGTAGTACCTTAGGAGGAATCTGAGATTGAGCTCCATTCGGATCTAGGGCAGCTGCAATTGCGGGCACGATCTTGAAATATGGTGCTTTCCATTCCCCTTGGACTAACATATCAGATCCTTTCTTCGCTGAGGTGCTGGATGATGCCATGGTAGCTCACAGAAAATTCCTTTCGCAAAGGTATTGAATCGCTGGGTTGCTCTTGAAATTTTCTGCTCTCAAAATGCTAAAGGTTTGCGGTGAAGAATGAGTTCAATTACTTGCCTTTTGTTTACAACTCTGTCATTAATGCTCAGTACAAATTAGGGTATGAATTCTAACAGACTGTCACCCACTAAGAATTAATTGCTCGGTAAAGACTTCGCAACTTGGTGAACTTGAGAATTCATACTGCTCCGACCTCGCTCGGTAAAGACGGGTACCGACCTTGCTTGGTAAAGACTGATACCGACCTTCCTGTGATCTTACTGCATCTTGCATGCTGATTTAGATTTTTTTTAATTCGGTTCTGGAACTGCTTGAGATTGGTCTATGAGAATACAGTTCCAGTGCTTTCTTGGAAATTTAGTTTGAGTTGGTAGAGCCACCCATTCCATTACTTGGACTAGTTTGCTCGGTAGATTTAGGAATCCATTTTTGTCTCACCTGTTTCCTGACCTTAGTTGCTTCATTCTTCTTTCCATCTTCAACTTCACTAGCATTCATGCAGTTTCTGGCTATGTGACCGAGTTTAGTGCATTTGAAGCATCTTACAGTAGTATCTCTTTTCCTTAGATGATGTTTTATGCAATTCATGCCAATGTGTCCATATTCTCCACAGTAATGACATCTACACCAGGTGTTGTAGTCCCATCCAAACATTGCTTTCATGATTTGTTCTGCTAGATTGAATGTCTTGGATCTGCACTCGGATGCTTTGTGACCTTTTTTGTTGCACTTGTGACAATTACCTCTGAATCAAGGTTTTTCCCTGCATTCATTTGCTTTGTGACCATGTTGATTGCAGCTGTAACATTTTCCATTGAATTCTGCCTTTTTATTGCTCCAACATTTATTTGAAGTATGTCCTATTTTACCACAGTGATTACAAGTAGGTTTCTGATTCCTTTGAGTACCTTGCTTAGAAGATTCACCTTCTCCTTTGTATCCAAGTCCTGCTTTTCCTTTTTGCCTATGAAGATTTCGCTCATACAGCTGATTCAAGTCTTCTTGACTTTTCAGCATTCCTTCATTGATTTGTTTTTCAGCGTTTAGGTCATCCACCAATCTTAGATTGATTTCCTTTTCAGATCTTAGTTCTTCTCTTGTGCTTTCTATTTCTGATCTTAGATTCAGAATTTCCTCATTTGTATGAGAGATCTGATCAATTAGGTTTTCTAGCTGAAGGGTTTTATTTTGGACTTCAATGTTCCTTCCATCTAATTCATCTTTCAACTTGTTTCTTTGTTCCAAGATCTCACAAAATCTTGTAGAGTGTAGCTCTTGTTCTCTTTTTAATTTTCTCACTTCTTCCTGCAGAGACCCATTCTTTTCTAGGAGTTCTTTGACAGCATTGTTTGCTTCATCTGAGCTATTTGAGGGAAAAAGATCTTCAATCTTTTCTTCAATGTAATTCTGATCATTCATCTGATTTGCAAGTTCCTTCCTTCTTCTTAGGGATTGGGAAAGATGTTCTTTTGCTTCTTTGAGTTTAGCTATTGCCATTTCCAGATCTAGCTTTTCATTTTCAATCACCTTGTTCAGTTTGAATACCTCCATTGTCCTAGATCTTTGCTCAAGCTAGTTAAGCTTTATCTTGAGAACCAATGCTGCTCTGATACCAATTGTTGGAAATATTTAGGAATTAACCGAGTTATTGAGAGGGGAGGGGTGAATCAGTAACTCCAAATTTTCTTTCAATTATAGATGAATTAACATGTTATTTACTTTAACCTTTGCATACAGAAAGCATGAAACTTAAAAGCATTCACAATAATGACACATAGATTTGGTTACCCAGAAACCTTCCAAAAAGAAAGTAAAACTAGGGTGGGGATGAAACCCACAAAGCTTTAATACTGCAGAATAAAGTTGGTCGGTTAAGACTTACAATTTGATCACTTCTGATGATCTGCCCTGTTCGGAGCAATAAGGATTGCTAAATCCACCCTGTTAAAGGATTTACAAACATACAATGAAGTATGCACTCGGTAAAGAGATTTTACAAAAGACTGTTAAGTCTACCCGGTTAAAGGATTTAGTACTGATTCACCTGTTAGGATGAAACAGTAGATCTCTTACTTTGCAACTGGATTGCTGATTGAGATTTGCTGATGTACTGATCACCTTCTGTGATGAATTTGTCTTTGTTGTTCCTTATACTGCTGAAGCCCTTTGTAATTCGCTTATCTCTACCTTTTCTTTTTATTCACATACATACTCATATTATTCATCTTGACATCTTTACAACATTGTTTATATACAAGTCTTAAACAATTAATTACAATTACAATTACAAAGTCAGCTTGACAAATAAACATAAGTGCTACTAAGTCAGCCCAAGTATGGTTACACGGTTCTTGCAAACTAACTCGGTGACTTTCTGATACTCGGCGTCCACTGCATTACTCGGCATCATCATGCACTCGGTAGAAGTGAAGGCACAGTTCATACTAATCACTTGGTAGGTTTTGAACTCGGTAAATACTGGTGACTTGGTAGACATGATGTTACTTGGTTTACACTGTCTTGTTCGGTTTGTACTTACTTGCTCGGTTTGCACTGTCTACTCAGTTTGCACTGTTTGCTCGGTTTGCACTGTCTGCTCGGTTTGCACTGTCTACTCGGTTTGCATTGTCTGCTCGGTTTGCACTGAGAATGCAAATAAGTGTTGTCACTAGTGGCAATTATGCTTAATGCCAACAATTTCTACTGGACCGGGTAAGAGGCAGAAGACATTGGTGCCACCAGTTCAAAGGAAAATTGCAAAAATTAGAGATGATGAAGACACTCCTATTAAGAAGGAAACTTAGAAACCTAGAATTGAAAAGGTTAATGAATAGGTTATTCAAGATGGAGACTTTACAGAGATGAACAAATATTATGATCTTTATGATTATGCAGAAAGACTAAATCTAGAAAATGCAGTGGTGAAGTATATGATTCTATCTGATAAGAAATTTGACACAATTGAGGGTAAGATACCTGATGACTTGTACAAGAAACTTGTAAATAGAAAGAAGAGAGCATTAGAGGAAGACATAACTATTAGAGAAAATCTTGTAAGAAAACTTTGTGTTGTGAGAGATGAAGAACACTTCAAACAGATCATGAAGGATCTAAACACCCATTTGAGAACCAAGAAGAGAACTATTTAGATTATGGGAGGTAGATATGAAGAAATTAACATAGAAACAGAGCAAGCAATCACTAAGGTTATGATAGAGAATGCTGGAGAACCATTAGTTGTAGTAGAATCTAAAGATCAAGTAGGAGTAGAACAAGAGGACATTCCCTCTCCACCAGCCATAAATATTGAGGATGAAGCCATGAATGTTGAAGGAATAAGGATGACCTTGGATAGTGATGATAACTTATTCAAGAATCTTGGAAACATTGTTGACAATTTAGCTTTTGAAGAGCAGGATAGTATCAAAGGAGAAGAGAAGATAGAAACCAAAATTGTAGAACCTAAAGTGATAGAGAAACAAGTACTTGTTCCCACTCAAGAAGAAATTAGTCTTACACCTGAGACTAGCAAGAAAACTCAGATTGGTTCTATGATTGATAATTTGGGAAAGGAAGTAGATGATGATGATGATCAGATGGAATTGATCACATCTTTGAACAAGATCATCGAAAAGAACAAGAAAGTAAAGAGTCTTGAAGGATGCCTGAAGGAGCTTACTGAGAAGTTACAAAGCATTATATCTACACAAATTGTAGAAGATGACCCTCTAGAAAAAGTAAAGAAAGTGATGAATACTTTTGATGATGAGTTCACAAACTTATCTGATATAGCTAAGATGAAAGCTCAAGAAGATTATGAGGCCAAAACACTTTTGGACATCAGTCAAAATATCAGGAATGATATCAATAACCTTGATATCTATATAAAGGACTTGAGAAAGAATTTAGAAAGAGGAAAATATTTGTACATTCAGTGTACAAAATCAGAGAACTTGGTAGCAGAGGAAGCTCAGAAGATGCAAATGAAGGAAGCAGAAATTTAGAATGAGACAAACCTTCTTGCGAGCCCAAATGTGAAGATATTTGATATTGAGAAGAAAATCCGCAAGATCTATGATGAAATAAGAGTTTTTCAAGATGACAAGGATAGGAAGCTGAAGAGATTCACTCTTTTAAGAGAGCACATTTCTATAAACTTGAGCACTATTGAAGGGCAACTGGAAGAATGTCTTTCAGCCAAGACATCTTTTCAGAAGTTTAGTTATGAGAATCTCCAAGCATGTGAGATATCATCTTATGGATTATGCACACTACTCAATGTGGCAGATTCAATTAAGAAATCATGGGAGAAAGAATTAGAGGCTATGCAAATTAATTTTGTAGATTGTGTTGCAAGCCTACCGGCTTTGCAATATTGAATCAAGGTATAACTTTTTGTGAACATAGTTTTTGTAACCCTCCTTACCTTTTTTTTGTCATTGTTGTCAAAGGGGGAGAGATATATAGCATAAAATTGATAAGGATACATACTCTAAGGGGGAGTATAGTATATAGAGAGGATTCATGAAGTCATAAGGACAGTATATACATATTTTGTATTATGGCCACAATTTTGAATTTTTGGAGCCTAAGACTTAGCCAATTTTCTCATATGTTGCCACCAATGACAAAGGGAGAGATTGTTGGAAATTTTTCTAAGTTGGTTACATATATGTTGTCATTATGGAAACATATGATCTACATGAAGATCACATAGGTCAGAGAGCTAGTATGTCAGAGTGCAATGCAAAATTGTCTAAGTATGAGACAGTGTGTTTTTGCCAATGAACTAGAAGATAGTTTTGATTGGTGATGTTGATTGGAGTAAGTTCAGTGCTTGCACACTTGAACATAGACACTATGGTGACTATTGAAGACTCACCTTAGAGTGCAAGTTAGTACAGAATGTACAAAAGAAGTTATGACAGTTTTACTAAAGACAGTGTTAAGCCGACAAGACATAATATGAAGACAATTTGATAAAGAGTTAAGGGATTATTTTGTTTATCAAAATAATGACTTAACAATATAAATAGATGACATCCTAGATGTTAACCCTTGGAAAAAGATATTTTTTAATATGATAGCTGACTGAAAGTTATTAATCTTAATAACTTGTATAAAGATATGTAAAGATGTAATTGTAAAAAGGAGTAATGAATGTATGTAATAGCGATAGTGAAAGAGTAGTGAAGAGATATTGATGCAAGTAGTATAAGGTTATATACCTTGACCTACTCTTTGTAATCAATGAATTTTGTATATTAGTTGTTTGGGCAGTGGGCTCATCTAGTAATCACATTTTGTACTACCAACTCCTAACAGGGTTAAGGCTTCTAACAAGGCCTATAGTCCCTTAATCAAGACTAAGACACTATATGCATGTAATAGACTCTTAACAGGGTCAACATCCTTAACAGGATACTTTTTATTAGTGGATCTTTGTGGGTACCATTCCCACTGAGGTTTTCCCTTGGCCAAGGTTTCCTCGAGAACAAATAATGTGTTATGAGTTCTTTTGTTTTATTGCTATGCATGTTGTTTAGCTTTCTATGTTATGCATGTGTTAAGATAATCTGTTATATCCATAATTGGGAAAAATTAAAAGTTTTTAGAATGCTAATTCACCCCCCTCTCAGTATTCCCTATTTCTAATAAAACCAAACTCTGTATAGATCCATGATTGGAAAGTTGTAATATGTTGTTCAAAATAGACCAGATATTGCTCTAGTAGTTGGGATTGTGGCAAGATTCTCTGCTAATCCTAAGGAAAGTCATATGATGGTTGTGAAAATAATAATGAGATATTTGAAAGGAACAAAAGACTATGGACTATACTACAAGAAGCATGAGAGATTTGAACTAAGAGTCTATACTGATGCAGATTGGGTAGGAACTGTGGATGACAAAAAAAGTACTAATGGTGGAGCTTTCTTTCTTGGACATAGATTAGTTTCTCAGACAAGCAAGAAACAAAATTGCATTTCCCAATCTACAGCTGAAGACGAGTATGTAGTTGTTGTAGTAAACTATTCAAACCTAGTATGGATAAAGCAATTGTTGAAGGCATGAAAGAAGAGATCACTGAACCAGTTGTCATATATTGTGACAACACAAGTGCTATCAAAATATCAAAGAACCAAGTGATGCACACTAAGACCAAATATATTTCCATCAAGTATCATTACTTGAGGGAATTGGTACAAGATAAAGAGGTCAAAATGGAATATGTGAATACAAATGAACAACTAGCAGACATGTTCACCAAAGATTTACCTAAAGAAGCTCATGAGTATCCGTGAGGCAAATTAGGGGTTCTTTCCCTAACTAAGGCTACCTAGTCAAGCTAGGAGCACTGCATCAAATGTACTGCAAAGAGTATCTGACAAATTGATGCAGAAAAGGTCACACTTTAGGAGCAACTTTGAGTTCTGAAAAGTACAGCAAAGCTGATAATCAGTCATAATCAAAGATGATAAAGGGAGAAAATATTGTTACTGAGCTGACAAGATGACATCTACATCTAAAAGATGCTAGTTCTAGTTGCTGCTTTGGCATTATTTTAAAAGAGGGAGATGAGTCAGATGAAAACACATGATGAGAATTCATGAACAAGGGAGAGATTTAGAGGAAAGGGATAGAGAAAAGATTTAGTGGGAGTCACTGTGTGGATGGTCAAGAAAGTGAGGCTAAAGAGATTCAGAATCAAAATGAAGCTAAGGATATTACAAATATTTCTGATGCACGGACAAGTTTTAGATTGGTTGGTGAATCATGTGTTATTCATATGGTGTTTCCATCAATGCCAAAGAGGGAGATTGTTGGAAACTGTAATTGAAGCAAATGTTGTATTGTCATTGATGTCAAACCTTAACTGGTAAGATTGTTGCTATCTAAGAAAGTACTATATCTATTTGATTGTTGAGAAGGATTAGGGCAAGGGTGATAACAATAGAACCTAGAGAAAGGTTGAGTTATTTGATACTTCAATGATTACTTGATTATGTGGCACAATGATAAGATAATGTATTGTTTATCTAAGTAAGAAGAAATATTGAACAAGTAGGCTTTGTATACACCCAAAAATGGTCACGTAGACTATTAGCCCCTTTTGCTAAATCATAAATTGCTTATTCTTGATCAAATCCCAGCTCTATCATTTATTCGATTATTTTCTATGGGCTAACCATTTTATCCTAAGTTTTTATTTAATTAAAAAGAATATTTCCTCCCCTTTTAATAAATAAAAAGCCCCCACTTTTCCTCTTATCCTAAGTTGCACAAATAAAGCATTATTCTTATTTTATAAAAAGGGAAAAAGCACTTTTTGTCTCATATGGACACAAAAGTCAACTCTTATTTTCTCATTGGAGGATATTTGTGCACATGGATTGCTCCCTCTTCAAGCTCCACCATTGATTAAATCTTTTGCCTCTTAATCTCCATGGTCCATTCCTCCTCATTTCCTATAAAAGGAGAGCTCTCTTCTTCATTCTAGATCCTCAACTTTTTATGCTAATGTTATGTTGTAGGTTTTCTAGGTACATTTGGAGCTTTTGAAGATTTGGAGCATTTTTGGCTTTTACATCTACATGTTATCATAGTTTCATTTCTTTCATAGTAGCTTCATTTTCATGGCATTCTTAGCTTAGATTTCCTTTATGCTTTAGATTAATTCATCTAGCTTAACTAGGAGGCTTTGTAATACTTGCATCTTTCATTTTCATAGCTTAGCTTGCATATTCATCTTAATCTAGCTTGCATTGCATTTCATTTGATTCTTGAGGATATTGGCATTCTTGCCCTTTTCTTCATTTGAATCTCCCATTGCATGGTTTACTAGCAAGGTTATAGGCTAAATAGCTCTAGTTGAGAGCATTCTTAAAAACCCTTGCACTCCATGTCTAGGGAGCTATGGATCAATTTTTGAGACCTCATTCTTGAGTGTTCTTGAATGCAATGATTCATAGAAGTGTGACACAATTATAGCACACAGGCTTAACCGAGAAAAAGTGAAGAAATATAGTTTAAGTTGAGTGGTGTTAGTGTCGACCAAGCTAGTATATGCTGAGTAAATTTAGTGTTGACCGAACATCAGTATATTGCTGAGGGAGACATCATTAGCCGAAGGAAACAGTTTCAAGTGGTGACTGAGCTACAGAGTGATGACCAAGGAGTTGAATATAGTAATGACCGAGTGTCAGTAATTTACATTTGAGGAAGAATTCAGATTCCTAGCTGACATGTTTGAATTCTTGGATTATGTAAATCATGTTGACTTTATTTATTGACTATATGGAGCATTTAATGCATAGTAAACCATTTTATTGTGATTCCAATAAAGAGATTAAAGATGTTTCTAGAAGGATGGATGAAGAACATAATATTGGAAGGATTCAATGAATCTAACCTAAACCTAAGATTTACAAAGGAGATTAAGAAGCAAAATATGGATCTACCTATCGAAGAGTTATTTAGGAAACCTAAGTGTGAGGTTGAGAGAGAGATGTTGGAGTTGTTGTTATTGACTGAATAAGCAGAAAGGCTGAAGGAGAAGGATTTGATCAGAGTTGTGATTTATTGAAGGGATTTATGAGAAGATCAGTGATGGAGATGGAAATGGAACTCAGTCAGTAAGCCATCATATGTGTAAGAATTAGATCTACTATTTGCAAAGTGAGTTGTATGTTTTTAGATCAAACATTACTGTTACTCTCTAATCATTGTATCAGTTAAAATCCTTTAATCAAGGTTGACCTAACAATCATTGTATAAATCCTTTAATCAAGGTTGCATTCTAATGGAATGTACTTAAGTCCTCTAACAAGGTGCACTCCTAATAGGGTGGTTGAAATCCTTTGACAAGGTCACACCTAGCAGTGTGTTTGTAAACCTTTGACAGGGTTGGCTTTTCACAGAGCTCACTTCAGAAGAGTGAATATATTAGTAGCATGTTAGAAAGTGGTTTTTCCCAAATTGAGTTTCCACTATAAATCCTGGTGTTAATACTTGGGTGAATGTTCTAGTTTGAACATTTCTATGTTTTGCAAGTTAAATACTATTGGATAGTGGACTACACTATATTATGTTTCCGGTCTATATTCAATAATGACCGAGTAGGTGTTGATTATTAGATATGAGTTATTGAAGTGTTTAAAATTTTAATTGATACATCTGGACCTAAGAACAACTGATTCACCCCTCCCTCTCCATTGTTCTAAATCATATTAACATCTTCTTGGCTTTCATTATATCCAAATGAGTATCCATATTATTGATAATGGTTTGCTTGAAGTCTGATAGTAAGTGTGTGATTTCTATCCTTGAAAATCCATTGGTAGATGACTTTCCCATAGTGGGTTGATAACATCATCCCTTCTTGGCATCTACCCTAGAGTAATTCAATCATATCTTCTTGAGATCAACCCAATATGCTTGAATGATATGTCCTCCCATCGTATCCAAAGCTTCAATACAACCTCCAATGATTCCTCTTAGAAACAATAACTTTTGAGACTATTCATTAAATTCATATTGTGGGGAATTATTCAAACTAAATAAGAATCTTGAAATGTAGTCCTCAAAACTCTCATCTTCTTTTGGTTGCATTCAAAAAAATATCATTCCCTTTATCTCCTATATAATATTCTTTTACTTTTGAAGGAACATTTCCTTCATTTCATCCAAGTTCTTACAACATCTCTTCCTAGGCTCATAAACCATCTTAATGTTGATTCCTTCAGAGTAGTAGGAAATTTCTTCAACCTATGGGCACCAATGGTGTATTCATAGCTTGTAAAGAGAATGTCAAATTTAAACAAGAATGTGTTTGGATCCTCAGTTATCAAGCCATAGAACTTAGGAAGTATTGAAGAAGGAATGTTTTGAGATTATTTCTATAATTTTGGTCAATGATAGGGAATTCAAAAGTTGGTTGAGCCATCTATGGTTGATTTCTTGGTTGATAAATAACCAAAGATAGTGGGAAATGCCTTGGTTTTGAGGAAATGGGTTAGCAGGTGGAGGAATATTCGGATGGTAAAATATGTCAGCAAAGGAATTTTTATTAACTAGTTCTTCTAAGGAAGAAGAAGAAGGATCTAAGATGGTTATTGCATCAGCATAGGGGTTTTCCTCTTCTTCTTCTTCTTGGTGAATAAAAATCTTGCCTAATTGGTTCCTGGGATAGGGTTCATTGGGAAGAAATTTCTCTAAGGCATCTCTTCTTCTTTCTCTATGCATGCAGATTGTGATGGAATAAGACTAATTTGAGATAAAGTAGAAATGAACATTAGTTAAATCTAAGGAAAAATAAAGGAAACATTAAAGAGATTAAAATAATTAAAACTCATGGATGCAACAAGTCCTTAATTTGACACCATCCCCAAAAATGGTGGCAAAAATGTTTGACTTCTCTATTGGATCAATAACTAGGTTATAAAACTAAACTCAGGGATTGGAAATCCAAGATAAGAATCTATCTTTCTCATGGAGAAGGTTCATTTACTTGTCAACCCAAGGAACGTGTACTTAAAATGGGCCAGCATTGTATGTGCACTAAGTCCCTGCTTAAGCCATGCTATCCTACAAATTGAACGGAAATAATGTTGGAAAGTAAATTCTTAGAAATGTAGTGACCCAAATGTTGAATAAAATCTACTACTAGAACTAAAATCAATCAAGTAATTACAACAATATTCAATATAGTTAGACAAGGAACTACTTTGTCTACTTTTGATGTAGGATTAGTCACAAGAAACTATTTCTAGTGGCTAGAGGAACAGACAAACTCTAGAACATCTACTACAAATGAAAGGAAATTACTGTTAATGAAAATGGACTACTCACCAAATAGGCCTCCTTAGAGGATTATATCCAAAGCTAAACTAAACCTGAAAAACTCAAAATATCATCATTTTATTCATTCATTCAAAAATGATGTTACACATCATAAATTGAAACTAAGCTAAAACTATATATACTTGAACTAAAAACTAGAATGCTACATTACATTGCATTTTTCTTCTGTCTTATCTATCTAACCTCTAAAGAAGCTCTAGAACCTTATTTAAAACAAAATATTTCTAAAAAACTAACTGAATAATCAATCAATGCCCAAGGGAATAGGTGGATAGGAATTATTGTAGAACTAGGAAGAAGGAAAACCATCCAACTAATTAAGAATCATCAACTATTCATTTACATGGATGATATGTAAACTAGGATGTTAAAGTTTTACCAACTTAATCCAATTACAGATTTAGTTCCTTGATCCAAGTAGTAATTGTGTGGCTATGTATTTAAATCATTGAAAAATAAACTAAGTTCATTAACTATTTACAAAAACTTGAGAATTATCTAATTACTATGAAGTTGTAATTAGAATTTAAAATACTAAATTGAAAATATTGGAAAAATATTAAAGAATGTAGACAAAAGATAAAAGAATGATAAGATAAAAGATAGAAAGTTCAAACGCAAGTTGATAATAGATTTCATCCAGTTAGGACTGCGTCTCCGGATCCACTTCTTAATTTGGGGACCGTTTTATTGAAGTTGTCAAGCAAAAAGCTTTGTTACAATGTCTTCAAGCTTCCAGAACCTACAAAAACTCTTTCACAATCTCACTTTTACAAATTTGATGTATAATAACACCTTGCAAAATCTCTCCTCTCAACAATTCACTTCTTAATCTCACAATAATTCTCCTCCAAGACTAATTGTCCTTCACTAAGAAAAATAACCCCTTTTATCACTAGTACATTTGAGGCCAAATTTCGACGGCCATTTGTCAGATTTCCAACGCCTATTTGTCTGCATTTCGACACATGTGTCTGTCGTCATTTTTGCATTGGAAATGGTGATGAGAGTGACCACCTTCAGTATTCTGACATCAATACCTATTGGAATTGGGCACATAAATAATAATTTTACTATGTGACCAGTATGTCGAAAAATCATTTTTACGACATTTTTTCAGTCGACGTTCCAATAGATTGGCAGTATATTCTGAAAGGACATTCTATCGGAGTGGTGTCCTATCTAACAATGACTGGTTGGCATTTTAACAATCTATAATATACTATCGATGGACCAACCCATCGGATGTATAGCACGTCTATTGAAAATGCTTTACTAATGATTGAAAAAGTGACGGATTAGCATATTAAAAAAAGAAAGCTCAAGAGACCATCATAGTTGGTCTCTGTATTTGGTCCATATACTGACAAAACATTTTACATTTTGTTAGCTCATCAAATGAGGGGATTTGAAAGAATTTAATAGAATATTTTCATGATAATGTATATTATTAAGTTGACATTGCACGAATTTATTGACTTCATGCATTTGTAGACATCAAACACAGTGATAAAGAAGCATCTCCTCCCATGGCCTACATTACTCAAGCCACGAGAGGGGATGCTTCTTTATGGCTTTGTTCGATGTCTACAAGTGTGTGAAGTAGATAAATTCATTCAATGTCAAACTAAAATAATGTATGTTATACATGAAAATATCATCCATTAAATTCTTTCAAATCACCGCATTTGATGAGCTAACGAAATGTAAAATGTTCTGTGAGTATATGGACCAAGGAGGGAGACCAACTATGATGGTCTCTTGAGCTCTGTTATCTTTAGTCCTAGCTACTGCATAAGGGCTAGAAGACTTATACCTGTCGATCATTGAGAATAATCACCGCATTGCCTTTATGTACACTGCACAGTATCCAATATAAGAGGAGGCAGAAAATATGAATGGATAAAAGAAATGAAAGATACAATAAAATTATCTTGTTGTTTACCTTCTCATAATTCATCCCAGTCTCACAAAAGTAATTTTATACAATCACTAGTACATTTCGTGCATGGATGAGAAATAATATCCAAAGTTTCTAGATTTTGAGAAGAGGTATGAGTGGAGGCCAAAAAAGGGATATTTGTGAAGGTTTTATAGACGTAGTACTGAATCATCATCTCTGCACTGGTACTCAATCTAGAAACCCTCTCTAGAAAATCTCCACATCTAGCAAATCTCCACAAAATTCCCTTCTAGCCTCCATTGCATATACATCTTCTTAGTATCTAAAAACTCTCCATCATTGATTCCCATCATTTTTCACCATCTTCATGGACTGAGACCTTAAATTATTGAGCTTCTCTTTGTTTTGAGAATAGTTTAGCATTCTCTACCTAACAGGGCCAAACACGTGAAGGTGGAAGCTCATCTGGCCCCTCCTAGGAACCTCTTATGACCCTTTATGACATTTTAAGACCTCTAAGATGTGTATTCTTAGGGGTCATAAAGGGTCATAAAGGGTCATAAGGGGTCCTGGGAAACAACAGCTGAGAAACATAAATGTAGGCATCATGGTCACAATTTTTTGGAGACAAGATAATTGAGTGGTGTATCTAGACAATGCAAAGCAACCACTACTCCTCTAGAATCAGAGGAGTAGTAGTTTCTTTGCATCTTTTGGGTATACAACTCAATTATGTTGTATACCCATATAATGGAGAGCAACTCCTACACCTCCAATTCCAAGTTGACTACATCTATTTCTCATGAATACAAGGTCCTCCAACACAAATGTATTCAATTTGAAATTGGAGGTGTAGAAGTTTCTCTCCATCACTTGGGTATACAACTCAATTATGTTATCTCCAAAAAATTGTGACCATGATGCCTACAATTATGTTTCTCAACTATTGTGAAATCTACATTTATGTTTCTCAGCTATCATGTTTATGTGCATGTTTTTATGTGTTTGGGAAGACATCTTTCTAGCTTGGGCCTAGATCCTTTGGAAATTAGCTTTGTAATAATGTAGATGATAGATGAGAAATTAGCTTCCCAAGAAAAATCCCATAAATGAACTATGTATACCCCAATTCCTGTGCCCTTTGTGCGTACCCAAATGATATATTTGAAACAACAAGGGTAAGGCTTAAAGAAGTTAATTTTGCATCACTAGACAGATCTGTATATTTTAACCACAATGACCAAACTTCAAAGGATCCAAGCCCAGGCTAGAAAGATGTCTTCCCATTCTATTTAAGCCATATTCCTTGTCATTGTCAAACTTCCTTGGTACGGTAGGCGTTCTCTTTGCAGTAATATTCTTCAACTTGTGTTTGATGATAAGCATCTTCTTCTTCTTCCTAATTGCAACTAGAGCTTCCTTTTCATCAGGATTCAACTCCACTTCCCCCATCTCATCATCCTCGTCACCCTCAGCTGCCATCCTAAGCCCTTCTTCCCTCTCCAGTTCGTCAAGCCTCTGCAAGATATCTGGATCAATAAAGTCTATAACATTATGTCCATCCATGATCTCAAGAATATCATCTTCTTTCCACTCTTCATTTGCCAAAATATACCACAATCTTAAGAATCGTGACTCTTCAAATTCTCTTGTTTCCTTCAGACATCCAAACATGTGTACTATGAGATTTCCTCCAACAAATGGACTTGTGATAATTTTCACAATAGTACATGTGTTAGAAGGAAAGCTCATAGTACTACTTAGGCCAATCTGAATGTTCATCACCTATGCATATAAAAGTTGATCATAGAAGGTATATCCATAGGTGAAAAACATGCATATTTGACCAAGCAATACTGGGAGCTAGACCCAACAACAAATAGATTTGTGGTGATTTGCACAATAGTACATGTGTTGCTGGGTAAGCTCCTAGTAGCACTCAGGAAAATATGCATGTTCATCACTTGTGCATATGAAGTGGCTCTAATGGCAGATACAATCACAAAATTCTACATACTCATTTTTTTTTGGATTGATATTGTCAGACATGGTCTTTTTTGAATGGAATGGCTCATTACTTGTACATTGACTAGAATGTTGGTGGAAGAAGGATGATTTGTTTGCAACCTGCAGATACACAAACATTGAACAACCATTTTTTCAACTCTAATTTTCTCAACACAAAGGGACATTTATCATAGCCATAAAAACATGATTGTTTTAAAATGGAATACACCAAGGAGAACCATCATAAATATTGACCATTTACAATCATGAATAGTTAACCTAAATCAAATAGCTCATTTTTTATCAGCATGTATAGTCTTTGTGTATATGAAAAATGAATGAAATATATATCAAGCTGAAATAAAATAGTGAACAAAAATTCAAATTCAAGGCCTAATTTATCAAGAGCAACAAACATTAGGATGAAAGAAAAATCATTAAGACTAGAAAATCAAGTTCTAGAAAAATCATTACGACTATAGAAAAATCATTTAGACTAGAAAATCAAGTTCTACAAATGGACGGTTATGGTGCTTTTCCATTACAATAATTGAGCATTCATCATTTGGTACTTCTTGGTGTATTCCATTTAAGTTTTTCAGTTGTCATGTTTATGTGCATGTTCTTTATGTGTTTGGCTTCTCTCCCTCAGAAGGGATACACCGATAGGTAAATGATTTGAAAGCATAATGATTTGATAGTCTTTTTTCAGGATAGGCGTAATCATCTCGCCAACCTTAATTAGCAACATTTGTGATATATGTCAAGTACTTATAATCAGTATGCCCAACAAATAGAGACTTAGTAGTAAAAGAATAAGGTTGCACATCCACATCCATCCAAGTGCAGCAACCTTCAAAGATTTGCAGCGGTAAAGAGAATCCCCATATTTTATTAGCCTAACATAGTCTTTGGCCACTTTGGCAATGAGAACCTCATAATAGAGAAAAGAAACTTAGTAAAACTAGTCTATGTCGTTGTTTGTGAGGGTATAGTCATGATAAGTGCCTCTCAAACCTCTCCAACCATGTAAGATTGTCTTTAAATAGTTTATTGATCTCTTCTAAACATTAACCAAATCAAACCTACATTTGAATCCACACACAATAACCCAAAATGAAGGGTTTTGTATCCTTTAATGAATCTCAGTCACTGGTAATGCATGGACAGTCAAACCAGTAGTCTCCAAACCATTCAATAAGTGAATATGAATGTTTGAAAACTACTCCCAACAATTCTTAAACATACTTTATTATTTAAGAATTATTGGGACTGGTCCTTTGGCATGTATTAAACATAATAGAATTTTCAGCATATTATTATCATTCTATTTCTTTGCTGTAAACATGCCATTGGTTCAGTTTTAATCTACTAGTGTTGTGCCCTAGCCCATGCTTTATCTCCATTATTTGATGTTATTCACTATTTTGAAATGTTGACTGTGGTTATCAAATGGAAAAATAGGAAAAAAAAATTTAACACGAAAAGAAATTTACAAAATCAAACCAATGGCATGTTTACAACAAAGAAATAGAATGATAATAATATGTTGAACCAATGGCATGTTTACAAAAAAGAAATAGAATGATAATAATATGCTAAAAAATTTATTCTATTTAATACACACCAAAGGATGAGTTGTATGAAATTTTCAATCACATAGCATTTCACTATTGTATGAGTGGATTGTGCAGGAATAGTTAACATTAAAAAGGGAGGAAACTCCTCAACACATCTTGGAAACCATTGAATTCAATAATAAATTAAACCTAACACCAGCACTATTCCTTCCATTCACTTCTACCAAGAATAAAGCATTTAATCCATTCAACATTACATATAATCATTAGACAATTACATTTGTTGACTGTGTAGAGGAACAGTCATGACCAGAATGATCAAAAGTACTTTCACCCTTGCACAAGCTATTCCAAACTTCAAGTAAAATGAGAAATATGCTATATCAAATAATTCATATTCATAGTAACCATTCAAAGGATAATGATTTGACAATCTTTTTTCAAGATAGGCATAATCATCCCGCCAACCTTAATTAGCAAGATTTGTGAAATATGTCAAGTACTTATAATCAGTATGCCCAACAAATAGAGACTTAGTAGTAAAAGCATGTCCTTTGTTTTACTAGTTTACTTATAATTAGTATGTCCTTTGGTTTACTATTTTAATCTAGTTTAAGAATGGTTTGTTTCATGTTTGAATGTACCATTGAATGAAGCTTGGCTATATTAAGTACAATCTTAAGACTCGTAACTCTTCAAATTCTCTTATTTCCTTCAGACCTCCAAACATGTGTACTATGAGATTTCCTCCAACAAATGGACTTGTGATGATTTTCACAATAGTACATGTGTTGGAGGACTACTCAAAGTACTGCTTAGGAAAATCTGAATGTTCATCATCTATGCATATAAGAGTTGATCATAGAAGGTATATGCATAGGTGAAAAACTATTGGCAAGTTGACTATACTGATGTATATGACTTAATATAGTGTTGTCATTATGGAAACAAAGTCATATAGCAGTTTGGAGTCAACGCACTTGATGAGAAGATCATAAACCGGTTAAGTGTTGAAGACTGGATAGTGTACAGAGTTCTTGTAGCTCAGAGCATTAGCGCATGTGCATATGACCGAGTTATGGTGTGTGCCCTAGAAGTTAAGTTAGTTAGACTATATTCATGCTTATACTATGAGTGCATGATCAGATATGAAAGTATGAGGAAGCTACAGACAGATGAAGTTACACAACCAGTGAGTGCCAATGAAGAACAGAGTAAGCAGCCGACTATTATTATTTTGAGTTGTGGTTATATTCTATTGATGTAAAGGCTATGCGCCTATTATAATTAGGTTGCTGACATGTATATATGTTTTTTTGTAAACAAGCTTGAGCCAATTTATTTGCAAGCATTGTATGTAATAGGTCTAAGGGCCAACCTAGTTGTTTATTTTGTATGCGCATATAAATATAAGATGCACCCATTGTATTTGGTATGGAAGTTGATATAGAGTTTTAGTAAGAAGAGAAGAAGTATGCGAAGAGACTATAAGATGTATTAGAGATTTTCAAGGGGTCAAAGCATCAGCGTATCAAAGGAACTGATCTAACAAGTAGTGTCACAGTGACAGTTCATCTAGCAGATATAGTGTGTATCTGAGATCAAAAGGTTGCAGCCTTCACCACTTGAGAAGTGAGCTATAGGATAGTGCATCCACTCCCCTAATAGGGACTATTGTAAAAGACTCCTAACAAGGTCTGACCCTTAACAAGGTCTACTATACTTAATACATTGTAAAGCAACTCCTAACAAGGTTAAGGATCTTCTAACAAGGATCACTAAACACTAGTACAGAATATTAGTGGGTGTCAATTCCCACTGGGGTTTTTACCTAGTTGGGTTTCCCCATAACCATATTGGTGTTATGTGTTGATTTCATGTTTCATGTTTATATGGATGTTCATTTTAGTACTTAAGCATTTAAGTTCAATTTAAAGATTAAGTGAAAAGATAAATATACAATGAACACTGATTCACCCCCCCCCCCTCTTAGTGTTCCCATTCCTAACAATTGGTATCAAAGCTCTGGTCCTCAACAAAGAATTTTAACCACTTGAGGAGATCATGGACAAAGTAGAAATGAAACAACTAAAAAGAAATCTAGAAGCTGCTCTTGAAGACCTGGACAAATCTGAAAGAGAAACTGAAGAACTAAGGGAAAAACTTAGTGATGCTCAATTAGTCATCAAAAGGCTAAGAAAATATTTGAAAGAATGCTCTACCAATGATCTAGGGACTGTTGGAAATATTCAAGAATTAACCAAGTTACTGAGAGGGGAGGGGTGAATCAGTAACTTCAAATTTTCTTTCAATATCAGATGTATTAACATATAGTTCACTTTATCCTTTTGCATATAGAAAGCATGAAACATAAAAGCATTCACAACAATGACACATAGATTTGGTTACCCAGAAACCTTCCAAAAGAAACTAAAATTGGGGTGGGGATGAAACCCACAAAGCTTTAATAATGCAGTATAAAGTTGGCCAGTTAAGGCTTACATTGATCACTTCTGATGATCTGCCCTGCTAGGAGCAATAAGGACTGCTAGGTCCACCTTGTTAGAGGTTTTACAAACATACAATGAAGTATGCACTCGGTTAAGAGATTTTACAAAGACTGTTAAGTCTACCTGGTTAGAGGATTTCAAGTTGATTCACCTGTTAGGATGAAACAGTAGATCTCTTACTTTGCAACTCGATTGCTGAATGAGATTCGCTGATGTACTGATCACCTTCTGTGATGAATTTGTCTTTGCTGCTCCTTATACTGCTGTAGCCCTTTGTAATTCGCTTATCTCTGCATTTTTTATCTTTTTTTTTTTTTCACATTCATCCTACTTGGTATTTGTACAACATTGTTTATATACAAGTCTAAATAATTAATTACAATTACAAAGTCAGCTTGACAAATAAACATAAGTGCTACTAAGTCAACCCAAGTATGGTTACACAGTTCCTGCAAACTAACTCGGTGACTTTCTGATACTTGGCGCCCACTGCATTACTCAGCATCATCATGCACTCGGTAGAAGTGAAGGCTCGGTTCATACTAACCACTCGGTAAGTTTCAAACTCGATAAATACTTGTGACTCGGTAGACATAATGTCACTCGGTTTACACTGTCTTGCTTGGTTTGCACTGTCCTGCTCGGTTTGCATTGTTCTGCTTGGTTTGCACTGTCTTGCTCGATTTGCACTGTCTTGCTTGGTTTGCACTGTCCTGCTCGGTTTGCACTGTCCTACTCAGTTTGCACTGTCTTGCTCGGTTTGCACTGTTCTACTCAGTTTGCACTGTTCTGCTCAGTTTGCACTCAGGATGCAAATAAGTGTTGTCACTAGTGCCAATCCTGCTTAATGCCAACAATCTCCCCCTTTGGCATTAGTGACAAAAACACTTATTGCCCAAAACTTATATACATGAACCATGCTGAGATTTATTTTGATTTTTCAAAATTTGTCTTTGTCATAGGGCTTTATAAATTATCTCCCCCTTTCAATGTACTAACTTTTTCTTCTATACATATCTCCCCCTTTTTGATGATAATGCCAAAGGTGTATATACAAGTGTTTTACACGGAGAATCCAAAATTTAATAAAAAAATAGAATGTACCTTCATTATCAGTGCCAGGATTCTGTCCCAATTTTTTTGTAGAATCTTGCATGTTTGGATTGCAATTTGGACTTCTGCAGAGAGTGCAATCATGTGATCTACTATTGAGAACTGATTGTCATGAATTAATATTTTGGAATGTTCAATGTGCTTATACATTGTATTCATGATGGGAAGGATCATGTTCTAAATGTCTAGCAGTGTGGACCAGATCCTTGTGTCTTCTTTCAGTAGTTTTGACTGCATATTTGATAGGAATGAGATTTTCATGTGATGAGTAGAGTTTGAACTTGGTTCAAGTTGCAGCTTCTGTATGCTAATCTTCAAATCCTCATGAATTTTATTCATTTTATCCTTGACATCCTTGGTGAACTCGGCAACATTGCATAGTTTGGCCAAAAGAGAGGTAACATTTGAATAGGAAGATTCAATGTTTGTCAAAACTAAAGATAATTCTACTTGATTAATAGCTATGTGCTGAGCAATGTGCTCAAGCACTTTATTGTGGAATTTCTTCTCAGCTTTTTCAACTAACTTTTTTGTCCCAGATGAATCCTCATTGTACTTATTTACCGCTTCTACTAATTGTAACAAAACATGTTGAGAGGAGTCTACTTTAATACCTAATGCTTCTGACAAAATGTCCTTAGCATCCTTAATGATTTTATATTCCTTGTCTCTCTCTTCTTTAAGCTTCTTTTGCTTTGCTTTCCTTTGGAGGATTTCACCTATATTTTGCATTTGATCCGCTGATAGATTTACAAAATCCAATGTTGGAATCTCTATTTCCTCATCTAGGTCTATATCCTCTACTATATTCTTGCCCAAAAATCTTATACTCGGTTGAGCCTTAGGCTTATCTATACTTAATGCCTTAGTAGTAGTGATAGTAGACATAGTAGAACTGGCTATAAAGAGTGGTATACTGTCTACTGGAGAACTTGAAGTATTTACACTTGTAGAATCAAAAACTAGAATACTTACTGCTGGAAAACTTGATGAAATAGGAGACTGCAACTCGGTAGAAGAAATGGTAGTTACTTCTGTTGTTGCTATAGGTGATTGGACAAATGTTGAAGTTGTCACAACCATGCTTGAAGATGTCTCCGGGCTAGATGTAGCAACTTTTGTTGGAGAGGTAGGAAGTGATGCAATGACTTCTGCCGCTATCCTCATGGTATCATCTACCTCAGTGGCTTCTTCCTGTTCATCACTGTCATCTTCAATGTCTTCTATTATAACTGATTCAGTACTCGGTTGGTGAAGATGGTATATGTTCTTCCATGTGGCATTTGCAATCTTCACAACTGATTCAATATTGTTAATTAGAATTAAACAAGTATTAAACTTCAATGTCATCTTATTTTCATTCTCCTTCAATGCCTTCTTTATTTCATCATTTTTCAAGCTCGGCATTAACTGTTTCAGGGTTTGATCAAATATGTCTTTTACAGTTTGTCTTGCATTGGCCCATCTAATTTTTATTTGATCTAATAAAGCTCCTGGAATCTGTGGGGCTATTTCATCAGGAGAGTATTTTCACTGTCCCATCTTTTCAATGACAGCATCTTCAATCTCCTTTTGTTCTATTTCCGATCTTGTTTCATATTTTAAAGATTTTATATTACTTACTCCAGATCCTAATCCTTCTCTAAAAATTTTGATCTTTTCTTGAAGGGTTAGAGGAGGCTTTTTGAATATTATATCTTTGTCCTTTTTGTCTGCCTTACCCTTTGCACTTCTCCTTGTAAATACGGCAGTGGGAGTCTTAGGTACCTTGGTGATGAATACCTTTCCTTTCTTCTTTGTAGGTTCTGGTTCCTCTATTTTCTCATCCTTTTTCTCTTCTTCTTCAATGTCTTCTCCTCTGTCCTCGGTTAGCATTTGCATTTTGGCTATCCTCTTTTTTCCTTTATTTACTACTTGTGGAAGCTTTATACTTAATTCAATTCTCACTTTTGCTTCTTCATATGTCCCAAAATATGGAGCTTTGGGATCAATAGGCTGATTAAGGAGGGCTTCAATGACATTCTTTGTTTCATCAATGTTTACCTCATAAGGAAGAGGTTTTACATGTACAATCCTTGGTTTAGCTGCTTGAATGTATACATTGTCACAGTCCACCATGAAACAAATATCATCCTTATAATCCTCCACCAACTTTTGTGGAATCCAGAATCTGTCATTCATTTTCTCCTTGAAAGACTCAAAATAACTATCCATGATGTTCTCAAAATTTTCACCCATTTCTGAAATATATTCATTTATCTCATAAAGAATTGGCACATCCTTTCTCCATACTACTTTTCCTTTGGAAGGGAAGAATTTTTGAACATAGAAAAATAAATAGACCAGTAGAGATCCAAACTTACATGGATTGTTTTTGGAAGTTTGAATGCTTTCCATGTTCTTGTTAAACTATTTTAACAACAAATCTGCAAGGTCAAATGATAAATTATTCTTTACCACTTTGTATGCTAGGTCTATGGCTTCATAGGGAACACTATTCTGTCGACTTGAACTATATATTTTATGAGCAATGATGTGTGTTCCAAACTTTAGTTCAGCATCAGTAATGCTACTTACTTTCATGCCTCTACCGTCCCACTCGGCTAGGGTTTTCTTCTCCAGCTCCGGCTGACCTAGGGTTTTGGTAGATTTAACTTTGTTTAACATGGGAAGACTGGTGATTCAGTGAATCATCTTCTTAGTGATCTTTATGGGTTGCTCAGGCCAAATCTTGCCTTCATGTACACGGCTAAGAATGTATCTAACCCATTTCTCCTAAAATTTTTGAGGTAAATGTGTAATGTGAACTAATCCCTTGTCTTCCAAATGTTTGTGCTCTGGTTTTAGAATGCCATTCGCACACAGTTCCTCACGCACAATATCTAGCTCTAGGTTTCCCATCTCTTGAATTGCACAATTGAAATGATTGTGAATATCGTTAACAAGTAGTACCTTAGGAGGAATCTGAGATTGAGCTCCATTCGGGTCTAGGGCCGCTGCAATTGCGGGCATGAGTTTGAAATTTGGTGCTCTCCATTCCCCTTTGATTATCATTTCTGTTCCTTTCTTCACTGAAGCACTGGATGATGCCATGGTAGCTCATAGAGAATTCTTTTCGCAAAAGTATTTGAATCACTTGATTGCTCTGGAAATTTTCTGCTCTCAAAATGCTAAAGTTTGCGGTGAAGAATGAGTTTGATTTCTTGCCTTTTGTTTACAACTCTGTCATTAATGCTTAGTAGAAATTAGGGTATGAATTCTGACAGACTGTCACCCACTATGAATTAATTGCTTGGTAAAGACTTTGCAACTCGGTGAACTTGAGAATTCATATTGCTCCGATCTCACTCGGTAATCATATTAGATCTCTCCTGACCTTGCTCAGTGAAAACTGATACCGACCTTCCTGTGATCTTATTGTATCTTGTATGCCGATTTAGATCTTTCTTTTAATTCAGTTCTGGAACTGCTTGAAATTTGTCTATGAGAATATACTTCCAGTGCTCTCTTGGGAATTTAGTTTGAGTCGGTAGAGCCACCCATTCCATTACTTGGACTAGTTTGCTCGGTAGATTTAGGAATCCACTATTGTCTCATCTGTTTCCTAGTCTTAGTTTCTTCATTCTTCTTTCCATCTTCAACTTCACTAGCATTCATGCAATTTTTGGCTATATGACCGAGTTTAGTGCATTTGAAACATCTTATGGTAGTATCTCTTTTCCTTAGATGATGTTTTATGCAGTTCATGCCAATGTGTCCATATTCTCCATAGTAATGACATCTACACCAAGTGTTGTAATCCCATCCAAACATTGCTTTCATAATTTGTTCTGCTGGATTGAATGTTTTGGATCTGCATTCGGATGCCTTGTGACCTTGTTTGTTGCATTTGTGACAATTACCTTTGAATCTTGGTTTTTCCCTGCATTCATTTGCTTTATGACCATGCTAATTGCAGTTGTAGCATTTTCCATTGAATTCTACTTTTTCATTGCTCCAACATTTATTTGAAGTATGTCCTATTTTGCCACAATGATTACAAGTAGGTTTCTGATTCCTTTGAGTACCTTGCTTAGAAGATTCACCTTCTCCTTTGTATCCAAGTCCTATTTTTCCTTTTTGCCTATGAAGATTTTGATCATACAGCTGATTTAAGTCTTCTTGGCTCTTCAGCATTCTTTCATTGATTTTTTTTTTGGTGTTTAGGTCATCCACCAATCTTAGATTGATTTTCTTTTCAAATCTTAGTTCTTCTCTTGTGCTTTCTATTTCTGATCTTAGAGTCAGAATTTCTTCATTTGTATGGGAGATCTGATCAATTAGGTTTTCTAGCTGAAGGGTTTTATTTTGGAATTCATTATTCCTTCCATCTAATTCATCTTTCAACTTGTTTCTTTGTTCTAAGATCTCACAAAATCTTTTTGAGTGTAGTTCTTGTTCTCTTTTTAATTTTCTCACTTCTTCCTGCAGAGACCCATTCTTTTCTAGGAGTTCTTTGACAGCATTGTTTGCTTCATCTGAGCTATCTGAGGGAAAGAGATCTTCAATCTTTTCTTCAATGTAATTATGATCATTCATCTGATTTGCAAGTTCCTTCCTTCTTCTTAGGGATTGGGAAAGATGTTCTTTTGCTTCTTTAAGTTTAGCTATGGCCATTTCCAGATCTAGCTTTTCATTCTCAATCACCTTGTTCAGTTTGAATACCTCCATTGTCCTGGATCTTTGCTCAAGCTAGTTAAGCTTTATCTTGAGAACCAATACTACTCTGATACCAATTTTTGGAAATATTCAAGAATTAACCAAGTTACTGAGAGGGGAGGGGTGAATCAGTAACTTCAAATTTTCTTTCAATATCAGATGTATTAACATATAGTTCACTTTATCCTTTTGCATATAGAAAGCATGAAACATAAAAGCATTCACAACAATGACACATAGATTTGGTTACCCAGAAACCTTCCAAAAGAAAGTAAAACTGGGGTGGGGATGAAACCCACAAAGCTTTAATACTGTAGTATAAAGTTGGCCGGTTAAGGCTTACATTGATCACTTCTGATGATCTGCCCTGCTAGCAGCAATAAGGACTGCTAGGTCCACCTTGTTAGAGGTTTTACAAACATACAATGAAGTATGCACTCAGTTAAGAGATTTTACAAAGACTGTTAAGTCTACCTGGTTAGAGGATTTCAAGCTGATTCACCTGTTAGGATGAAACAGTAGATCTCTTACTTTGCAACTGGATTGCTAAATGAGATTCGCTGATGTATTGATCACCTTCTATGATGAATTTGTCTTTACTGCTCCTTATACTATTGTAGCCCTTTGTAATTCACTTATCTCTACCTTTTTTATCTTTTCTTTTTTTTTAACATTCATACTACTTGGTATTTGTACAACATTGTTTATATACAAGTCTAAACAATTAATTACAATTACAAAGTCAGCTTGACAAATAAACATAAGTGCTACTAAGTCAGCCCAAGTATGGTTACACAGTTCCTGCAAACTAACTCGTGACTTTCTGATACTTGGCATCCACTGCATTACTCAGCATCATCATGCACTCGGTAGAAGTGAAGGCTCGGTTCATACTAACCACTCGGTAAGTTTCAAACTCAGTAAATACTTGTGACTCGGTAGACATAATGTCACTCGGTTTACACTGTCCTACTCGGTTTGCACTGTCCTGCTTGGTTTGCATTTTTCTGCTCGATTTGCACTGTCTTGCTCAGTTTGCACTGTCCTACTCAGTTTGCACTGTCTTGCTCGGTTTGCACTATCTTGCTCAGTTTGCATTGTTCTGCTCAATTTGCACTGTTCTGCTTGGTTTGCACTTAGGATGCAAATAAGTGTTGTCACTAGTGGCAATCCTGCTTAATGCCAACAGGGACAATGGTCAAGAAGTTGAATGAAGAAAATAAATCCTTAAAAGAACAACTTGAAGAGTTTGATGATAAGTTGACTAACAATCAGGAAGTCTATGATGAACAGGTCAAAGAGAACCTTCAACTGAATGAAGAACTAAGGCAAGCAAACATGGAAATCTTAGAACTAAGAAACAAAAAGGAAAGCTTCGAATCTAAATTGAAAGAGGTTAATAATCACATTGATAAATTACACACCAGTTTTGATTTAATAGAATCTCAATTATATGCAAGAGCTAAAGAAGATACTAGCTGCATTGGATACAATGAAGCACAAAATTAGATTGATAACATGTGAGCAAGAATGAAAGCACCAGAAGGCACCTCAAATGCTAAAGAGACTAGAAGTTAGACCAAGGATCATACTAAACCACCTAAGAATGAGCGCAATCCTATAGACCACACTTGTTATGCATGTAACAAGCATGGACACATAGCAAGGAACTATACAGAGGTAAGACCTTTCAATGGTTATTGTTATTCATGCAATAAATTTGGTCATAGAGCTATGAATTTCAAGACATGCCAAAAGAATAGGACTCATAATAAAAGAAATCAAAATCAATCAAATGTAAGAAGCTCTCAGAATGTTACATGTTAGATATGTAACTATAATGGTCACTCAGCTAAACAATGTAAGATGGTGACCCATGTTAATGCGTTGAGGAATATAAGGCCTCAATCATTTGTCACTCTTGTAACAAAGCTGGACACATCTCAAAGTTTTGTAGATCAAGGACGCAAGGGGTCAGGAAAGCCTCAAAAAGCCTGAAGAACCAATTTTGGATCCCGAAGGAGAAGTCAATTTTGTGAAAGCTTCAGAGGATGCGAGCTTGATTTGGTTGGAAACAAAGAAGGAAAAGGATGAGGAGTATGTATTGGATGCATCCACTATGGATGAACCCTCTACATCTGGATGAATGGCCCTTAGGGTCATAGGGGGAGCTAATTTAGCTCTAGACCCCTATGTGGCTAGTATACTCACTCTCAGAGTATCCTACTTTGAACTTAAGCTTTTGAAAACTAAAGAAACCTTCATGCAAGAGTGCACTAGGTGATTCTTTGTAGAATGAAAGTTGGAAATTTTTAAGTGATAGTCTGGTTTACGTGGCAAGCATTAATGGCAAAATTTTCACTTTATGTACACATTAAGCTTTTTGATTACTCATTACATTCGAATTCAGAGTGATTGGAGAGCATAAAGAACTTTAGAGGTTATTGTGAAGATTGGAAGATTGATCTATCAGTGATTAGAAGTACATTTGATCGGTTGCAGAAACCCTAGTTCATCATGCTAATTCAAAAGTCTTCAGATTATCTTAGAGAACATTTGGAAAGTGATAAAACAAGTAAGTGATGGCCACTCACATAGTATTTGATGTTGTAGAAAAGAAAAGATATGTGTTTAAGAAGCATCCATTTATGTCTACCCTAGATGATTTAGAGGGAGCATTCTCCCACATGCCTATGGGCATTATGCATGTCAAAGACATTAGGGCATACATTTATTGTAAGAAGGAACCACTAGAATTGGATAGATTAAGGGTAGACATGGAAACCATGTTGAAACTAGACAAAACCTTCTTGGATGAATATGCGAAGTGGAATGATCACCCTATAGTGGAGTATGCTATGACATATGAGTTCTATGAGACAGAATGGATCAAAATAATTCTGAGTAGAATTCATGATGGCCTATTTTGGATAGGTGATGTACCAGTAAGAATCAATAGTGACCTAATATATGAGATGATAGGCCTATCTAAGATTGGCCTCATCCTTCCTATAGGAAAGGATGTTAGAAAAATTGTTGAGAAAACATGTAAGTCAAGAAGTGATAGGCGCAGGATGAAAATTGATCCTATTGAGCAAGTTGACATCAAATTGATGTCCATGATACTTGGATATAGGTTTCAACACACCAATAGGGTGAATAGTGTGTCTACGGCCACAATTCTAGAAGCCATTAGACTTGTGAAGGAAGATGGAGAGTTCAATCTATGTGAGATCTTGCGCACACAGTTGATTGATAACATCAAGGAAATCAAGCATGATAAGACCAAGATATTCAGGTTTGGGTCTTTGATCATTTACATGTACCTTCATATAGTTGGGAAAGTATTAGATTCATATTTGGACAAGTCCATTCCAACCATGCCACAGATATCTTACAAGGAATCCACTGAGAGTACATTAAGAGATTACATAACGTTGGAATTGAAGACCTTCAAGGCCAAGATGCAAATGAGGTACAGAATTCTAGAGAACATTGTTGAGAAATACAAGGATACTATTTTTTTTATGGTTGAAACAAATACAACATGCATGGACGTAGTTGTACCTAGAACAAAGTGGATTCATCCACTTGGATATGAAGTAGATGAACAAGTTTTAGAAGCATATGCTCAAGTATTGCTTTCAGCTCCTACTGACCCTAATGAGCCAAGGTGGGGAACTTGTGAGGAAAAGACAAGAGAGATAGATGCTAAAATAAATAGCACAACAAAAAAAAGAAAGGTTGCTAAAGTCACCTCAGAGATCTTGAGAATACATGGAGTGTCTAAAGCAGATCTAGACAAAGTAAAAGAACAAAAGATTGCTTTGGAATTAGAGAGCGCAAATGCAACAAAGGAAAAATCACATGATCCCAAGTTGAAGAAGGTAAAGATAGATAGATTTGATGTATAGAAGGATAAAACTAATGATACTCCCTCTGCATACAAGGAAACCATTGACCCTACTGCTCCTCCAGAGTATAAGGCAATGCTAAAGAGGAAGAAAGAGATCAGCACTAGTCATCCATCCTCAAGAGTCACAACAAATAGAATGAACTCACAAACACCTCCTGAAGTAAGTTTCAAACTGAGTCTCAGTGTGCTAAGTGCAAGAATAATTTATGAGGGAAGAATTGATCAAGTAGGGAAGTTTTATGAAAAATATAGTGAAATAGACAAATCTGAGATACATAGTATGATAATCAAATACATGTTGAAGTTCAAGAAGACAATCTTGGAACTTAAGACTATGATCCCTAATAAGGTATGGAACATCCTAGAATTCCAAAAGAGATAGGCTATTGAAGAAGATCTACAGATAAGAGAGAAGATCCTAGATGATGAAGGGTACTACCCTTAATACCACAAACACATAACAGAAACAGAGAAACAACAACAATTTGCAAGAACGTAAAATGGGCTTCTTATTATCTCCACAAATGTCGAATTACAAACTTTCAGAATTACAATATGCAAAGCCACATCGGCATTTCCCTTACAATATTCTATAGGACAAAGCCTCGAATTATTACATAGATCTACCACCTAGAACTATCCCAAACTACCTAAGACAACACTACAGTTGTCCTTATATAGACAATTTTCCACCACCTGGGAAGGTTCCAGAATTTTAGCCAATAAGGCCGATCAAACTTAGAATTATTTTATTTTACAATTTATTACATTAGAGTCAGCTCAAAACAACTTTTGAAACCCAAACAGAAATTTTGAAGGAAATTTATTTATTCGCCATTTTAGGTGGCCCAAATTTTGGAGACCATAAGTCATCACCCATTGACCTGATTGACTATTATGACCCCAATTCGGAAAGGGTGCAAAGAGCTCTACAACACATGAATCATGCAAACTTCATTAAGCTGAAATTTCAACCTCATCCAGGGCCTCTAAAGCCTTCAAAACTAAGTTTGAAGTTTTTGTACCCTACTGCCAATACCAAAAATTTTCAATATCCTCAAAACTAGACTTGATTTGGCAATGAAACTTTACTGGCAGGTTGATATAACCAAAATGAACCTCCACCTGTGAAATCAAAACATTCCAAGATCGCATGACCAACTTACTAAAAATATCAAGTTTACATAAATAGCATCTCTGCACAAGATAGCCCTTATTGAAAATAAAACCAGAAATATTTTTGGGTGATGCAAGATTGCTCTTACACCTAGGATTCTCCTACATCACTAGATGAAACTCTTCCAGTATGCGAGATAGAAGAGAAGAAGTTACTATTAGATTTGGTGAAGCCTCACCTCAAGACCAAGACAAGAACATTGAATATAATGGATAAAAACTATGAATTAGTTGCCAAAGAAATAAAGAAAGCCTTTGTGAAGGTCTTTATGATTAGGCACATGTATCGACCCAATGCGCCCACAGCACAAGTACCCACAAAGGAAGTCAAGGTGGCATATGCATGTGTGAATTTTGTACCTAGCTGTAGACACGACACTTCAGTAAAACATTAGAGGTTAGCATAAATCAAAATCTTGCAAATAATTGAAACTAAGCTAACCAGGCAATTTACTACCTTCTAGTAGGTGTGAGTATGATGTTCTCAGATTGGAATCGAGATCAGTGACAATGCAACACCTAAATGAAGGATTTGAATGCAAAATATGAAAGACTATATGAATGCAGATTAATCTAGATTTTTATATTTTCTATGCAATAATATGAGAAACTGTATGAATCTAAGCTATATGAATGAAATTGAATGCAAATTTAATCTAAGAATGCTATGGATGAATATGAAAACTATGATATGAAACCATGCAAAAACTATGATCAACTATGAAAGATCTCACAAATCGCCTGTCGCAAGTGCTTAATCCTTCAATCGCCAATTCCCTAGAGTAATTGTGCAAATTCGAGTGTTGATAATTATGAAGAGCTGAGCCTTGATTTTATAGAAATCCAAGGCTTTGAGGATGCAGGAGAAAAGCCATAAATCACTCTTCATAAAATCAGGTTGGTTTTTGAGTTATCAAGAAATCAAAGATAATTAATTCACAAAAATCATGCAAAAGTAGTTTTTAACTCAAAATAGAGTTTAGATCAAATTTCAACTCATCATCAAATGTTGAGTTTAATTTTAAAATTGATTGTTGATTTCTAGTTGACTTCTTTTTTGATTGTGCGTGATTTAATTATAAATTAATTTAAAAATAAAGTGATTTATTCTCAACTTAACTGATTTTTGAATTAAAATAACTAATTTATGGGTTAATCAATTATTAAATCAAACTTTATTCTAAAACTATATTACTAAAAATTGACAACTGACTTTAATCAATTAAATAAGAATTTAATCAATTAGTCATACGATATTTGATTTATTGTCAAAATAAAATAATACAACTTAGGAAGAATTTAATTAAATCTAATTAAATAATTAAGTGGCAGTATTAAATCTAATTAATTAAATATTCAGAATATTTAATTAATCAAACTTTTAGGATAAATAGGATTTATCGTCAAATAATAATTAAATCAAAGATAATTAGGATAAATAGGAATATTGCTAAGAATATCCCCCGATGCAGAATTTAGGATAAAATAAATTAGGATTCGATGATGTGCAGATGTACCTTAGGTTAGGACTTTGATGTTGATTTCATTCGATTTGAAGATGTAGGAGGTTAATGAACCTATAGCCCATTTTTGGGGTATTACATTTTGCCCCTCTTTGAATCACTGTGGAAAGCATAGTGGTTCAAAGAATAGTTTGTGTCTGATATATATGTATGAGACTAATTTGAAAGATTAACCGATTCCAAGACAGAAACCAATTGAAAGATTTGAAGATTCAAGATTTAAGATTTAGGTCCTGAATGACCAAAGATAATGTCAACTATAGCAACAATGAACCGATGATTACGAAAAAGTGTCAAAATGCCTGATTTTGAACCTTATGATTACGAAGAAGTGAGTGACCGATTCCAGACCTGATTGTCCTAAGAAGAATCATATTGGTATCACATCCTAAACCCATCAATTATGAAAAAACAAGGAAATAACACTAATGAACTGGCGGTTACGAAAAGCTAATACAATTTACAAGATAGATTTAGGATACCAAATTGATGAATCTAATATGCCCCAAGGATCAATAGATTTGCCCCAAGCGATGAGGACTTTAGATGAATTAGCAACTAGACATGGTTTTTGTCTTGATTACTAAAAGAAAGATTTGATTGAAAGAATTAGAGTTACAGACTTTGAATGATGTGCAATACCATGCCCCCTTCGGGATGAAAATTGAAATCTAACAAGAAAAGTCAGCTTTGAATAGTTTAGAAGCATGTTAATTGATTTGAAAAGGGGTTATACACATTCAAGAACGCATTCTGCATCGTTTAGAGATCCTAGAGACAAAGTTTGACTAGGTTTGACCATGAGTTGACCATGGTTGACCAAGTTGAAATTTTGATAGTTTGATGTAAGATAATCAGTTAAGTTGAAAAATGGATTTCTATGATGATTGAAGGTTGATTATACAAGTAGTCGACTGTCCTGGGTCTAAAAATTTTAAATCATGGTTTTGACATAATAAATGATCTCAGATTTTGATTTTGATCCCAAAAATAGGTTCAGAGCATTGAAATTAGCCACAGGTGCAATTTTCATGGAAAATAGAGCACATTTGAAAATTAGGTCAAAAGCTATATAAGGACCAAACGGGTCATTTTCAATTCATTATTCACATTTGACTTTTGAAACCTTGTGGAGCCCTCTAAGCGAGAAAATGGTTGAGCCAAAGCTAAGTGGACCTCTAGACCTCTCTGTAAATTCCATTTTTTCATGTTTGTAGCATTTTTAGGTTGTTTTTCATACATTTCAATTTTTCAATTCTCGCATGCATGGAAACTCATATAATTGTCCTCCGTGACTTGTACGACTTTTCAATGTCCTGTAGAGTGTCATATCAGAACCCCCCAAAACTCATTTGAGAGGGACCCAAGAGTTGTATGACATTTCGTCAGGTCCCTCATATGTCATACGGTGATCCCTAGAAAGTCATATATGCATGATTTTTCATATGGGACCCTGCTGAAACTCGTATGAGTTTTGGTGCCAGTCTGTATTGTCGTATGGAAAGCAGTGAACTTAAAACTCATCTTTAGGTCAAAATTTTTGATTTTCTGATTCCTTAGGCTGATTGCTAAGCTTTTAATGTACCTTCTGAGATAATGAACTTTTGAATTATTGTACTGTTAGCCTATATTTCAACCAAATTACCGATAGGATTCCCCATTTCTATTCCGTGTAGGTTATATACCTTGATGTTCATGTGCGCATCTCACATCCTATGACTTAGAGACTCTTCATTTTGCTGCCTGACCCTATGAGGGTACATCTTGCTTCCTGTGGGTTTGAGTATCTGATTCGGTTGCCTGAGATTAGGGTTAACCATGGACTATTGACTACATTGATAGAGAGGTTTCATTCAGAGACTCAAACTTTCCATCTACCCACTAGAGAGATTACTGTCACACCTAAGGACGTATATAGGGTATTACATATACCATTCCATGGTCAGCATCTAGATTATATGAGCTCAGGATAGTATAGATTACATGCTTTCAGACAGTTATTTGGAGATGATACATAGCTTACTGGTTCCATTTCTTGGGAGTTATTAGTGCAACGCTATGGGGAGACCCATAGGTTAGAGTGTATCATAGTAGGCATGATAGGAGGTATCATTATGTTCGACCATCAGCAGAATGGTCTATTGATGTGTTTGGCCCCGATGGTTGCATGATTAATGGCCACTCCTTTTGAGTTAGCTTGGGGTCAGTGCATGCTTGCACATATGTTCTATGAGATGCATGAGATCATGTATCAAGAGGGCAAGTCTTTTTCTTCTGGTGCATTAGTTCTTCAGATATGGGCCTGGGAGCACATTCCAGTTTGTAGACTAGTGTGTCAGACACAGCACTAGCCATAGGATCCGGTCATATATATATACTCAAGTTATGTTACATAGGTGCGTATGGGTCACACAGAGTATTTTAAGTGGTGTCTTGATGATGACTTTTGTATTATGGAGACTGTACTTGCTGATAGAGGCCTGGCCCACTGTGAGGGAGTAGTTTAGTTATTTCTGTCAGAGCCATGTACTGATTGGATGATCTACTATTTTTATTGAGCATTTCCTAATCACTAGAGTATGGAGGCAATATGGCATCATTTAGGATGCACCAGAGGAGCTTGCAGCTTATGCCCGGATCCATAGAGAGCTCAGATTAGGATGGGGCCCTATATTATCATATGCTCTATACACAAGAGTACAATGGTATCATGGGCAGGGACTGGGATTATAGAGTAGATGTTCTAGATGCTGGTGTGACAGATGGATTCATTGGATGGCTTGTAGAGCATCCTATACATAGGTTTTTTGATCCTATAGAGTTGATACCTTCTATGGAGGAGGCCATGGATGTCATAGGTGCACAGGTTCTGAGTGGTCAAGGATAGAGATGTACATAGGTACAAATGCCTCAGCCTACACCTCTAAGGCGGAGAGTGATATCCACACCTCCACAAAGACCATTTGGACATATGAGACCACCTCGTCCCCCTAGTTCTTCAGCAGGTAGACCTACAGTTTTGCATAGGAGATTGACTAGAGGAGAGAGTGGTACTTTAGGCAATGTGGGCATAGTAGATGAGGTACTAGGTGTAGAGCAGGATGTAGGTGCCGGTCTAGATCCTTTACAGGGTGATACCAATTTTGATCTTGGTGTTGAGATTAGATGTCATAAGGCACGGAGAGCATAGACTACGGAGCAGCCAGTTGGAGATATTGATATGCCAATAGCAGATGTAGATCCTAGTGTACCATTGTCTCCTTAGGAGATTATTAGACATCTCAGATTACAAGTCAGGGACCTGAAGCTATGGAGTGCTCATTGGGAGGAGTGATTTATTGAGGCTAATAGATAGTGATCCTAGCTCTGAGAGGAGAACAGGAGATTACAGGCAGAGGTGACACATCAGACATCAAGAGCTACTTATTATGTTTCTATGTACTATACTATTGTTCCCACTGCTCAAATAGTACCCACATACTCGCAATATATGATAGCTTCAGAGGGAGCGAGGGCACCTAGAGCTAAGGTGGTACCTAATGCACCACCACCACCTCTACCAGATGTAGAGGATCAGGCAGGCATCTAATTTTTCTAGAGATATTCTAATATATTTTTCCATTTTTGTTTCATGTATATTGTTCTGACATCTAATAGCTCACATGAGCTCATTCCTTTGTACTTTGTGCTAGTAGTGCACCCCTGGACTAGTTTGAGTTATATGATGTGAGATTGAGATTTTGGTTGTGACTTCATATGTACTTGTCATGTTTTGATTTATGATGATATCATGTGATGTAAATGCTATGAGTAGTGTAGAATGTATGTATGGATTTATGCAATGCAATGGTTTCTTTCAAATGTATGAATGTTATGAAAATGTGATTGATTATGGAAAATTTATGTATGGAAATGTATGTAATGCAATGCAATAGATGGAATGATTATGAAGATGTAATGCAATAATACACATGATATGTTTTGCAGGTATTGATGAAGACAAGTACTCAGTCTTATGTCAAAAGGATGTTTAACCCAGAATAGTGACTGCTCGTGGTTCTATGAGGAAACCTTTGTGTGAGATTCAACTCTTCATTTTTAGTTTAAGTTTAGTTTAGAAGAATTTTTTAAGTGTTCAAGCAATATGTGAGATCATGCAATCATGCAGAATGCAAAATGTCATGCAAAATGAAATGCAAAACTAAGACCTAGCACCTAGTCACTGATCATGTGTCGATATGTTATCATCATTGAACTTTTTAGGTAACCGGATAAATCAATACAACATCCACTAGTTAGGAAACTATGAACATATGAATATTTATTTGTATGGGCAAGAATCAATACAACACCCACTGGTCAAACAACCATGGACATATGAATATTGATTTTGTTTTCAAAATATTGGATTAGATATAAGCACCAAGGTACAAATGCCAGGATGACCTGAATATCATGTCCATTTTGATATAGAAATTTGTATAAGTATCAAAACATAAATGTCATGATGACCAGAATATGCCTTGTGTAACAAACACATCAAGTAGTCAAGAGATCATTCTAAATCCAATGTGAATTACCCGCAGTGACCCTTTATCATTCACATCCTTAGGGAAGATCGTGTTTCACAATAGGAGAAAGAACTCACTCAAAAAGACAATAGTTAGATCAAACTTCCTTGAATTTTTTGGGTATCAATGGTCGAGGTACTCATGGCCATCCAATTCAAGATAGAGGCTCTTACAGATGGACACCATTTCAATCCAAAATTTCCAAAGTTGTTAGATTTTCACATACAAGCAGAAGACAAATAAAAGATTATGCCCCTAGTCATCACTCTCTAAATCCCATAAAATACATCATCGAAGAGCTCTAAAGGACACAATATGGCCAAATCTCAATGTGAATCAATAAGCATAAAAGGAGATAAAAGCATGTAAAAGCATAGATTGTTTTCAGTTTGATGTTATTGTTTGATTGTGTTGTTGTAGATGCAAAATCCTTTCAGGAGAGGAGACTAACTAACTAACTTGAATGAAGCTTCAAAGGACTCTGATTGGATATGACACATCTAAGATACACTAGAGGCCATAGGATATGACTCTAAGTGCCCCCTAAATTGAACTTTGATAGGATGTAGATGCTTGAACCGACTGGTGTACAGACTGACTTATTGAAAACAAGAATGCAAGAACAAACTGGGAAATATGTAAAAACTAAAGCAAGATTGAAAGCTGGGAAAGACCAATATTGTACTAATAAATGGAGCATTTTGAAACAAGTGGCACCTGTTTGTCAAGTTTTCACCATCTTGGCAGAGATTCTATTTTTGCTACCAAGGTGCCTGTTTTCAGGTTTTCACCAAGGCACTTTTTTCTTTTTCTCATTTTTTGTATTTTTCATTTTTTCAATTTTTTTGTAATTTTGATATTTTTTTATTTTTTTTGTGAATCATCAAGGCACCTATTGCTAGGTTTTCATCAAGATGTTCATTTTTTCAGGACTTTTTCAGATTTTTATATTTTTTTTCACAACATTTTGCAAAGACCGAATGCCTTAGGTGTAGAATTTCTTAAGATGGAGAATGTTGATTGGTTCTAGGAGTTGTTCTCCTTCATTCATTGAGAGTTGATAGGCACTAGAGCCAAAAGTAGCAACGATAACAAAGGGACCTAGCCAGTTGGGTTCAAACTTCCCCTTGCATTCTCTATGTGATTGATTTTTAGGATTCTCTCTCAAGACTAGATCACCAACTTGAAATTATCTGTGTCTGACTTTCTTGTTGTAACCTCTAGACATTCTTTTCTAATATACTCTAAGATGATCATACACTATTTGTCTGCACTCATCTAGTAGTTCAATTTCTTGCAACCTAGACACTCTATAGTCATCATCAATTACTAGACCATGCATTCTGATTCTTAGTGATGGGATTTCAACCTCAATAGGCAGTACCGCTTCAGACCCATAAACTAAAGTGAATGGTGTATCCCTAGTGGGTGTTCTAATACTTGTTCTATAGGCCCAAAGAGCTGGATTGATCATGAGATGCTAGTATCTTCCTATTTTATTAATTGTACAATGTAATATTTTCAGTAGATTCTTATTTGAAGCCTCTTCTTGTCCATTCCCTTGAGGATAGTAGATAGATGACCAATGTTGTGTAATCTTGAATTTGGCACATAGATCATCTAAGTCTTTGTTCTTGAATTGTCCACCATTATCTATGACTATAGAATGTGGAATACCATACCATCATATGATGTAGTTCAAGATGAACATAGATATTTTCTTACCAGTTGCTTGTGTTAAAGGGACTACTTCTACCCATTTCATGAAATAATCTATAGCTGTGATAATATGAGTATGCCCATTAGAAGAATGAGGATGTATGGATCCTATAAGATCAAATACCCATTGGTGAAAAGGCTACTGTGTAGTGAAGGGAATTAGATCTCTCCCTAGAGCATGAATTAAGTTGCCATGCACTTGGAACTTTTGACAGTTCTTAGCAAACTTGATAGACTCTTTCTCTATTTTTGGTCAATAGTACCCAGCCCTAATAAGTTTTCAGGCTAGTGTTAAACCATTCGAGTGTGACCCACAAATACCCTCATGGACTTCCTCTAATGTACATTGAGAATCTTCCCATTCTAAACATCTAAGTAGCATACCATCTAGACCTCATTTGTACAAATTGTGACTAATGATAACATATCGGGATGCATTGCGGATAAGGTATCTCTTTTATGGAGGTTAAAGGTATTGAGAATGATTTGGTCTTTGAGATAGGAGAAAATATTTTTATAGAGAGATGAATCATGACCTACAATAGTGCAAATCATGCGGGTATCAGGAGAATCATATGCAGGATAAGATAGTGCTTCCACTAGGAACTCATAGCGTAGCTCATGTTTAGGTTGTTGTAATAAAGTAGATAGTGTTTCCATTGCATCGGCGGCCTTATTCTCTGTTCTAGGTATTTTCTCAAAGGTGATAGATATGAAATATTTCTTTAGATCATCTACCATTCTTTTGTATGGAATGAGCTTTTCATCTTTCATTTGATACACATCATTGACTTGATGGATTACAAGTTGTGAGTCTCCATGAATGTGTAGTTCTATTACTCTCCACTCAATCGCTATTTTCATACCATTTAAAAGGGCTTCATATTTAGAAATATTGTTTGTACAAGAAAATTTGATTCTAAATGCCTTAGGAATTGAGTATCCTTGAGGAGTGAGAAACAATATTCCTGGTCCAGATCCATTCTATGTATAGGAGCCATCAAAGGACAATTACCATTCTCTAGAAGAAAGACTAATGATAGAGGAATTAAAGAATTCCATTTGCATTGCTGTGTCATCAAAAAAAGGTGCATCTGCTAACTAATCAGCAATAACTTGGCCTTTAATAGCTTTTCTTTCAACATATTCAATGTCAAATTCACTTAAGTGCATGAACCATTTGGCTAATCTACCCGTGAGGGCAGCTTTGCTTAGTAGGTACTTTAATAGATCAATCTTAGCTACTAAATGTGTGGTATGATCCAACATATAATGTCTTAGTTTCTATGATGCAAAGATCACAACTAGACAAGCCTTATCAATCATAGAATAATTCTTTTCATATGCCACCAATGTTCTATTGATATAGTATATAGCTCTTTCCTTCTTGTTCTCATCATGTTGTGCAATCAATGCCCCCAGTGATGTATCTGTGGTAGAGACATATAAGATCAAAGGCTTCCCTTGAATGGGAGGCATCAAAATAGGAGGATTTGATAGATATTTCTTGATATGATTAAAATTCTTTTCACATTCCTCATTCCATGCAAAGGTCACACCTTTATGTAATGTCTTTGTGAAAGGCTATGATATGTCTGCTAGCTGAGATATGAAGTGTTTGACAGATTGAACTCTCTCTTGTAATGTTCTCATTTGACTAATATTCTTGGGAGGTTGTATCTCCATGATAGCTTTAACTTTAGCTGGATCAAATTCAATGCCTTTCTTTGAAACTGTGTAGCCTAAGAGCTTTCCAGAAGTGACACCAAAAGCACACTTCTTAGGGTTCAGTTTGAGACTAAACTTCTCCATTCTATCTAGTATCTTGCTCAAGTCATTTAGATGTTCAAATCTTATCATAGATTTTGCTAAAGTATGATCAACATAATCCTCCATAGTTTGATGCATCATGTCATGAAAAATAGATGTCATAGATCTCTGATATGTAGCACCAGCATTCTTAAGCCCAAATGGCATGACATTCCAATAGAAGGTGCCCCATGCACATGTGAAAGAAGTTTTATCTTGATCTTATGGAGCAATTTTTATTTGATTATATCCATAAAAACCATCCATTAAAGAATACATCTCAAATCCCACAGTCATGTCCACTATCATATCAATATTAGGTAATGGAAAATCATCCTTAGGGCATGCTTTGTTTACATCTTTGAAATCTATGCATACTCTTATATATTTGTCTAGTTTTGATATAGGTACAATATTAGAGATCCATTCAACATAGTCAATAACACAGATGAATCCAGCTTTTAGTAGTTTCTCTAATTCAGCTTTGACCAAGATTGCAACATGTGGATGCATCTTTCTCAATTTCTTCTTAACAGGTTTGACATTTGGAGCTATAGATAAATGGTGCATTATAAGATTAGGATCCAGCCCTAGCATATCTGAGTATTTCCATGAAAATTTGATCTTCTTTTCTGTTAGGAATGTAGTAAATTTTTTCTTTTCTTCTTCTGATAAGGATTGTGCTACATGGATCAACTGTGGTTCTTCTGCAGTTTCCAAGTTGATAGATTGAGTGAGCTCAATTAGAACTAGTGATATGCCCTGTAAATGACTCAGAAAGACATCAAATATCTCATCCTTAGGTGCCTTAGAGAGGTTTTCACCTTCGGATACATCTTTTATTTTTACTTTTGTAGGTTCTGAGACTACCACAAAGTGGTTTTCACCCTCAGCACTCCTTTTATTTTTATTTTTATTCTTATTTTTCTGACTAAGATACTTGATGTCTAACTTCGTCATGCTAATGCTTGGTTCACTGATGGAAGTCCTCATAGGTTCAACTACATTGAGATAGAAATCAAGGGAATAGTCATTGTGAAAGGTATAAATACCTTGGCTCAAATTCGTAGAGGTTTGGTCAAGAAGTTTAGGATGTTGGATAGTCAAAGTGGTGAAAGATTGGGAGATAGTATTAATGGATATGGATCTATCATCATTGGTCCTAACCTAATGCTCGAGTTCAAAGTTGATATTACAACTTAATACATTCAATTCATGAATAGGCTCAATGTCATTGTGGGAGTCCACTTCAGCCATCAGTGGATCAGACTCGTTAAGTTCATCATTTCACTCTAGACTTACGTTGGATTTAGGTGCATATTAGTGAATAACATCAACATGTTTTTCATTGATAAGCTCATTTTCTTTTGGAATGGCTCCCCATTCATAGTCATTTGATTCCTCATCTATGCCTCTAGGAAATATATGAACATGAGTAAATTTAGGATGAATACCCCAAGAAGGTTTATCCTCAGATTCTGATTTGAATTCATACTCAAGGGAATCTATCTCAAAATAACTACCACCTTCCTCCTTATCTATTTGATTGCCTTTGAGATTAGTTGGTTCTTATGGTGTAACTATATCTTTCTCTATAGCAGGTTATTGTGTTTCTACTACATTGATTCTTTTTAATGGATCATCTTCAGCTTCAAGGAGGTCTTTTATTTCTTTAGGCAAACACTCATAAGGAATGAGATCTTTAGTGGTGTCTGAATCATCACTATCAGATTGTTCTATTGTTTCTCCCTTTAGTTGATTTGTTGTGGATGGCTCAATCTGTTATAAGACATGTGGGGAGTTCTTGCTAAGATAGAAAGGCTTCTTCTTATATACTAGACCTGTTGTATTCTTGTTTTCTCGGTTACGATGGTCAAGAGGTGATAGAAGACCTTTACCCTATATTCTTAGAGGTCCTTATCCTTTATATCCCATTTTTGTGATCAATTTGTCCCCTGGGCCATATGACTTAGATGAGAGCTTCGGTGTTTTAGATTCACATGTTTGGACAACTTGAGATTCAAGTTCATCTTCATATAGCCATGCAAGCATAGCTTCATCCTCTTCAAACTCTTGTTTAGATACTTGTTCTGCAACAAAATTTCCTTTATATGCCTCAAGAGGTTCTTTAGACTCTAGTTTGGACCGTTTTAGAGTTTTCCCATAGGACTTAGGTGAGATAGGGAGAGATGTCAAAGATAAGACTGGCTCTATAGTATATTCTCCCATACCATTTTCTTTGATTTTAATCTCTTTAGCAATGTCTTACATCTTGGATGTTGAAGCAATGTCTAGCTGCTTAGTGGAAGATTCTCTGTTATTAGGAACAAGTTTATCAACACTTTCTTTCAATGCATTGCAAGTTGTATATAGATCAAATGGAATCGTCACCTCTACTCCTTCATAAGTTAATTTCAAACATTGATGGTATGTAGAAGGAGTAGCTTTCATTTCATGTATCCAGGGCCTCCCTAGAAGAATATTGTAAGCCAAAGGTAGATCAAGAACTTGACATATAGTATCTCTGATAACAGGACCTGTTCTGATAGGTAAGACAATTGTTCCTTTGGAAGATCTTTCTTTCTCATCATATGCTTTGATAGTTATCTTCTTTCTAAGATCAATGGCCATTGCTGAAAATCCCAATTGTGTAATCAAGCTGAAAGATCAAATGTTTAGACCAACGCCCCCATCTATCAACACATGTTTGACATGACAGTTTTGGATCAAGACTTCAATATGCAAGGGCTGGTTATGAAAATGACTCAAGGAATAATCATCTTCCTCTGAAAAGGAAATATACTGTGGAGATGTAAGATGACCAACCATAGTCTAGAATCTGTCTAAATCAAGGTTATCAAGAACATTGGACTCGAGAAAAGCTTTGTCTAGAATTGCTCTATGAGTTGGAGATATTCGAAGAAAATCAAACATGGAGATTTTTGTATTTGTATGCTAGAGTTGTTGGACAATATTGTATGATGTTGGCCTCATGTCTTTAGGATTTGAAGATTTAGATGTAGCCTTCTATTTAGAAGTAGATGAAAGATTGAAAGGCACCTTAGGGACATTGGATGAATCTGGTATTTGTCCTTGCAGATGTGCCTGAGCTTGTGATTGAGTAACTGCATTAGCTGATTAATTATCTCTATCTTTTCTCACAATTGTGATGACATTGCAATGCTCAGATAGACATGGTTCAACCATATTGATGACAACATTGTTTCCAGAGTAGGCATAATTGAATTTAGCACCCATATTAGGCTGAGAAGAAGAATCTTCTTTACCATGTTTAGGAAATGGTTATGTGAATGTTGTATGATCATTATTGCTTTTATGATTGTCAATCATGATTTCTCCATTATTAATTTTGTCTTGTATGATGTGCTTCAAGCGAATGCAATTATTAGTCTTATGACCTTTATTGCGATGGAATTCACAGAAATCGTTCTCTCTCCACCATTTCAGTTTAGGTTCAGGATCAAAGACTTTTATCTCAGGCAAGTAGATGATTTTGTTGGATAATAGAGTTTTCATGGCAGATTCCAAGGATTCTCCAAGAGGAGTCAATTTGCGGTTAGGATCTATAGCCCAAGGTTTATAATTAGATGACTTTTTGTTGGGCTTTATTGCCTTAGCTTTGGAAGCTTTGATGGCTTGGGTGCCAATAGTGAGATTGAAAGCAAGTTCCTTGGATGGGGCATGGATAGTATCAACAATGCCATCTGTGATGATACCTTTATTCTTATTCTAGTTTTTGTTCTTGTCCTTAGAACTAGATGCAGATTCATACTTGTCCTTTTGAAGTGTGATATCTCCTTTTTTCACAATTACTTTCTCAATTTTGATCACATTATCTACCATCTTATCAAAAGATGTATGATTTTGCATTTGTAAAGGGTAGTTGATTTCGAGAACAAGATTATTGTTGAAGATTTCCAGTTTCTCAGTTTCTGGAATGGGTCTAGCATATAGAGAAAATTTCTTCCTCTATCTCTTGAGAAATGTTAGGAATGGTTCTCTTGGATATTGTTTCAGATTGTAGATGTCGATCATGGTGACCAAATGTTGAATATTGTAGGAGTATTGTTGATAGAATATTTTGATTAACTCCTCAAAAATTTTGATAGTTGGAGGCATTCTAGAGAACCAATGAATGGATGCTCCTCCTAGAGATTGAGGGAAAAGATGCATTAAGTAGGTTGGTTCATGCAGAAACTCCATATATTGAGTACAGAATTCTCTGACATGATCTTGAGGATTAGAGTTTCCATCATACTTATCATATTTAGGCATCTCCACTCTTTTAGGGAATGGTGGCATGTACAAGTCTTTATCAAATGGAAAAGAGCATAGGGCCTCCATGGAGAACTCCTTAGGTTCCTTTTCTTTCTCTAGTTTGTTAAGCTTGACTTGCATTGCATGCATATGTTTCATCATAGCCATGATAGGGGTTTGTTCCTCATGTGTAATGATATTTTCAACATTAAAGTTTGGAGGAAGTTTAGCTCCTTGATGAGCTAACTCTAGAAAGTATGCCTCTCTATATTCTTTCAAGAAATGCCTCATCATTTTCTTGAAGTCATCATCATTTTGATATCAAGCAATTTCAGAAGGTGTAGGTTCTTGATCCACACCATGTTGAGAATGGGGTCCTTGAGACCCATGTTGTGTCCCTTTGTGAGACATGTTAGGAGTTTTAGGACTCCCTAGGATAGATTGAGGATGATTTTGTTGATTACCTCTATGAGTCGATGGAGGGGGTATGTAACCAGTTTTCAATCAAAAATTGCCAAGACTGTCATCTTCATAAAGACCAGAATTGTAGAGTTGCTCAAGATTTGGACCCTTGTGAATAGTCAAAGGTATGGTGTTGAGTGCTTCTCCATGTTTTTATGTAAGGAAGGTCTAGTTTCCACCATTAACCTTGGGTGAAGCAAGAAAGCAAGATGAAGACAACTAAAGAATGACCTGATTCAAAAAGATCGAATGATGCAACCTTGTCAAGATTGGTTTGATTGAAGATTAGATTGGATGTAAATGAAGGATACTATGCCATAGTAGTGTGGTTAGATGCCCAATAGATGGCGGGCACAAGCTCACAACACTTAGCCATTTAGCAAGAAGACTGAATTTGAAGATAATTTTGACAAGGTTTTGACACAAAATGAAAAAGACTCAAATCGATAAATCAGAAGGCTAAATTAGACTCAAGAGATCACTTTAGGAAAATGAATGAATTTTCTTCTAGTTTCTGCTTTGTTCCTAACACAGTGACTATTTTGACAGAATCTGGAAATAGGCTGTAAAAACTGGATTTCTGACAAATTTAACAAGTCTCTGACACTTTTTTTGAAAATTCTCAAATGAGTTTCTGAAAGCTCATACGACACTACATATGCTATCAAATGACAATTTCAAGACTCGTACAAAAATTGCTGCTAGTGATAATTTTTCTTTTGATTTCTGGTGACAACACTCGTACGACACTATACTGGATATCATACAACAATACAGGGGTTGTGAAACAACTTTTTCTAAAAGCTCGTACAATAATATAAGACTGTGGGATGAATTTTGACTCCAGAGAGGAATTTCACTTCATATTTTGCAATTTTTAGGTTTTTAGTTTCAAATTGTTGGCAAAGTTTTATGTCCAGTGTTGAAGATCTATGTAATAATCCATTTCAAATAACTGAGTAGATATCAAGCAAGTAAGGGAAGCAGGCAATCATCTAAAAATAATGAACAAGGGCAAAAGCAACCTTGTGCATGAACAAGCAATAGTGACTTATTGTGCTAATCCCTAGAAATACTACTTGTGTATGTTCCAAAAAGTTTTTCAATAATGCACATATTCCTAGAAAATGAAAAATTTGGCCTCACTAGGGTTTGTAGTAATGGTCTGACTCTGCAAGTTTTGTGATCTCAAGAGGGTGAACTCCAATCCAAGTGCACCGAGGTTTTGACACAGTCCAAGAAATTAATCAATCAGGAGCTGCTAGGGAGATCTGACAGCCCAACAAGAGACCACACCTATGAAGATTTTCTCCACAAGGACATTTATATAGCAGTTATTGCTACCATGGTGAAAATGGCTATTACCACTTGAGGTTCCATCCATGTGGTTTACCCAATTAAGGGAATGTCCACTATGGTTAACCCTCTCTAAAGGTGACTCACAAAAGATACCACATGGAGACTAGTTCCAGATTCAAGGATCTGATTTTTTGATACTACCCAAAAAGGGAGTAGAGCATAGTCCTCTAGCCTTTTCACTTTTAACCAAAACAAAGCAGACAGATTAATCTAACACACTAAGACCAAGATTATCTCACAAAGATCTATGATGTCAATTGCTTATAATCTATCAACCTCTCCGGAGAGAGAATGTATTAATTAAAAGTTGAAGATGCACGAATCTAGTAGAATGTGAGACACTCTCAGTAACCTCCCTACCTACAAGGGGATCCTTTGTCAAGAAGAGCTTCGCATGCATGAACAAGCAAAAGAAGCCCACTCTCTCATGATCATCCACAAATAGTGTTCATAGGGCCTATTTACTATGTGTAATAGATATGCAGAAAGCAAATCTATGTTCATTTTATAGCCCAAAAATGAAGTCTGTGATATGAAAATGAGAAAAGTCACACAATATTGACACATGAGAGTTCTTTTTATGCTCAAATCGAAGTGTTATCAGACTGTAGTAGAATACATGAATTCCTTGCAATGCGCTTAGTAGATTTTACCTATTTTAGCAATTTAGTTGCACTTTTTCCAATCAAATTTAGCAAATATCAGTCAAAAACAAAAGATTTCAATTGTTAGGGTTAGCTGTTAGTCCAAATCTGAAAATCAAATATGAAAAACTACCAAAAATTTTGAAACGATAATTGAATCATGGAGTCAAAACTTGTACGACAGTGGGTTACCTTCCAGACGACAGTTGGAAAACTCATACGACAATGGGTTAGCTCTGATATGACTGTCAAGAAACTCGTACGACAGTGGGTATGTTGCCAAATGACAATCTAGCTCTCAAACGATAATCCACAATTGATGAAATGAGTCTTGAAATACTCAACTATTGTATGACAACTAGTAGCTTCTGGTATGACTTTCTAACAAAATTCATATGAAAAATGTACAAACAGATAATGAAATCATAGAATGGACCAAAAAATGATAGAAAAATAGATAGAAGTGAATTAGAAGAGATGGAAACCCATTTCAAGGCCCCATGGTGGGTGCCAGAAATGGGTGTGTGAATTTTGTACCTAGTTGTAGACACAACACTTCAGTAAAACATTAGAGGTTAGCAGAAATCAAAATCTTGCAAATAATTAAAACTAAGCTAACTAGGTGATTTACTGTCTTCTAGTAGGTGCAAGTATGATGTTCTCAGATTGGAATCAAGATCAGTGACACTGCAACACCTAAATGAAGGATTTGAATGCAAAATATGAAAGACTATATGAATGCAGATTAATCTAGATTTTTGTATTTTCTATGCAATAATATGAGAAACTGTATGAATCTAAGCTATATGAATGAAATTGAATGTAGATTTAATCTAAGAATGCTATGGATGAATATGAAAACTATGATATGAAACTATGCAAAAACTATGATCAGCTATGAAAGATCTCACAAATCACCTGTCGCAAGTGCTTAATCCTTCAATCACCAATTTGTGAGAGAAATTGTCCAAATTCGAGTGTTGATAATTATGAAGAGCTAAGCCTTGATTTTATAGAAATCCAAGGCTTTGAGGATGTAGGAGAAAAGCCATAAATCACTCTTGATAAACTCAGGTTGATTTTTGAGTTATCAGGAAATAAGAGATAATTAATTCACAAAAATCATGCAAAAGCAGTTTTTAACTCAAAATAGAGTTTAGATCAAATTTCAACTCATCATCAAATGTTGAGTTTAATTTTAAAATTGATTGTTGATTTGTAGTTGACTGCTTTTCTAATTGTGCATGATTTAATTATAAATTAATTTAAAAATAAAGTGATTTATTCTCAACTTAACTGATTTTTGAATTAAAATAACTAATTTATGGGTTAATCAATTATTAAATCAAACTTTATTCTAAAACTATATTACTAAAAATTGACAACTGACTTTAATCAATTAAATAAGAATTTAATCAATTAGTCATAGGATATTTGATTTACTGTCAAAATAAAATAATACAACTTAGGAATAATTTAATTAAATCCAATTAAATAATTAAGTGGCAGTATTAAATCTAATTAATTAAATATTTAGAATATTCAATTAATCAAACTTTTAGGATAAATAGGATTTATCACCGAATAATAATTAAATCAAAGATAATTAGGATAAATAGGAATATTGCTAGGAATATCCCCCGATGCAGAATTTAGGATAAAATCAATTAGGATTTGATGATGTGCAGATGTGCCTTAGGTTAGGAATTTGATGTTGATTTCATTTGATTTGAAGATGTAGGAGGTTAATGAACCTATAGCCCATTTTTGGGGTATTACAGCAGAGCCCACTAATGCATCAGTATTAGGTCCTCAAGATTCAGTGCCTATAGTAGAAACTCAAACAGAGGCAGATAAGTCTGCACCCATGATAGAGTCACTAAAGGATAGCACCTTTATCATTGACAATGTAGAGATAGCCATGGTGGCCACTGACACTAATTTGGATAAGTTTGAAGAGGCATTTGTAAGCACTCAAGAGGTAGAAAACTTATGCAGTAACACTCCTACTCATCAAAAAGAAGTATTGATTGAAGATATAACGAATGAGAAAGAAGAAGAAAAGATGGAAGAGAAAAAAGAACAATAAAAAGAAAAAGAAGAAAAGAAAGAGATAGAAAAATAAGTAGAGAGTAATGAACCATCAGTTGAACTAGTCAAGGTAAAACAAGAAGTGATGGATAGCAGTCCCATCACTCCCTCAGTGGCATTGTTGTCAAGTTTGACACCTGACACATCCAGTTTGGACTCATGGAGAGAAGAAGATCTGATAAAATTCAGCGTCCTAGCCATGGAAAAGGCCAAAGAAAAACAAGTGACGAGGAATCCCCTCCTAGTAGAATCAGTAAACATTCTGACAAAATTTGTTGCCAGAGGATAAGAAAGTGTTAAAAATACACTTTGTTGATCATGTGAGTACAGTCATCTCACATTTCAAAAGTAATTTCTCAAGCCTTGAAGAATCTGTATCCCTAGTTGCAGAAGAAAAGTGCCTAAAGAAGAGGTTGAGTGAATTAATAAGAAACTTTGCACTTAACCTAAGCTCACTTAAGACTGGTCAAGTATCCTTAAAAGAGTTTGCAGATCAAGGAAGAAGAGTCATTGCAGAATGCATGGATCAGGATAAGCTTCCTAATTCCCATTTCAAGAAAATAAAAGAGGCAAAAGTTATGATTGAGCAAGTCAAGAGTTCAGTGAAAGACACATCCATAGATGTAAACATGTGTAATAATGTATACCAAGGGAAAATAGATAAGATTGAGAAGGCAGAAAAAGAAATGTCAAAGACCAGGGCAAGGCAAACATAGCTCGGGAATGCTCTTGCATCCTCATTAGATATACTCAATCAGAACATGAAGGACATAGATGCCACAATAGTAACATATGATCATGGTCCTAGCACTAACTTGGAGAAGATGGAGAAGCTATAGTATGCACTATGCACCCATCTCCAAATAGTAAACTCTTTGATCACATTTTGGAAGAAGGAGATCCAAAACCTAAAGATAGCATATCCGGATGTTTTCCCTTAGTGATTATAGGTAGAATTAGTTTTTGAAACACCTTTGTCATTAATGTCAAAGGGGGAGTTGTATATAGAATATGGATCATAATATGTATAGGGAGATATAAGTGTATGTATAGAAGACAAAAAGTTTTTTGTATTAAGGATTGTTAGCAACTTGGCCATATTCCTTTGTTGCCATCAATGACAAAGGGGGATATTGTTGGAAAGTGACTATACTGATGTATATGACTTAATATAGTGTTTTCATTATGGAAACAAAGTCATATAGCAGTTTGGAGTCAGCGCACTTGATGAGAAGATCAAAAATTGATTAAGTGTTGAATACTAGATAGTGTACAGAGTTCCTATAGCTCAGAGCATCAACGCACATGTGTACGACCGAGTTATGGTGTGCACCCTAGAAGTTAAGTTAGTTAGACTATATTCATGCTTATTCTATGAGCGCATGATCAGATATGTAAGTATGAGGAAGATATAGATAGATGAAGTTACACAGCCAGTGAGTTCTAGTGAAGAACAGAGTAAGCAGCCAACTGTTATCATTTGGAGTTGTGGTTATATTCTATTGATGTAAAAACTATGTGCCTTTTATAATTAGTTTTTTGACATGTATATATGTTTGTTTGTAAACACGCTTGAGCCAATTCATTTGGAAGCATTGTATGTAATAGGTCTAAGGGCCGACCTAGTTGTTTAATTTGTATGCGCATATAAATATAAGATGCACCCATTGTATTTGGTATGGAAGTTGATATAGAGTTGTAGTAAGTAGATAAGAAGTACGCGAAGAGACTACAAGATGTATTAGAGCTTTGCAAGAGGTTAAAGAATTAGCGTATCAAAGGAACTGATCTGATAAGCAGTGTCACAGTGACAATTCATCTAGCAGATATAGTGTGTATCTGAGATCAGAATGTTGTAGCCTTCACTACTTGAGCAGTGAGCTCTAGGATAGTGCATCCACTCCCCTAACAAGGACTATTGTAAAAGACTCCTAACAGGGTCCGACCCTTAACAAGGTCTACTATACTTAATACATTGTAAAGAAACTCCTAACAGGGTTAAGGATATTCTAAAAAGGATCACTAAACACTAGTACAGAATATTAGTGGATGTCAATTCCCACCAAGGTTTTTACCTATTTGGGTTTCCTTGTAACCATATTGGTGTTATGTGTTGATTTCATGTTTCATATTTATATAGATGTTCATTTCAATACTTAAGCATTTAAGTTTAATTTAAAGATTAAGTGAAAAGATAAATATACAATGAACACTAATTCACCCCCCCCCCCCCCTCTCAGTATTCCCATTCCTAACAAAAACATGCATATTTGACCAAGAAAAACTAGGAGCTAGACCCAGCAGCAAATAGATTTGTGGTGTTTTTCACAATAGTACATGTGTTGTTGGGTAAGCTCCCAATAGCACTCAGGAAAATATGCATGTTCATCACCTGTACATATGAAGTGGCTCTAATGGAAGATACAATCACTAAATTCTACATACTCCTTATTTTGTTCTAGGTTGATATTGTCAGACATGGTCTTTCTTGAATGGAATGACTCATTACTTGTACATTGACTAGAATGTTGGTGGAAGAAGGATGATTTCTTTGCAACCATTTTTTCAACTCTAATTTTCTCAACACAAAGGGACATTTATCATAGCCATAGAAACATGATTATTTTAAAATGGTATACACCAAGGAGTACCATTAGAAATATTGACTATTTACAATCATGAATAGTTAACCTTAATCAAATAGCTCATTTTTTTATCAGCATGTGTAGTCTCTATGTATATGAAAAATGAATGAAATATCAAGCTGAAATAAAATAGTGAACAAAAATTCAAATTCAAGGCTTAATTTATCAAGAGCAACAAACATTATGATGGAAGAAAAATCATTAAGACTATATAAAAATCATTAGGACTATAGAAAAATCATTAAGACTAGAAAATCAAGTTCTAGAAAAATCATTACGACTATAGAAAAATCATTTAGACTAGAAAATCAAGTTCTAGAAATGGATGGTTGTGATGCTTTGACATTACAACGATTGAGCATTCATCATTTGGTACTTCTTGGTGTATTCCATTTAAGTTTTTCAGCTGTCGTGTTTATGTGCATGTTCTTTATGTGTTTGGCTTATCTCCCTCGCAAGGGATATATCGATAGGTAATTGATTTGAAAGCATAATGATTTTACAATCTTTTTTTAGGATAGGCGTAATCATCCCGCCAACCTTAATTAGAAACATTTTATATATATGTCAAGTACTTATAATCAATATGCCCAACAAACAAAGACTTAGTAGTAAAAGCATAAGGTTGCACATCCACATCTGCCCTAGTAAGTATTAGAGCCTTTCAAATTTGTAAAGAACACAAACTTTGCAAATCAAATTGATATTTCATTAAAACCTATGTTCTTGATCAAGTTCTTAAAGATTAAAGCATGAAACCATGAAGTTCTTCACCTATTTTCTTCATGGTTGGGGAAGTTGTGATGGATTTATATGTAACCTTTGGAAGTCATTGTATGAAAGACTTAAGCCTAGAGTGTACGGCAGGAATAGAGATTCAATAAAAATAGAAGTTTAAATCTGCAAGTCCATTGTGTTATGCATTGTTGAAAGGCTTCTTTACTTATTGTTTTGGTTTCTAAATTCAAGGATGGAATAATAAGAAATCTTCAAGCATTCATTTCATCGTTGAATGTATTGTGAGCACTTTAAAATTTTGTTCCTTACATTTTAACTGGTAAAACCAGTGACTGTTCCAAGTAATGTTTTTAATCCTTTGAAGTTTCTCATGATCCTGATGTAAGTTGATTGGATTAAGAAATTTCGGGATCCAATAGGACTTTAGGGGAGTTCAATAAATGTTTTGGAAGACTTAGAGGAACTATTAGCATGATTGTTCCTTCATCTACAATGTGTTAGACTGAATTTGCTAAGTTTTTCCTTTGTTTTAAGGAGTATTTTATAATCTATTTTGTAAAAAAAATTTACAAAAGGGTGACCCCACAATAGTGGGTTACACTTTTTTAGACATGCTGATTTTTGCTAAAAAAAACATTTTTAATAAAATATGATGATTTAATCCTTGAGAGGTTCCATTTGAAGGAATTAATTAGCAATGGTTAGCTCAAAGCCTCTTAGATAAAAAAAACATTGATATAACATCTATACTCCTCATTCATACCTTCAATGGAGTATCCTTCGCGCCTATTAGAATGTTGACAAAAACTCACTTCGACTTTATCTTTTGGCAGATCCAATGAATCCATTTGACAAACCTATTTATGTTGTAAGATACTACTGAGAAAAATATTTCCAATTATTATAATGTTAATATATATTAATTTTATTATGACTTTGTATTTTTAGTTTTATTAAACATAGATATTTCACCGTATGTCTACCTCTATGTTTGATGCTTATGGAAAAATAGTAAATGAGACAAAAAAAAATTCTAAAAAATATCTATGCCCTAGATATTGAAGTTATCTTTCTATCCAAAAAAAAAAAATGAAATTGGACAAATACACAAGTTATAAGCTATGTAGTCAAGGTATGTCAAAATTATGGTTTAGAAAACATTAAACATTAATAAAATATGCAATAATCATGATAATATCATAAAACCAATTGCTTTCCCTCTATATGGATGTTACAAAACTAAATTCAAAAGAAGAACATTGATATCTATTTTAGAAAAAAAAGTTATGCTCTATGAAAACAATGCAACTCTTTGAAAATGACGTTTTAAAAAACATACCAATTTTAGTGGGAGAAAGAAAAAACCATTCAAATCAATTCAAAAATAAAAATAAAAAATATATTTAGAATCTAGACAAAAAACCCTAAAAGACTCTAATTTACTCCATCTTCCGATTTTAAATAGTTTAACGACAATATGCATCTGAATCTGATTTTTTTTTTTCAAAATGTAGAGTTCAGTGTCCATTCAGGCAAAAAAGTGTAACCCACTATTGTGGGTTCACCCAAAAATGAACCAATGGCATGTTTACAACAAAGAAATAGAATGATAATAATATGCTGAAAATTTTATTCTATTTAATACACACCAAAGGACCAGTTGTATGAAATTGTCAATCACATAGCATTTCATTGTTGTATGAGTGGATTGTGAAGGAATAGTTAACATTAAACAAGGAGCAAACTCCTCAACACATCTTTGAAACTATTGAATTCAATAATAAATGAAACCTAACACCAACACTATTCCTTCCATTCACTTCTACCAAGAATAAAGCATTTAATCCATTCAACATTACATATAATCATTAGATAGTTACATTTCCTGACTATGTAGAGGAACAGTCACGACCAAAATGATCAAAAGTACTTTCACCCTTGCACAAGCTATTCCAAACTTCAAGTAAAATGAGAAATATGCTATATCAAATCATTCATATTTATAGTAACCATTCAAATGATTATTTTTCCAATGAACCCTCTGACTGTACCCCTGTGGCAGAGAAAGGAAACCTCAAAATAGAGAAAGGAAACTTAGTAAAACTAGTCTATGTCATTGTTTGTGAGGGTACAGTCATGATAATTGCCTCTCAAACCTCTCCAAACATGTAAGAATGTCTTTAAATAATTTATTGATCTCTTCTAAACATTAACGCATGGACAGTCAAACCAATAGTCTCCAAAGAATTCAATAAGTGAATATGAATGTTTGAAAACTTTCCTCTCAACTTCCCCAACCACTCCTAATGGGATAGAGGGATTAGCTGAGTGTTTAGACACTAAAACTTCTTAAACATACTTTATCTAATATGATGAATTATAATATCACCAAACATGAATCCAAACATTTCAAAATAGTGAATCAATATCCTTGAGCACAAGCACCAATAACATCAAATAATGGAGATAAAGCACGGGCTAGGGCACGACACTAGTAGAATGTGGTCATTTCAGTGAGAATTCATGATCAAATAAAATGCAATGCATTTGAAATTTGTGGTCAAATATGATGCCAGAGGATCCAAATATGTTTCCCATCAAAGATACCAATCAAAGATGAAGAAATCACATACCTTCTTTCACGCTCAGCTTGCACGAAGGAAGATTTGATAGCCAAATCTTCCTTGTATGACATGAAGAACATGCCATTGGTTCAATTTAGCATGTTATTATCATACCAGATAAAGTATGTTTAAGAATTGTTGGTAAGGATAGAAATAGTGGATATTCTATAAATATCCCTCTAACCAATTAGGAGTGGTTGGGGAAGTTGAGAGGAAAGTTTTCAAACATTCATATTCACTTATTGAATGCTTTGGACACTACTGGTTTGACTGTCCATGCGTTACCAGTGACTAAGATTCATTAAAGGATTTCCATGCATTATCATTACATTGTGTATTTCCAATATGTTTAGATGCAAGACAGACCAGGAGAATGAAGGATCACTCACTGATTGCATGATAACCTAGTTTTTAAGGGTCACTAGTTGAGGGGATAGTCAAGGTCCAAATGTTGATAGTTTTGATTGAGGGAAGGGGGATTGTAAAAGACTTGTTATCATTGTATTATGTATTTCCAATATGTTTGGATGCAAGGTAGAATAGGAGAATGAAGGATCACTCACTGATTGCATGATAACCTAGTTTTGAAGGGTCATTGGTTGAGGGGACAGTCAAGGTCTGGATGTTGATAGTGTTCCTTGAGGGAAGGGGGATTGTGAAAGACTTTTTATCATTATATTGTGTATTTCCAATATGTTTGGATGCAAGGTAGACCAGGAGAATGAAGGATCACTCACTGATTGCATGATAACCCAATTTTGAAGGGTCACTGGTTGAGGGGACAGTCAAGGTCCAGATGTTGATAGTATTCCTTGAGGGAAGGGGGGTTGTGAAAGACTTTTTGTCATTGTATTGTGTATTTCCAATATGTCTGGATGCAGGGAAGACTAGTAGAATGAAGGATCACTCACTGATTGCAAGATAACCCAGTTTTGAAGGGTCACTAGTTGAGGGGACAGTCAAGGTCTAGATGTTGATAGTGTTTGTTGAGGGAAGGGGGATTGTAAAAGACTTTTTATCATTGTATTGTGTATTTCCAATATGTTTGGATGCAGGGCAGAACAAGAGAATGAAGGATCACACACTGATTGCATGATAACCCAATTTTGAAGGGTCACTAGTTGAGGGGACAGTCAAGGTCTGGATGTGGATAGTGTTCCTTGAGGGAAGGGGGAATTTGAAAGACTTGTTATCATTTTATTGTGTATTTCCAATATGTTTGGATGCAAGGCAAACCAAGATAATGAAGGATCACTCACTGATTGAATGATAACCCAATTTTGAAGGTTCATTGGTTGAGGGGACAGTCAAGGTCTGGATGTTGATAGTGTTCCTTGAGGGAAGGGGGATTGTGAAAGACTTTTTATCATTGTATTGTGTATGTCCAATATATTTGGATGTAGGGTAGACCAAGAGAATGAAGGATCACTCACTGATTTCATGATAACCCAGTTTTGAAGGGTCACTAGTTGAGGGGACAGTCAAGGTTTGGATGTTGATAGTGTTCCTTGACAGAACAGGGATTGTGAAAGGATTTTTATCATTGTATTATGTATTTCCAATATGTTTGGATGTAGGGAAGACTAGGAGAATGAAGGATCACTCACTGATTGCATGATAACCCAATTTTGAAGGGTCACTGGTTGAGGGGACAGTCAAGGTCTAGATGACTAGTCCATTCGAGGACCCTATTTCTTTTTATTAATTGATATTCAAATTGGATGCATGGATTTCTTTTGAATTATCGGCTACTATGTATCCTACAACTACATCCATAAATCTGCATATACTTCTCTAGGGTTGTAAGCTACTTAGGGATCAAAATAGAGAAACTAACTCAAAATCATTCTTTGTCCTATTTCTTTCTAACAAATTCTCAACTATCAATGATATAACAATACATTTGATGCCCTAAGCTATTAATACAAATGGTGCCTAGCTAGAAGCTCACGGGCTATCCATTTGATAACCACAGTCCACATTTCAAAAAAATGGATATCCTTGAGCACAAGCACCAATAACATCAAATAATGGAGTTAAAGCACTAAATCAAAATCATTCTTTGTCCTTTTTCCTTTTAAAAAAGTCTCAACTATCAATGATACAATACATTTGATACCCTAAGCTATCAATACAAATGGTGCCTAGCTAGAAGCTCACAGGTTGTCCATTTGATAACCATAGTCAACATTTCAAAAAAATGGATATCCTTGAGCACAAGCACCAATAACATCAAATAATGGAGTTAAAGCATGGGCTAGGGCACGACACCAGTAACATCAAATAATAGAGATAAAGCACTAGCTAGGGCGCAACACCAGTAGAATGTGGTCATTTCAGAGAGCATTCATGATCAAATCAAATGCAATGTATATGAAATTTGCAGTTGAATAGGATGCCAGAGGCTCGAAAGATGAATAAATCACATACCTTCTCTTGCACCCAGCTCATTTTCTCCCACTCCTTTTTTATGCCAATCGAAATAAAAATGATGTTGCGCTTCACTTTTTTTTTTTATGTATACTCGAAACTATCAGAATTTTGATGGTCAATTTAAAACCCATCAGAATACTGACATCATCGGGGCCTATTTTTTTAAAAAATAACAATTTCATCAAAAAAATTTACCCGCCGGAAGTGTCTATCGAAATTTGGCCCTAAATGTAGTATTGTATACACCATTTTTACCATATTTGGTTAATAACCAAATAACAAACCAATAACCCCTTTTGAATTTTATAATTTTAAGCCATAAAAAATAAAACTAAACCCCTTTATTTTAGTGATCTAATAGATTGAAATTAAATCCAATCATTCGTATTGGCCATATTTATTAATATGATGTTATAGGTTTGTTTCATTTTTAAAACAACATTAGTCATTTTTAAACTAAAACAACCTTCCTCAAAAATCATGAAAATCATGACACCTCATCTTTTGGCCACACAACATGGGATGTTGGGAGTCGAGGTAGTGGCTATCCAACCATGAAAATCATTTTTTTTATATAACTTTGCATTGAAAAAAAATTAAGTGTCTCCCCTTCGTATTGTTAACATTTTTTGTGGCTGCATAGCCGCTGCTAGGAGTCAATACACAACGTGGGCCCCCATACTTTGTCCTTAATAGACAAAATCAAAACATTAAATAAAATAATGTGCATACAGAAAATAATGTTGTCGGTCATGGTGTAATGGTAAGAAGATCATCAGCAGTTCTATTCTTGCAAGGGCAATTTTTGCAAAGACCAATTCTATGTGCCATGTGGAATCACCACTAAGTGTCACATGTTGGTCTCTCATTTGTTATCAAAAAGACATGTGTTACATAGGTGTCACATCACCAACTATATGACACATCAACATGCCATGTGTCAAGGCATGATTGGTCCACATCATCCAAATGCTAATTGTATCCATTGACTATGTATTGATGTCATGTTGATGCCATCATTTTGATAGGTCAACCATTTCCAAGGAACTTTGACTGGCCATAACTTCTTCATATGGACTCTATTTTTGAAACCGAAAATAGTTCTAAAATTAGTATGATGAGCACTATGACTTAGTGATATTTTTTTCTTGGATTTTAGACAATCCATTTTTCACCTTTTTTGGCCCTCTAATTCACTTGTTGACCAAAACTTTGACCAAGTCTAACTTTTGTATACGAGCTTCTTTTTCACCCTTTCAAGTTTCATCGGGTTCATTTTTATGAGCTCTTTGTAGTGATGCTAAATTTGAGAGATTTTGAGACTGTAAAAATTTTAACCTTCTGGATCCACCTAGATCAATGGAGAGTGACTACAATCTATCCACTACTTCCTAGATGTGTTCCACATTAAGATTGCTCCTTAAAATTCCTTTGACTTGATCCAAATGATATTTAATAAATCCATGATTGGATGCTTCAAATGTTGTTGCATGTTGAACTGTCTTGACTTGGTCCTCATGGCATGATCCTTCTTAAGTGTCATTTTAACTGAGTTGATCCATTAATTAATCTTGCATCATGACATTAGTATGCACAAATACATGCAACATATATATCCATTTATTGTCAAAATAACATTCATCAATATATATATATATATATATATATATATACACATATGTATATCTATCTATATATATATGTATATGTATATATATATGTATATATATATATATATAGATATATATAGATATATATATATATATATATATATATATATATATATATGTATGTATATGTATATATATATATAGTATATGTATATATATATATATGTATATATATATATATATGTATGTATATATATATCTATATATATATATACATATATATATATATACATATATATATATATATACATATATATATATATATACATATATATATATATATATACATATATATATATATATATAGACATATAGATATATATATATATACATATATATATATATATACATATATATATATATATATACATATATATATATATATATATATATATATATATATATTGCATAGTCATCATATAAGAGTGTTTAAGGGATAGGTTTAAGTTCATGATAGAAAGTTCATAAAAATACTAAAGGATACCAAATGACCAAGTCATAAAACTAATAGTGACATAAACCTATAACTAAAAATAGACAAAACATTGGTAAACATTGCTAAAAATTGAGCCATTATTTGGGCTCGTCATGCAAGTTTGAGTTGTCGATTGTGATCATTTGCATAGGGCCAATTGACATGCACCAGCTCATAAACAATTGGTTGACTAGAGGTTTTTGGATGTAGAAACATCTATGGAACCTAATGTGGATAGATTTATCATTGCTTCCTAAAGGGAAGCGAAGAGGATCAGTCATATTGCATCTACAACCACCAGTATAACATCAGATACACTGGGAAGATACATTTTGAGAAAACCCTAATCGAGATCATCTTTAGAGGCTTCATCCAGTGCAATCTTGAGCAATTCTAAGCCATATAGAGTTCTTGGCCTTCCCACCTCACACAAATTAAGAGATGTTGTATGAGCTCAAAGTCAGACTGAGATGTCATGTTAGCTTCTCAAGGACCCTCTATAGTCATATTCATTTATTGCATCCACCCTTTAGATACTAATATAGGGTGTTAAAGATATCATTAGAGTCTTGTAGCCTATAGTTCTACTAACCCTTACCATGCCCTCAAGTCATATGCAACACTCACATAACTCTATGTAGCATGACCCGCCCAAAGATCACTTTGTAGTTGTAGAGGAGGAGATACAAGTTGACGATATTTGTATCACATCTAAGGGCCTAGAGACATTTGAGTAATAGTTGCAAGAGTTGGTTTAGTTGGGTCAAATGGGGTATATGGATATGCTACTATAGTTAGACTCTACACCACTCCCCTCTCAAATACATAACCCCCTACACTCCTTATTACTAGAGAGGGATGGGAGTAGAGATGGTGCACGTGATGCAACTTCTATGGAGGATATGAAGATAGCTAATGATTCTCCTGCACCTAACACCTAGGTGTTTAATTTGATAAATTATTTTAACATCAATGTACACTTATCCATTTTTTAATTTATATTATACACATAGTTCAATTATTTGTAGTCACATATACTGAAGGGTATATATAATTTTTTGTAGGCATAGTTAGCTCACATTACCCATATTCTGGAGTCAGAGTGTGTGCATAAGAGAGATTCACTGGATGCAACACATTCTAGGTGAGTTTTAAATACTTAATCATGTGGGTGTATGTAAATTTATATGTTTATATAAAAATTTATGTGTACATGTTATTTTTACTTTCCAAACTTTACATGATTATATATTTATACATAACCAGTTGTTGTACTAATTTTGGGGGGGTAAATTACAACACATCCATTAGAGCAGGACACTTAGTTAAAGGGTCACTCAGTTCATATGCATCATGATGACCTAGCTTAGGATGTTGCATCTTTGATGCTACTAGACCTATACATTTCATTATTATATATTTGACATTTATGTTTATGATTTGATATATATTTATATGCTTTGGAACTAGACATAAATGATTTACGTGTTTATGCTTCACATCTAGATACATGCTTATTTATGTGTTGTTTATGATTTGACATATAGATTTATATACTTTGGACATAGACATGGATGATTTGTGTGTTTAAGGTTGACATCTAGAGATATGCTTATTTATGTGTTGTCTATATTTGATTCAATGTTTGTTTACATGTGTTTACCTATATATATTTCACATGTGTTTATTTGTGTATATGATGTTTAAATCCAAATGTTTTACATATGTAAATATTATGAGATCAAGACATACATGTTTTTATGATGTTTGACATGTGTAATTAATACATAAATTAGTGATGTTTTATATGTGTAAATGTACAGATATGTATGTTCTATATATTTTAGTAATGTTTCACATGTGTTTATCTAGATACAAAATTACATGTAATTATTTATATATTTGATGTTTATCTACATGTTTTAGTAATGTTTTCGATGTGTTTAAGTTTGTATATATGATGTTTGCTTAGATTTTTTACATGTATTTATGATGATTCACATGTTTAAATATCAATACATCAATTATTAAATAAATAAAATACTTTATGTCAAATAATACATCCCCTTAAGTCATCAAACGTAAATAATACATCACCTTAAGGTCATTTAAGCAATTTAATCTTCTCTAATTGATTATACGTAGATTTTTATGTCATCAATAAAGCAACACATCTATAACATATCATAAACATATTTCCTACATTCCCTTAAGAAATTGAGAAACCTAAATACATCAATTTAATACATCCCCTTAAGATGTATTTTTATTTGTATATTTGATGTTTATGTACATGTTTTTGTGTTGTTTTCCATGTATTTAAGTTTGTATTTATGATGTTTGCTGAGATTTTTTACATGCATATATGATGATTCACATGTTTAAATATCGATACAAAAATTATTCAATAAATGAAATACTTTGTCAAATATTAAATCCCCTTGAGTCATCAAAACATAAATAATACATTGTCTTAAGGTCATTTAAGCAATTTAATCTTCTCTGAATGATTAAACGTAAATTTTTCTATCATCAACAAAGCAAAACATATATAACATATCATAAACATATTTACTGCATCCTCTTAAGACATTGAAAACCCTAAATACATCAATTTAACACATCCCCTTTGTAGACATCTTAAAATGTCCTTTGGCACACTTATTAACTAAATTAAATTTAATTAATACCCCACTTGACACTATAGTTTTTTTTAATTAATTAATTATATTTTTTATGTTCATCTACTTATTTAATTAAATAGGCTCACTACCCAAGGTATTTAAATTTAATTTAAATACACCCCTCTAATGTCTTAAATTCTTTTTAATACATTTCCCCCCATAAAATCCATTTTTGAATAAATTCCTATTTATTTAAATTCCTCCATTATTCTTACTTCTTCTAAGCCACAATTTAAATTAATTTAACTTAATCTAAATCTAAATCCCTACCTAAAACCTATTCTACACCCATCACCTTGTTGGTAATCTCAAATTCTTGAGAGTACCATGTTGAAAAACTTGATAAGATGTTGGAACCACCCTTTGTGCACTTTAGTTGAGATGCTCTGTTTTGGCATTCAATATTTAGGTACCTTGTGATTTCCATGTCTCATCAGTTGAAAGGTACGTTCCCCACTTCACATGAATATCATATGTTCATGTATGCCCTATACTTGTAGATTGAGTGGTTTTGTAAAGTGCACATTTCAAGAAGTTTGTCAAATCTGCATTTTTGCCCAAGTGTGAAACAAGTTGAACGGGCCTACCTTGGGAGTCTACATTTTGTTCCTTGATAATTTTCATGGTAAAATGACTTGGGGATAGATTCTTTTCTTACCAAATAGATTATGTTTCAATTTTGGGCCCCCCACAGTTATTTTATTTATGTTTTTCATATGCCCAATTGAAGGTGTTTTGTATAAATTTCCATTCTACACTTGTCCCATCTCAAAGCAATGGAAAGAAAAAGATAACCGATGTGGATGCATTAATGTTAACTATCTAATAGTTTCAGAGGGTCACACAAGAGCTTAGATAGGCCACAGATTCAAGAACCTTGACCATTGTTCAGGTCGAGTAGGCCAATGTGGAAACCAAAAGTCTAAAACCTGAGATTACATAATCTTAGGGATGTGGCAGAGTTTTAAGAAAAGTGTGCACATGAGATATATCCCACATGCACAATGCATGGGGAAGATTAGTCATTTTTATATGATGGCACATTACAACTAACTTTCCAATAAGGCACGAAGCCTTTTGGAAAATGGCTCACGCGCGAAGGGGGCAAAGTGGAGGTGATTTGGTGGTGTCTTGGCAACGTCGACAATGATGTAAATGGAAAGATGGTTGGTGATGTCAGCATAATTTTTTGGACCCACATGATGACACAAACATTGATGTGGTAGCAACTTGGATGATGGGTTCGATTGCGCTAGATGGAGACACATGGATATCGGTAGAGAGTACGAGCTCGACACATTGCAACTTGGCACAACTTCATAAGGTTATAGTGCAGTTAACAAAAAATATTGTGACCTTGCAATAGGAGATATTTATTTCCAAGTTGTGAGGTCACGGGTTTCCTAGGAAGTTGGTAGATAACATTGCGGATCTACGCTTGGGCTAGGTACGAGGTCGCAAGTCAAGTTTTCTGTTAGTGGAAAAGGTTGTGAACATGCACATGAGTACAATAAATGTTTAGGTGCAACTTTGTGAGGTTTCTAGATGGAAAGTAGAATATCTTGCTAACCTGTGCATTGTTATAATTTGTTCTATTCCACAAAGTCTCTAGTTAGGCTAGCAGTTAAGGTTTGATATTGTGTGCTTGCGAACTTATTAGATTGTGCCACGTTTTAGGAGTTTTCATATGATGGTCAAGGCAGTATTGACCAAGGTCAGTAGTGATCTGAAGGTTTATTTTTTTATGCTATTATACATGTTCTATTTAGAGAAAGTTGGCAGAAGTATATAAGGTTGTGAAGGGACACTTGTAAATGGACTATTTGATAAAACATGTACATAGATCAAAAAATCTTTTGCAGTTTGAAAATTCAAAAGATCTTGATTTTTTTAGAGGAATAATAGTAGGTTATGATGCTTCTCTATTGGTTTACTTCTATACACAAATAGATTTTCAAACATCTAAGAGGCATTGTCAAGTACATTCTCATGGAGTATAATGGGATTTAGAGGTTATAAGTATGAATTTTGTTTCATGGATCATTTACCCAGATGTTGGAAAAAATGGATATTGTTGAGGATAAAGAGTATCTCTAGATACAGATGCAAAAAGAGAATTGGGACTAGTTGCATGGGGTAGAATATACAGTAGCCAAAGGGATATTAAAATGAAGGTGGATAGCTAAAGTGTGTTGCAAACTCAAAATCTACAAGGGTAACACTCTTTTGTCTCCTTTCAGTTTTAATACACGGATTGTTCGGCTGAAGAAGAGGATGAGGAGACCTCGAGATCTTGGATATCTCTTTTCGAGAAGGTTTCACAAATCTTAGGATGTCTTTGGAGGAGGTTCTCTGAGGTCCATTCAATTTTGTTTCTATTTTGTTTCACCTACTAATGAGCTATATTGTCATGGTTCTGGTGTTTGTTACTCATGATGGTGACACTCTATTTACTCCATGATTCAGTTGATGCATGCTAGATTGGACTAAGGGAGTAGCATTCCCTATATGGAAATACTCCTATGTTACTAATTTGTTGAGCATATCAAATTTATTTTAGTAGCGCAAGGTGGAACCATAAGAGGTTGTTTACATTAGAAACAAATCTTTTTTTGTCTTTTCCAGATGTTATTTTTATCATGTAGTAATGAGCTAGTGACAAGTGTCTTTCTCAACTTGAAGCTTGTTTTCTCCCTTGTTCATATAAAAGGGATATCATGGTCATGAGTTCTAGTTCCAATTCCATCTTTCATTGTTTTGGCTGGACTAGCAGCAAGTTCTACTAGGTGTGACAGCAATTGTAAAATCTTCCATGGGGTATCATTGGTGAATCAATGTCCAAATTTGTATATTTTTTGAGTCTTTGAGTTACGTAATTTTTTTATGTCAAAGGTAGAAAAGGATTTTTATATAAATAAAGTTATAATTCAGGTCTCTCTAGTGTATGATTTAGTAAATTTTTAAATGGAATAAAACAAAGAGTTAATATCATTTAGTGTCTTGTTGTGAGATATGTGACTTTTTATTCATGCTTTGATCTAATGGGTTAATTAAATGCTTGAAAAGAGTTGTGGATTTGTTGGGATTATGCAGGGATTTTGATAAGTAGGCTAGGTTGGGATTGTTGTTGAAAAATATTGGAAGGCAATATTTTTAGATCATATGCTATTAGTAAACTCTGTTGTATAATGTCATATTTCTTATGACTCAAATGCCCAATGGGATAAGGCACTGATCTCAGCTGTGTGGTTTTTACAAAAAAAATTTGTTTAGACTCATGTTGTTTCTCGTTGCAACAAAAATGATTAAATCACTAACATCTTTACCTTTTATGTATATTGTTGAGTTGTTTTATCTCATGCTCCATAACAATTGAGAATCAATGAATAATTAGCCATTACTTAGTATTTTCTTGTTATTGTTGAACCTTATATGATATTTTTTCTTGTGATAATTCTAGTCATAGGTTTAGCATGTGTATTCAAGGGAATTAAAGGTTTACGTGTCTTGGTTTTGTACAACCTAAAGTGTAGAGGGAATCGGTTTCCATGTCAGTTGGTCTAGTCCTCTTAGGAAGTTTAATAATTGGAGTTGGCTTCTCTATAAATTTTTTTGAAGATTTTACTTGTATCTTCTTATAAGGTAAAACCATTTTGGGAACCAACACACCTCACCCACTAAACCTACACATTTGAGTTAATCCTTGATTTACCCATTAATTTAGGTGATTCCTAACATCATTAAGCCTAATGTGTTTCTCACACATGTGTGAGCAACTCTTTCCAATGTGGCCAACCACCTACCATAAATGGCCACCTACACCCTTACATGGTTGTCTTCTCTTCCCTCTTTGGCATTCTAATTTTAAGTGCTAACCCCAGAATCAACATCTTCGTTTATCAGCATCTGCACTGATTAATGTTTACATCTTTATTTTGGCATCTCCACCTATTTGCAGTTCATTAGATTTTTAAGTTGGATTCATAAAGACTAACATTTGTGTAGCTCTTTGTCATTTTTCAAAGACACTAAAACAAAAACTACTAACACTTTTAGGGATTTCTCCTTGATAGTTTCTTGTGGTTTTATGCATCATCAATGTTTTTACACTTTATGAGTGTTTGATGTTAGATAGTTGCACGTATTTTCTCTTAATTACCTTCATTTTTTAATTAACCTAAGTGTCTTGCGTATTCTGAAAATCTTGTCGGTGGGGGTACTCCCTTCAATATTTTTACTATTTGTATAGAGTTTAGATCCCATTAGAATACGTGATGCAAAGATAGAAGTCATTGTATCCTCTCCCCTCACTTTTACAGATCTTGGGTGTAAGAGAAAGTCACTTTTATCTTTGGCTCTAGCAAGGACTATTTGGAGGGAGTGCTCCCCTTCAAAGAATGACCTCTTTCATGCCCCGCAAGGGAACTAGGGAAGAGAACAAAGATTCTCTTTGTAAAAGAAAACCTAAGTGATAAAAAAAAAATTTGAACTTTTAAAATAATTATGCGAACAAAACATAAACTTAACTTAGACTCCTCCAAGGTTCCATTTTTCATTTAAATGCATGATACGTTCAATTCCATTAAGTAAACTAACTACAAGATTTATTTCTCAAGGCAAACTACATCATATCTTTAAGAAACACAAAGTATTTTCATTTCCATTTTCCATTTAAGATCATCTATATTCCTAAGTACCCTTTATGAACAATATAACTTTTAAATCAAGTAGAATTCATCTAACTCATTTGATACATTGCAAATATACTACATTTGATTTTTCAATAGCTTCACTTAACTACAATAATGAAAACATACTACATAGCTTGGAATGTTACAAAATCCTTTTCTTTTCCCAACATACATCTTAAACATAAAGTTCACATCTCCCTTTTCCCTTTCCTAAATCTACCCATTCCAAATACATCATTTTAAATTACATCAATGATTACATTACATTCATCTCCGCTCGGGAGGTAACAATAACTTTACATCATGAAAGATAATTACAAAGCCTTCATTCTTCAAAAACTGGTATATAAGCAAGCATGAATCTTCAAACACTACATCCACAAAAGATACCTCGATAAAAATATTTACCACCCAACCACGTGGATACCTAAAAGGCCCACTCCCTCGTGCTAGGAGATAAACACCAAGGTCCACAAATAAGGAATAGCTAGGGCATACCTAGGGTTGGGTAACCTTTCCCAAATAGCAAATGAGAAGAAAGCCAAAGTATAACTCTTTCCCAAAATAGGTTCTAAGGCTTGGTAGAAACTCTAAGAAACAACCTAAGTGAGTGTCATCGCATAGCCCTCACTCCTTGGGTTGTCCTGGTACTAGCCACTCCGGGCCCCAGCCCCCAAGTAGGCACATGCGGGATTGAATGCCTTTCATACTGACAAGCACCATTCGATCGTACCTATGCATAGGTACCTTCTCCCACTCCCATCCATAGCCTTTACTAGCGCTAATGGCATGGGTGAGGCACATTTAATCTTTTTAATGTTTGAACCCATTCCCATAAATTTAATTAAGTTTTCACTTGCTAAATAACTCTTCAGTCAGTTATCCAGGTTCTAGCCACTTAGGGCCCCGGCCCCGCACTGAGAGCCACTCACTAGGTGTCATTAGGTTTTCTACCCTTAACCCACATATCACAAACACATCACACACATAGCAAAAGCACATTATAAACACATTTGAGAACTCCTATAAGAGTAGAAAATAATAAGATAGTTTATAGATGTTTAGAGAGATTAGGAATGTTTAAGGATGTTTAGAATATCCTAATCCTCTTAGACAACTCTAAACCCTACACTGATTCCTAAACACATCCTAACCCTATTAAGGCATCTAAATGCACTGAACATAACCTCCTCCAAACAAGTAATGGACAAGATTAAGGTTTACACTAAATACCATATACCAAAAGATAATGCTCCTAAATTTCATTCTAAACCTGGAATTTAACTAAGCCTGAAATTTGACAAAGTCTGATTTTATTAAAAATCTAAAAACTAGAAGTTGTAACTTAACTCCTAGGAATCTGAAACCTATTCCAATCAATCCAAAGGGTACCTAATCCCTTTATACAAGTATAACTTAAAGTATAAGGAATTAAAGTATTGTAAACTTATACTTAAATGTTATACTTCTATAAGGCGAATATTATTAAAAATCCACATGTTAGAATTCTAAAACTTAAATAAACAAATATAGTTTTCATTTATAAATCAAATATCTATAAATTGCACTACACTATGAAATTCCTATTAAACAATTTCTAAATTTAATAGTAATTTAAATATATTAAATTTAATATTACTTAACATCTAAAAACAAATCAAACAAACTACAAAAAAATAATTAAACTAAAAGTCACTTATAGGGGGGACCCTGCGGGCCCCGCACCCCACTAAGTCGCACCCTGCGCACTTCACTAGCCCATGGCCGTAGTAGTCAGGTATTGCTACTGCAGTACCCACTACCGTAGCAGTCAGGTACTTCCGTAGTAGTGCCTGCTGCTACGGTTAAATGTCGTAGGGGAGTGGGGAAGGTGGTGGCCCCCACTTCCCCAAAACTTTTCCCATTTTTTTGTTTTTTTGTTTTGTATTATTTTATTTTTTTTGAAAAGAAGAAAAGAACTCTAAATTAATTTTCTTGAAACATATATTATTTTGACAGGCCAACTTAATTTTTTTGAAACATATATTATTTTGATAGGCCAAATTAATTTTTTTGAAACATATATTATTTTGACAAGCCAAATTAATTTTCTTGAACCATATATTATTTTGACAAGATAATTCAATACTATGGCATATGCAATACAATAATACAGTGTTTGTATAATGTATGGATGACTGGCAAAATAATATCATAATATATACATGATCACCAGTAATGCAATAATGTTTCACATACTACAATAATACATTAATATTTCAACATGCCATAATAATACATTATTGCAGAATACATTAATGTATCAACCTTCTGCAATAATATATTATTACAGAGTACATTAATATATTAACGTTCTACAATAGTAATACACACTACAATAATAATACAATAGTACACATATGTTTTGCAACAATAATAATACATACAAAAACTTTCAACAAATCTAAAAACAACACTCATAATATAAAATAAATCTATTACTCAAGATGGATTCCAACCTGGAGTCCTGCGGAGACCGGTTAATGAAGAAGATCATTTCCTCTCAGTCTCCTTCCAGCAATCCTTAGACTCCTTTTGGATGAAATCTCCAGCCTCCACCCAAACAACCAAATGCCAAACTAAGGGAATAATGAATTTATCTTCTCACCAAGTATATTTTTTTCCTATAATCATAATACTCCTCATATTATTATTTCTTCTCCAAAACCAACCCCCTTCACATGGGAAATCTTTCCTGTATATAGAATGGAGGAGGTGGTTGCACAGGTAATCCAACTGGTGCAGCCATCCCAACCATCTATTTGTTAATAGTTAAGCTTAAATAATATTATTAAAGCCTTTTTCAGAAGAGATGTAACTATACTTATCTATTACCATAATCAAATTTATGTTTCCTATACTTTAGAGAAGGTAATAGTAATTATTATTTATAACACATTTACCATACCATTAACTTTATCTAATTATTTATTAATATAACACCATAATTACTTACTCATCAATTATATAAATATATGTATGCATATGCATATGTGTGCACCCATATGCCTATGTGTACATATATTATTTTTATTACAAATATTATTGCAAACATAATATTCTTTACAAATTCTAATAGCGATTTATAAGATGAAACATACCATTATTATTAAAACTTTTATTTCTATAGACCTCTTGTCATTATGAGTATTATAAAATAATACCATAAAATTATTTATTATTATAGATATTAAAATCACATGATTTAAATCACATACCAACTCATTCCTATCGAGATATGCTAGTACATAAGTAGCTAAAAATAAAGATAAATTACTAAATCATACCTTCAATGAACAATGATTCACATCAATATACCATGAAGACAAGAACTAGCTACAAGATCCACAAATCCAACAAACTGAGAGATCACATAAGACATCCACACAAGGGACTGACTCGACACTTCCCACCTAAGGATAAAAGGATCAAAGGTGAAATTTCTTCCTGTGGAACCTGGTGATATCTTCGTAACAACAACAATGATCAAGGATTTTGAGGGATCGCTCAGACCTATGAGGCCAGGTGGAGACGATACCCGGTACCTGCAATCTTGCATCACCAAGAAGAGATACATATATATACATATGGATATACAAATCAGATATATGCAAGCAGATGACCAGGATCAATACATTGTGTGGACCTCAACTAAGTGAGTAACTATGACTTCATCCTGAGTCATGAAAACACATCAGACACATATCCATGAAACATAAAACATCATGATAATGGTTAGATTCAATCCTTGGGTTAGATCCATAAAACATATAAAAATAGATGGCTTTCTAATCTCATAAACATATAAATGATAACCATAAATGAGCATATCCATCATATCATCATCCATGAAACATAAATGTAAATGTATAGTTCTGACCATCATAATAACATGTCCAAATTAGAAAAGTCTAAATATCACCATATGAGAGGGTATTACAACCTCAAACTAGTAAATTCCCTAGCCAATATATAAACAAGGTTGCAAGTAAACTTTGACCTTATCCCACCAAGTTTGGGTGAGGCATGTTGATGATACTCTAGATCAGGTGAACATGCCAAAGTAGCTAGCATGTTCAATTACAGACCTAAGTATCTTGCACACATACAAACTGATTGGGGGGATGCCATAGACCCAACTATAAACTATTAATTTAGAGGCCCACTCTTTTATCCTTGGTTTAACACTTGTAATGAAAGTGGATTGCATCATCCTCTAAAGTTACTCACCATACATATACCCCTAGTTGTGGGGTGTGAAGGCTTATGGATTTCATCACCGAAAGTCAGGAAATCCCTTGCAATGGGATCCCCTATTCACCCACTCCTTGAAGGCCCTATTAAGTGAATACACTTTTGTTCATTTCGACATCATCTTACCTCTTAGATTGAGAGGGACACTTAGTATATGAAGATTAGATATTTTCTCATGTGGGCTTACAAGTGTTAAATTGCAGTCATTCCTTAGGTAGAAAGTGCTTGTTTGATGTGTAAGCCTATGTAAATGATTTTTGAAAAAAAAAAATTTTGAAGGTTAAACACTTGCAATTTTTCAAAGTTTCTTCATGTCGTGTTTTCTCTTTCCATGAGACAAACCTAGAAAAGTCAATCAAAATTGGTTGAACATCAAAAAATGAATTTTTTTCCTTCTTTCTATATCAGCATCTAAATAGATTATCATCTATGTAGATCAACATCTATGTTGGGTAGACTATCTCCACCTCTCTAGCACTGAGATAGACTATTTTACTGTCAACCCAATTTTCATACATCAGTGTCTCTGCCTATTGATTGTTGTCTATGCAAATTGATGTCTATCTCTATAATTGGTATCTCTATGAAAAAATAGTGACTTATTAGACCTCGCAAAAACTCATCATTTTCAGTCCTCTAGAGTTCCATCAAGTCACCTTTCCAAAATGAGGCCTCTACAGTCCAAAATTTTGATTTTTCCTATAGTCCATGGAAGATTCAAGAAAGAAAAAGAAGGTGAAAGTCCAATTACCCCATGTCTATAGAGAAAAGAAAGATTTTGATCATGTTACCCAAAGAAACCAATGTTTCATCAAAAGTTTGAGAGATAGTGCCAAAAAACTTGAACAATATGAAACAATGCTTCAAAACCAAAAGATTGTCAAGTTCATCATCAAATACCACATGAATACCCAATTCATTGAATATCTTCAACCAGAGTATTGGACCAACATTAGACCTTCTTCACCAATTCATCAGATCTTTCACACTTCATAAAAATTCTAACTTTTGACTTAGGAGCACCATCACTCATTTGGACTTACGTCTAGTTGTCTTCATCAACCAAACCAAATCAAACAATCAATCAAACCAATCTTTCACACCTTCATCATAATCTTTAGGTTGAAGATTTATCAAAGTGTCATTCAGATCCTCATCCTTAGCCCAAAAAAACTAGTTGAATTATTGTATCATCTTAAAATGGAAGCACTTCCACATTAGGAACATTTAGCCCTTTGATTAAGTGGTATGGGTTCATTTCAAGAGCATTGAATAGGTCTTTGCATGGATCTAGCTTTTTCCCTTGTTCTACTTCTCTCTCTACCCATTTCCAGTCTTTTTTTGGTACCTGGTCTTGAGAATTTAAGATCTGAGACCTCAGGGTCAAGGTCAGCCTCTTGAGTCAAGGTTGACCTCAACCCTAACCTAGGGTAGAGTCAACCTTGACCCTAACCTAGGTCAGAGTCAACCTCAACCCTGACCCTAGGTCCAATTTTCAAGTTTTGAAGATTTCAGGATATCGAGCTTCAGAAAGTTTTATTTTCCCGCTTCTGAGTCAGCTATTTTGGATTTTAGAATGGTAAAATCTTAAATTGCATTTAATCTAGGTCCATTTCTAGGGTTTAAGGTTAATTGGGATTTAATTCTCCAATGTCGGCCTCTCTAGAAGTTTGTGCCCTAGATCACTATAAAAGGAAGCCTTCCTCTCTCATTTTGACATCCACTTTTCATGACCAAAAAATTTCATGATCATGACATCTAGCTCTCAAGAGAAATCAAGAAATCATTCATCCACCTTCAAGCATTCAAGATCCAATTCATCAAGGAGATCCATTAGAAGCCATTGAAGGATTCAAGCTCTATGGAACCCTCTTGTTGAAGATTTCTACATGCATGTTCATCCAAGCCACTTCCTATTCCAAGATCCATTCAAGATTGGTGTTGAAGATCTAATGCCATTGATTTGAGACATCCTACATACAATTCTACATGAATTTGGAGAATCCCTACTTGTGGATTCAAGGATTCGAATCCTCCACAAGGATTTCAACATAAGCAAGGTGAATAGTTCCATTTACTTTGTTTATATATATTACAATTTAAATTACATTTCAAGGTTGATTCCAAACTGGGGTTTGACCAAGGCATACCCCCCATCAAAACAACAAAAACCATTTTTCTTGCAGGTACAGGTACAGGAAAATGAATTGCAATTTAGATCTGGACACCCTTTTCAGTGAACTTCCAGGATCTGCGAACAGAATTTCCATCGGAGCTATTTTAGGTCAAGTTCGACCTTCAGTGGGGGGTAAGATTGTGCCCCAAGGTAAGATTGTGCCCCATTATTTGGGTCAAGGTTAACCTCCCTCAGAATTGAAATTTTTTTCTAGGTTTTCTCTGTCTCAGCATTTCCAGTCCAGAACAGGTTGCAAAATTCCCCGAAACTATGCACAGACATCATAAATCAACATTTTCTATATTTTCCCTATTTGGAGTCTAGTATTTGTCTTCTATTCATTTAATATTTCAAGCACATAGTTTTTATAGAAAATTATAAGATCTTCTCCTTTCTTCATATTCTCCATAGTTTGATTCATTTGTGTATTGATCACTTCTTTGTGATTAATCAATTTGGATCTCTCCTTTTGGGAATTTGGATTAGGGATAGATCCTATATTTCCCTCATCCTCACATAGATATAAAAATATTTTTTAAAGGATAAAGATAGATCCAACACATATATTTTTACCCCCCCCCCCCCTTACATTTTGGTGAATCCGACACACTTACCCACTTTTATTTTGTGGAATTAGATGCCCTATTGTGTTTGTGGTGTTAGATTTCCCTTTATATTATCTTTTTGGTGTTAGATTTTCCTTTTATGTTAAATCTTGCATGCTTATAAAATTAGATTTCTGGCATTTATATTTCAAAAATACAAAAAAATTACAAAATCTCTTTAAAATACAAAAATATGCATCTGTTCATGTTTTATGTTTTCTTAGTTTAGGTCATTTGCATTGCATTGGTATATGAGCTTTACTACCTCTAGTCCTACTTATAATATTTCGGTTAGATGAAGTCGTAGACTTATGGGTGCCTTTAATCTTGATTCTTCCTCTCCTTTCCTTAGGATCCTGGATGACAATTTGATTATTCATGATTCCAACCCTACTATGGAGCAAAACTCTTCTCACTCATCCCATGATGAGGATGATGCTTTAAGAGTTCCTCCTGAACAAGTCCAAAAAATTTCAACCGAACTTGATAAAATGGGTAATTGGCTTATTCAAGAAAACCATAATCAAGATTCTATTCAAGCTATAGATGCTCTAAATAAAGTTCTTCATGATAGTGATCAAGGTGTTAATCTCTTGCATGGTATTACTCATCTTGTGCATTCAAATGTTAAACCTTTAGCTCAAGAAGCTCAAGATTTAGGGTTGATTCCTTTGGTTACTAGTGGCGAACCTTCTTCTATTCCTTTATCTAGTATTCCTATTTATACTCCTTCTTTGGTGACTATGATGGTTCCCTCTATTCCTATGAGTGTTCCTCCTATGTCCCTTCCTACATCACAACCTTCTTACCATAATTTTCCTTTTACTTATTCCAATCCTCTTCCAACTATGGTTCCAAGTGTTCCTCCAGTTGTGTCTTCCATTCCTATTGCTTCATACACTTTACCTAGTGTTTCTAATGTTGTTATTCCTCCTATGTCTTCTAATGATTCAACAATCATCAGTTTAGCTCAAACCATGTCATCTTTACAACAACACCTTGCATCCTTAACTCAAAACAATTTTAGAATTCCTACATGTGATATGGGAAGTCCTTTATCCCTAGACATCATTCGTACTCCCATTCCTCAAAAAATTGATATGCCTCATCTTGAGAATTATAATGGTAAGGGAGACCCTGTTCATCATGTTAAAACATTTCAAATCCTTTTTAGTGATTATGCTCATGACCATAGGATTTTAGCCAAGTTGTTTGCTAGAACTTTTCATGACAAGGCCTTACAATGGTATTGTTCCTTACCTCCTTATTCTATTAACTCATTTCCAAAACTTGCTAATGTTTTTATTCAATAATTTCAAAATAACATTGGTCCACAAGTGTCTTTGACTGATTTGATGCATTGTAAACAAAGTGCTAAGGAAAAATTGACTGAATTTATTGGTAGAGTTAAGCATTTACATGCTCAGATTTCCTATCTTGTTCCTGATATTGATGTTCAACGTATGTTTATTTAAAATTTGCAAAAGGATATTAGAGATAATATTCTGCTTACTAAATTTACCTCTTTTCAACAACTTTGTGTAGTGTTTCATCATTATCAATTACAAGTGAGTCAATTTGATAGAAACACTCCAATGGCTCTTGTTCCAATTGATAAGAGTGATGCTTCTCCTAATCCAAACAAATTTCAAAAATTCAACAACTATGTCAAGATAAACAAACAAGTGAATGCAATTGCTGATCAATTTGTTATTGCATCTCACAATTCCACTTCTGCATCCACTACTTTTCATCTGAATCATGTATTTATGCCTCTTTTCAAATCTTTACATTCTATTATGAATAGGTTGTTAACTACTAACATGATTACTTTACCTCCTATTCGACCTCTTTTACCTGCTACAATAGCATCTAAATCCTTTGATCCTAAAGCTTTTTTTCAATATCATCGTCAGAATGGTCATGATACTAAGAAATGTTATTCTTTAAAACATAAGGTTCAAGACTTAATTGATTCTAATGCCTTATCTATTGATAATCTTGATGGTAGTGGGAACAAATTTGTCTCTCCTCCTAATCAAAATCTTCAAATCTATATGAATCCTTTACCTTCACATGATACTAATACCATTGCTCATCCATCTTCTATGGATATTGTTTATGATTCAAAGATGGATGATCTTAATCACATTGTTAATCAAGTGGATCATGTTGTTCAATTTGTATCTCCACCTCAGCCTCAACCTCAGCTTCAATCTCAAGTTCCATCTCAACCTCAACCAAAACCTAAACCTCGACAGCAACCTAAGAATAAATGACCTTGGGAACTTTTGATTACCTTTGATGATTTTGAGACTATTAAGGCTCCTGATTGTCCCCTTTACATTTATGGTAGGATTTCTCAGATACCTACTCGTGGTTGTCTTGTTGATCCTACATCCTTAGCCAATGTTATTACTGAAGAAAATATTTTTATGAAAAACTTGCAACATGATTCTTATGATACATATGATGTGTGGATTCAAACTTTTAATATTTTTCTGTATCCATCATTTGGTTCTATTAACTTACCAATTGAACTTTGTGGTAAAATTGTGAACACTACCTTTATTATTGTTCCTACTTCTGATCAGTTTCAAGTTAAGTTGGTTTTTCGTGGTTAAATTCCATGCATGTTATTGCTTCACCTATCCATAACTATCTTAAATTTATTCATGATGAAGAAGTGAAGATGATAAACCATAGTCTATATCAACCCTCTAGGCCCAGGGATTGTGCTACCCTTGACTTCTTTTGGCTTTCATTATCTAATGCATGTCCTTCTTGACCTGATAATATTTTCCACTCATATCAAGCCTATAAGCATCGTAAGATTCTTGAATTAAGCATACCTCATATGGATCTTAATCATGGTCTTTTGCCTACACCTTCCATACCTCCTTTATTCATGGCTTCTAGTACCGTTAATCAAGCTCCTAGTGTTTCTTGTCAATCTTCTACAAATCCTACTAATCCTCCTATAGAACCTGTGAAGGATACAGTAATTGCTCCTCCTAGTTCTCAACATATTTCAAGTAAGACAAAACATAATCGATCTACTAATGAACATCGTAAGAAGCATCGTGCTCAAGCTAAAGATCATAATTATGTTCTCCAAAAATCTTTACCCCCTTTTGATAAGCCTATGCATGATGTGTTAGAAGAAGTTGTTGCTAATAATGATTTTAAAATGCAAGATTATGATGATTCTATTCGTATCTTAGATCCTATTTTGATTAATCTAGATGAAGAAGATACTCTTGATGATGTTAATGATGAATATGAGACTATGGCCATTGACATTGATTTACCTAATATGCTTTCATCACAATTGACACTTACACCTAGTATCGAACATTATGAATCTCAAGAGGATCCTTTTTGGAATTGGCTATCATTCCTATTGTGTTGGATATAGTCTTTCTTACAAATTACCCACCTTCCCTAAATGATATAGAATAAGATGGGGAGAGTAGGTAGTGTGCTTGATTAGCTTGTCCTTTATGGTACCTTTTTTGTGTTTGCATGTAGTACTATGCTTTTACTGTGATGTGTTTGTTAAATGTTGTTAGATTCTTATATACGACCCTTGTTACTTTGTTTGTACAAGGTGATAAAGGAATCGAACATATTGTACAATTCCTCTATATGTATCTCTATTCTTCCATATGTTTTTTCATGTTATGTTGTACCTGTTCTATTGTACATAAATTTTTCCTCCTGTAGTCTTCTTGGATTCATGACTTGGTAGCACTGATTCTTTTTGGTCTCCATGTCATGGTCCAAAATGATTATTCTTTATATCTCTTATGTGTTCTTTCCTCCATTGTGATTGTAGTTCTACTTCCTTTGGGGAATGATGTCAATTCATTTTCAATAATATCATATATATATTATCTTATGATCATACTGACCCCATGATAGGTAGATCCCTTCTGTGTTCTTTGTATGTGATGTAGACAATCCCACAATCCCCAAGTTTGAATCCACAAACCTCAACTAGCAATGAATAGGACCTCTACAAGTAGGACTTCTTGGAAAAATGATGTTTTTTTAACCCCACAACCTCCTTTCCAACTTGATGCATGACTCAACACCCTCCTGACTCCCTCTTAACAATCTCAACTTGTAAGCATAGCATTCTCCAATTGGTAGTGCTAGGGACCTAGCCAATTTCCTTGTAGCCCTCCTACCTGGGTAATTTGAACTTAATTCAAAATTTTCCCACACAACCCAAAAATATAAGAATATATTTGGAAATCCTTTTCAATAATCTTTCAAATCTGTAAAATTTAGGACTTGATTCTAAGACTATCCCACCAAAGGACTCTTAAGTCACCGAGGGCTAATAGGGCTAATTAGGGGGTTTAAAGAAGGAACTACTCTCAAATGGATTTATTTCCACTTCTCAATGATTGGAACGTCTTAAGATATGGTAGTAAACTCCAAATCCATGGTTTGGTGCTTTGATTCATTACCCATCAAAACTTATGGGGTATGTTGTAGTCTACTGGTCGATAGTCACATAGAAATGCCTACCTAAGGCTTCCTATTTCTCCAGCCTTCCCTGCATGAAAAATCCTCTCCTTTTAGATTCCTAATGTAAATAGGCCATCATTTCATTCCTCCAATTTTTATCAGTTTCCCATGGTCGGAAGGAAAGAAATGGCCACAAAACCTTAAAACCCTAAGACCTATCCTGAATTCAGAGCAGTGGCTTTGAAATTCAAATCACACAAAGACTAGATTTATTTAAGACCTCAAACCACTTGTACAATGAAGATGAATATCATAGGAAACTACTCAAATCAATCTCCCTTCATCCACTCTCTGTACCAGGCTGTAAAAATGCTGCTTCAGTCTCAAATTTGTAGAAAAATAGGGTATATTTTATTAATTCTTCAAATCTGTTACATTACCATGCACTCACTACATTGGTATGATTGAATTCAAACTTAAATAGACCTCTCCTAACTTTTTTAACCATCCTTGGTCGGTTAGAGAGGTAATCCCATCGGTTATAACAGATTTTTGAAAAGTTGCTAAAGTTGCAAAGCAACTTTTTTAGCAACTTTTGCAAGATTTGTGCAACTTTTCAAATTTGTTGCAAATCCTTAATTCTTAATGTTAACTAGGACTATGGTGATGACCTAAAACCTCTAAGGACTTAACAAAGACCTTACTTCCTAATTTAGACTAATTTCAACATAAAAGATCTCTCATATTAGTCCCCCCTTAATCTAAGTGTCTTAGGTTTATATAGCCACCCAAAAGCACTTCATTGAACAATAGGACTCTAATGAGTTTACATAGTCTCTTAGGAACCTAAAGAAGATTTTGTGATCTCCTTAGCATCTTTGTCCTTATCTGATTCAATCTTTTGAGGGTGCTCCTGCACCATACTCCCGGGGTGAATGATTCTCAAGTCCTCTTGAGACTAGTTCTTCAAGACTTGTGCCAAGTCTCTTCATCTCTACCTCATCCATTGATGAAGGGTGCTCCCCTTAATACCACAAACACATAATAGAAATAGAGAAACAACAACAATATGCAAGAATAGAAAATTGGCTTCTTATTATCTCCACAAATGTGGAATTACAAAATTTTAGAATTACAATATGCAAAGCCACATGGGCATTCCCTTACAATATTTTGTAGGAAAAAGCCTCGAATCAATACCCAGATCTACTACCAGAACTATCCTAGACAACACTACGGGCCTTCTTTATATAGGCATTTTCCACCACCCGAGAAGGTTCTAGAAATTTAGCCCTTAGGGCTGACCAAACTTAGAATTATTTTATTTTTCAATTTATTACATCAAAGTCAACTCAAAATAACTTTTGAAACCCGAACAAAAATTTTGAAGGAAAATTATTTTCTGCCATTTTAGGTGGCCCGACTTTCGGAGACCATAAGTCATCACCAGTTGACCTGATTGACTATTATAACCCCATTTTGAAAAGGCCACGAAGCACTCTACAGGCTTGACTTAAACAAGCACCTGTCACCCAAATTCTCAACCTCATCCGGGGCCTCTAAAGCCTTCAAAACTGAGTTCAAAGTTTCTGTACCCTACTGCCAATACTAAAAATCTTTAATATCTTCAAAACTAGACCTGATCTAGCCATGAAACTTTACTGGCAGGCCGATATGACTGAGATGAACCTCCACATGTAAAATCAAAACATTCTGAGATTTATGACCAACTTACTAAAAATAGCAAGTTTCCATAAATAGCAGCTCTGCACAAGATAGCCCTTATTGAATACAAAAACAAAAATATTTTTGTGTGATGCAAGATTGCTCTTACACCCAGGATGCTCCTACATCATCCATCCACATAGCTTCTTCTTCTGGATATCCTTCCCACTTAACCAAATGCTTCTTGTATACATTCTTCCTTAGCTATTTGATAATCTTGGTGTCAAGTATCTTGTCTGGTTTCCTTGGCTCATGGTGTGGAATTTCTACTAGGTCTTGTTGGAGTTCTTCTTCTTGAATTCTTGTAGGCACATCCAATGGGCCTTTGTATGGGGTCAAGTCACAAACATTGAAGGTAGGTGAGATCCCCAAAGTTGCAGGTAAAGCAACCTCATAGGCATTCAATACATGTTTCTTGATGACTTCACAAGGACCAACTTTCCTCATCATCAACTTTGTGTGTTTTCCTTTTGGTAACCTCTCTTTCTTGAGGTATACCCATACCAAATCTCCAATCTGAAACTACAGGTCTCTCCTCTTTTTGTCTACATTTTCTTTGTATTTCATTGAACTTCTTTGCAGTGCTTGTTTGACCTATTCATGCATCTCTTGGATGTTGGTTGCAAAGTCTTCACCATGGGCACTCACATGACTTCCTTGAGGAAGATCCCTCAACTCTAGAATACCTCTTGGACTCTGCCCATAAACAACTTGGAAAGGACTCTTCCATGTACTCTTGTTGATGGAGTCATTGAATGAAAATTCTTCTTGGGCAAGAACACTATCCCATTTTTCTCCATACTGCTTAGTTAGACATCTCAATAGGTGTCCTAATAACCTATTGACCACTTCAATCTACCCATCTATTTGGGGATGATAGGTAGAACTAAAATGAATATTTATCCCTAACGTTTTCCATAAGGTCCTCCAAAAGTGACCTACAAATCTCACATCTCTGTCAAAGATTATTGTTTGGGGTAGACCATGGATTCTAACAATCTCCTTGAAGAATAGGTTGGCTACATAAGTTGCATCACTTGTTCTCTTACAAGGAATGAAATGGGCCATTTTGCTAAACCTATCCACTACAACATAGATGTTATCAAATCATCTCTGTGTCCTAGGAAGACCCATGACAAAATCCATGCTGCAACTCTCCCAAGGTTTAGTGGGAATGGGCAATGGTTGGTACAGTCCTGCATTGGTCAAAGTACCTTTAGCCTTTTGACATATGGTACAAGACTCCACAAACTTCCTTACCTTAGTGGGCATCTTGGGCCAATGATAGAACATCCTTACCTATTCCAAGGTCTTATCCATGCCAAAGTGTCCTCCCATGCTTCCTGCATGCTTCTCTCTGATTATGTTCTCTCTCATAGAACACCTTGGGATGCACAATTGATGTCCCTTAAACAAGAGTCCATCCTAAATTAGGGAGTCTGCATATTGGTTGTGATATGCCTCTGAAAAATCACAGCAAATTTTGTATATGTCTTTGAAATCTTCACAAGATAGGTACATGTGATTCAAAGACTCAATGCCCACACTTTGGAGCCTGATTTCTTGCACTGTCATAGTCCTTCTACTTAGAGAATCTACCACCTTGTTGGTAACTCCCTTCTTTTGTTTTATGGAGAAAGTGAAAGCTTGAATGGATTCAACCCATTTCATATGTTTGTGGCCCAACTTTTCTTGCCTATTCAGGAAACTCAAAGCCTAATTATCTATCCAGACCACAAACTCTTCTGGCAGGAGATAGTGTCTCCATTTTTTCAGGGCTTGGACTAGTGCATATAGTTCCAAGTCATAAGAGGAGTACTTCCTCTTATCATCATTCAATTTTTCACTGAAAAAGGCTATTGGCCTTCCTTCCTGGCTTAGTTCTACTCCTACTACAGTGTTAGAATCATCACACTCCATGGTGAAAACCTTTTGAAAATCAAGAAATGCCAAGATAGGTATGTCAAATACCTTCAGCTTCAAATATTGAAAGGATTCTTATGCTTCCTTAGTCCAAAAAAATTTGTGCTTTTGTCTCCCTTTAATAGTCTCCATCATTCTAGCACATAACTAGCTAAAGTTCCTGATGAACTTTCTATAAAATGATGCAAGCCCATGAAAGCTCCTCACCTCTGTCATTGTCCTTGGAGAAGGCCAAGATAGAATAGCCTCTATCTTATCAGGATCCATCTTTATGTTTCCTCCTGCAACCACAAAGCCTAAATACACAAGCTTTTCCTACATAAAAACACACTTCTCCAAATTTATGAAAAGTTTCTCCTCTTGTAATCTTTTGAGGACTAGATCTAGATGTCTTAGATGGTCTTCTTTTGTTTTACTGAAAATAAGAATATCATCTAGATACACAATGACAAATTTTCCCAAGAATGATTTAAGCACTTCATTCATGAGTCTCATGAATGTGCTAGGGGCATTAGATAACCCAAAGGGCATCACCATCCATTCATACAAGGCTTCATTGGTTTTGAATATTGTCTTCCACTCATCACTAGTCCTGATTCTAATTTGGTGGTATCCACTCTTCAAGTCCACCTTATAAAAATACCTTGTACCCCCTAAATGATCCAATAGGTCTTCAATTCTAGGCATGGGAAACCTATATCTTATGATGATCCTATTGATGGCTCTAGAGTCAGTGCACAACCTCCATGTTCCATCTTTCTTTGGGCTAGAAGGGTAGGTACTGCACAAGGGCTTAAGCTTTTGGTAATCAACCCTTTATCTAGAAGTTCTTGTATCTACCTAGCCATATCTTTTTTTTTTTAGGGGTTAGCTTATATGCTGCTTTGTTAGGCAAAGTGGCTCCATGGATAAGGTCAATGTGATGGCTTATCTCTCTGATGGGAGGCAACTCACTAGGTAAGTCTTTTGAAAAAATGTCCCTATACTGATCAAGTAGATCAGTCACTTCCTTAGGACTAGTTTTCCTCAAGGTCTCTGCCTTAACCTCCTTTTCCTTCCTTCTTTCATTATTAGGCAAAACAACAAGAGTATAACAAGGATTCCCTTCTTCTTTAATAGTTTTTATAAACTCTTTTTCACCTACAAATAGGAATTTAGATTCACTTTAAACATGATCTGAATGGGGCAAGAATGTTACCTTATCACCTTTGTGCATGATTAAGTGTTTAGTCTCCCATCATGAAGTGCTTCCACATCATACTGTCATGGCCTCCCAAGGAGCAGATGGCAAGCATCCATTGGGATGATGTCATAGAGTACCTTGTCTTTGTATTTCCCAAGTTGGAACTCCACCAGAGCCTACTCTATAATGATAGTATGTTATCTCTTAGTAAGCCAAGATACTTTGTAAGGGGTGGGGTGTGGGACCCTTCTTAGTTTCAACTTCTCTACTACTTCAACAAAGATCAGATTATCAATAGAACCACTATCAATAACCAACTTACATACCTTTCCTCCAATTTTTCTTGAGGATATAAATAGATTCTTCCTTTGGGGTGGCTCTTGGGTGATTGGTGTCTTCAGCAAGGTTCTCCTAAGCATCAAGTTCTCTCCCTCCTCAAGCATTACATAGGATCCTTGGCCATTGTTCCCTTGATCCTCTTCTTCCCTAACAAGGTTAGCTCTCCTCTCCCCTTTCTTGTTCTTCTTCTCAGGGCATTTGGATGCTAAGTGTCATGTTTGATGGCACCTATAGCACTTCACACTTTCTAGACCTCTTCCCCCATTTCTTCCTCTAGAACTATTCCCTCTTCCTCTAAAGGTATCTCTAGGATTTTTGTCCCCTCTTTGGTTATCTTGGCTAGACTCCCCAAACTCCTTGAAGTTCTATCTACCTTCATTATGTTGACTTCTACCTCAAAAATCTCTACTATTGTTTGCACCTCTGCTCTTATTTGACTGGTCTTATTTCCTTCTCATCTTCTCCTCTACTTTCAATGTCAATTGATAGCATTGGTTGACAGTAGTTATGGTACTCATACTTAATTCATCTTGAATAGACACCTTCAAGCCTTGCATATATCTAGCAAGTTTCACACTCTTAGGTTCTACCAATTTGGACTTCATCCCAAGCATCCTAAATTCCTCAGTGTATGTTGAGACATCTTGGTCTCTCTGTCTTAGACCCATCCTCTTCCTATGAATTTGGACTTCATAATCTATAGTGATATATGCTTCCCTTAATAGACCCACCATCTTCTTCCAAGTGGTGATCAGTCTCTTTCTTTCCTTCACTCTTTCATCTTGAGTGAAATTCCACCATGTGAGGGCAGACCCCTGCAATTTTGACTTAGCTATTTTTACCTTTTGATTTTTAGGGATGTTCTCATAGTCAAAGAAACTAGAGAGAGAATCAATCCATTCCAAGGCAACATCAGGGTCTAGTTTCCCATTATATACAGGCAAGTCCAATCTTGCATCCATGGTTCTTCTCTCCATTGACTTCAATGTCTTTAGGAGCATCCTTTGATCAGCAGGCACTTGCTCTTCCTCCTTCTTAGGGGGTTCTTCTTCACTCCCCACTTCATCCTCATGAAATTTTCTAATCCTTCCCTTATCCATCTTCTCAAATAGTGTCTTCATATCTCTTTTCATCTTCTCTAATTGGGTATCATATCTTGCCTTTTTCTCTCTAAAGAGTTTTGCCAATTCTGCATTAGTTACTCTACTTGAAACTTCTTCCTCACTATTCTCTAACATGGTGTAGTCTTCCTCCTAAGGACCTTAGGAGCTCTTATACCAATTGATGTAGATAATCCCACAAACCCCAAGTTTGAATCCACAATCCTCAACTAGGAATGAATAGGACCTCTACAAGTAGGACTTCTTGGCAAAATGATGTTTTGTTCACCCCACAACCTCCTTTCCAACTTGATGCATGAATCAAAACCCTCCTGATTCCCTCTTAACAATCTCAATTTGTAAGCATAGCATTCTCCAATCGATAGTGCTAGGAACCTAGCCAATTTCCTTGTAGCCCTCCTACCCGGGTAATTTGAACTTAATTCAAAATTTTCCCACACAACCCAAAAATATAAGAATATATTTAGACACCCTTTTCAATAATCTTTCAAATTTGTAAAATTTAGGATTTTATTCTAAGACTATCCCACCAAAGGACTCTTAAGTCACCAAGGGCTAATAGGGCTAATTAGGGCTTTAAAGAAGGAACTACTCTCAAATGGATTGATTTCCACTTCTCAATGATTGGAACCTCTAAAGAAAAGGTAGGAAACTCCAAATCCATGGTTTTCTTCTTTGATTCATTACCCATGAAAAGTTATGGGGTTTGTTGTAGTCTACTAGTCGGTAGTCACATAGAGATGCCTACCTAGGGCTTCCTATTTCTCCACCTTTCCCTTGATGAAAAATCCTCTCCTTCTAGATTCCTAATGTACATAGCCCATCCTTTCATTCCTCCAAGTTTTATTAGTTTCCCATGGTCAGAAGGCAAGAAATGGCCACAAAACCTTAAAACCCTAAGGCCTATCCTAAATTCAGGGCAGTGGCTTTGAAATTCAAATCACAAAAAGACCAGATTGATTTAATACCTTAAACCACTTGGAAAATGAAGATTAATATCATAGGAAACTACTCAAATTAATCTCCCTTCATCCACTATCCATACCAGGCCGTACAAACACTACTTCAGTCTCAAATTTATAGAAAAATAGGGTATATTTTATTAATTCTTCAAATCTGTTACAATACCATGCACTCACTGCATTGGTATGACCGAATTCAAACTTAAATATACCTCTCCTAACTTTTTTAACCATCCTTGGTCGGTTAGAGAGGTAATCCCATCGGTTATAACATATTTTTGAAAAGTTGCTAAAGTTGCAAGGTAACATTTTTAGCAACTTTTGCAAGATTTGTGCAACTTTTCAAATTTGTTGCAAATCCTTAATTCTTAATGTTAACTAGGCCTATGGTGATAATCTAAGACCTCTAATGACTTAACAAAGACCTTACTTCCTAATTTAGACTAATTTCAACATAAAACATCTCTCATATCAGTCCCCCCTCAATCTAAGTGTGTTAGGTTTATATAGCCACCCAAAAGTACTTAATTGAACAATAGGACTCTAATGAGTTTACATAGTCTCTTAGGAACCTAAAGAAGATTTTTTGATCTCCTTAGCATCTTTATCCTTCTCTGATTCAATCTTCTGAGGGTGCTCCTATGCCAATATGTTTATGTGGTATTTCCCTTGATTTATCTTCATTTGGGGGTATTTCATAGTGGAAACGTAATTAGTGGAGTTGTTTATGTTTCTGTTAAAGCCATTGCTCCTGTTAAAGTGTTAGGAATTACTTTAACATGTGGGCATATGCTTTGCTCACCTATTGCACACATGCACTTTTCGATATACATATATTATTTTTCAAGATACCTTTCTCCCTTTATGGATTAGTGACTAATCCTTAAAGTATGGATTATTATTTAGGATCTCTTGATCCCTTAAGGTTGAAAGTGTCCATAAGATTGGATCTCTTTTTTTTCTGGTTTTACTCTTGTGGAATAGAATATTCCTGAGGGTGAATCTTTGATGGTTTTACTAGTGAGTAGCCACATTCACTAGGTGGTTCAATTCCATCTTTCCAGTTGTGTTGTTTCCTTGTGTGGTTCACAATGGGACATAAGTTCTCATTCAGCGAGGTAATCACACCCTCTTCTCTCTCTTTTCTAGAGATGTCTCTCTTATTGTGATCTTGGAGTTGATGAAGACTTGAGTCCTTGGGGGCTTGAGGATTCTTTTGTCCCTTTGATTTCAATAAGATTATATTTTCATTATGATCTCCTTTACCAAGAGTTTGCATCGAGTCCATACTCTTGCTAAAGTGGGGGCTTAATGTATCATCTTAAAATGGAAGCACTTCCATGTTAAGAATGTTTAGCCCTCTGAGTAAGTGGTATGGGGTCATGTCAAGTGCCTGGAATAGGTTTTTTCATGGATCTAGCTTTTCCCCCTTATTTTTCTTCTCTCTCCACCCATTTCCAACCTTTTTCTGGCAATTGGTCCTGAGAATTTGAGATCTGAGACTTCAAGGTCAAGGTTGACCTCTTGGGTCAAGGTCAACCTTGACCTTGACCTAGGGCAAAGTTGACCTTGACCCTGACCATGGGTCCAATTTTCAAGCTCTAGAGGTTTTGGGATATCGGGCTTTGGAAAGTTTTATTTTCCTGCTTCTGGGTCGGCTATTCCAAATTTTAGAATGGTAAACTCTTAAATTGCATTTAATCTAGGTCCATTTCTAGGGGTTAAGGTTAATTGGTATTTAAATCTCCAATGTCAACCTCTCTAGAAGTTTGTGCCCTAGATCACTATAAGAGGACGCCTTCCTCTCTCATTTTCACATCCACTTTTCATGACCAAGAAATTTCATGATCAAGACATCTAGCTCTCAAGAGAAATCAAGCATCCAATAATTCATCCACCTTCAAGCATTCAAGATCCAATTCATCAAGGAGATCCATTAGAATCTATTGAAGGATTCAAGCTCTATGGAGCCCTCTTGTTGTAGATTTCTCCATCCATGTTCATCCAAGACACTTCCTATTCCAAGATCCATTCAAGATTGGTGTTGAAGATCTAATTCCATTGATTTGAGACATCCTACATACAATTCCACATGAATTTGGAGCATCCCTACTTGTGGATTCAAGGATTTGAATCCTCCACAAGGATTTCAACATAAGCAAGGTGAATAGTTCCATTTACTTTGTCTATATATATTGAAATTTCAATTACATTTCAAGGTTGATTCCAAACTAGGGTTTGACCAAGGAAAACCCCCCATCCAAACAAAAAAACCATTTTTCTTCCAGGTACAGGTACAGGACAACAAATTGCAATTCAGATCTGGATACCATTTTCGATGAACTTCCGAGATCTGTGAATAGAATTTTTGTCGGAGCTATTTTAGGTCAAGGTCAACCTTCAATGGGGGGTAAGATTGTGCCCTGGGGTAAGATTGTGTCACGCTATTTGGGTCAAGGTCGACCTCCCTCAAAATTGAAAATTTTTTCTAGGTTTTCTTTCTCTTAGCATTTCCAGTCTGGAATAGGTTGCAAAATTCCTTGAAACTACGCACAGACATCAGAAATTAGCATTTTGCATATTTTCCCTATTTGGAGGTTATTATTTTTCTTCTATTCATTTAAGATTTCAAGCATATTTTTTATAGCAAATTATAATATCTTCTCCTTTCTTCATATTCTCCATAGTTTGATTCATTTGTGTATTGATCACTTCTTTGTGATTAATCAATTTGGATCTCTCCTTTTGGGAATTTGGATTTGGGATAGATCCTATATTTCCCCCATCCTCACATAGATATAACAATATTTTTTAAAGGATAAAGATAGATCCAACACATATATTTTTACCCCCTTTATAATTACATTACTTGAGAACATTGTCCATCTTCAGTGATTGATTTAATTAGTCAATATCCTATTTTTCTTGAGATCATTAGTCTATCTCTGAGTAGAAGAGATATATCATCCAATATCTTAATCATTGTGCTTTATAGGATCTTACTTCACCAAGGTTATCCAAAACCTTCATCCAATCATCAAAGTCAAGATCAATCAAATTGAGGCCCTACCCTCACAATCCAACATCTTTTAGGCATTTCCTTCACAATAAAAATAAGTCCTAAAAATTTGATCCTAGTCATAAGTCTATCTTTTGTTCATCATAAAATGTTTCATCCAACCCATTCTTAGACTTCATCTTTCATCCTTCATTCTTCCAAAGGTCACACTTGTATGGTCATACTGTCTCACAAGATAGAAACATGAGGAGATGCCAACCAAACACCCGCATAGACAATGAGAATCATTTTGCAACAACATTCCTTAGGAGAATCGAAGTGCCCGCTATAGATATCACCAATGAACCTGAGGAATAATTTGTATTTTTTAATCAATATGAAACATCTCCACTCGTTAATGATTTCATCAAATACCCTTATAACTTGGAGATGGTAGAGAAGGCCATTAGAAAAAAAAAAACAAATGAAAAATCTTCATGAACCTCATCATGGATCGAATCACACTCCCAATGAGATTTGATGATTTTTTTCTTTATGATAATTTTTTCAAGGAAAGGACCCATATCAATACTACTTTGGCTCCACAATCAACACAACATCATCACAAGACAAAGTCAAGGCCACTTCTCATTAACATTCTACTCTACATCCCAAATCAATATCTCAAGTGGAAACAACATCCCAACCCCACACAACTATTTCAATTGATAGATGAAAACATTCAACAAATCATTAGTGACATTCCCAATTTGATCTCCCTTAATAGAACTGACACTACAATGAACACATATGTCGACATGGGTACAAGTATCTTGAATATAGGTCAAGCATCATTTCAACAATCCACACATAAATATTCTTCATCTCTCTTCTCAATTCCATTAGGATCTTTTAAAAAATCCATTCCCACATCATCACAAGCATATCATTACACACCTCCTCCTACATTAGGACTTACATCATCGTGATTTTCAACATCACAATTTGGAGGATTCAAATATTTTGGACTGCAACTAACACATCATAATGCTCTTGAACTATCCAACCAAATCAATGGACTCAAGAGTCTTGTGTATATAATTTAAAATAGAGGGAACAAGGAATTCTCTTTTGATGAGATATGTCCTTACACCTTTGACATATCAATCAACATGAAACTATTTCCCCCAAACTTTGAGATCCCTAAATTTGACAAATACAAAGGGGAAACATGTTCAGTCCAATACCTTAAGGAATTGTATATTGCATGACAAGAGGTCTCCTACAATGATAATTATCTAAAGAGACTTTTCACTAGAATTCTTGGAGGCCCCACCCTTGAGTGGTTCATGAACCTCCCTCATGGGTCCATATCTACCTTCTTCAATCTTTCACAAAATTTTGTTGCATAATATTCCTATAACATTGAACATCAAGCATCCTTAAGTGACTTGTTCAATACAAGGAAAAGGAATGGTGAAACATTTGCTAATTTCCTACAAAGGTGGAGTAGTGCAAGAGTACCTCCACCCTAGAAGCATCATTTAAAATTCATGGGATTTCTAAGGATGTCCTAATTTCACTTTGGGTTCACAGGACCAATTGCATGTAATAATGATCCATTGTAAGACCAATTGACAAGGTAGCAAACACTATAAGCCCCTTGGTCAAATTTGGTCAATGGATCAAAAAATATCCTAGGATAGGTTCTTAGGTGTTTTTAGGTCTAATGGGCTCATTTGGGACCCCTAGCAAGGATTAGAGATCATTTTGAGAATAAGTTGGAAAAAGTTGCATTTTGCAACAATTTGTCAAAACAACCCAACTGACTCCCACAATGGTTATGATGGTTTGAAAATTAGTTGGGTTGTTGTTTGAAGGCCATCTTCAAATACTTGGAAGAAAATATAACTAAAGTAAAAGTAGAATTTGTTGGAAAAAAGATTCAAAGTTCATTAAAAAATACATTGTTCAGTTTTTTGCAAATCAGCATTTTTATGGCATTTTTGTATACTCGTTGAATTGGAATCAGTAAGTGAATGCTATGATTTGGTATCCTTGTAAATTCTCTTAAAAAAAAACCTAGTTTTAATTTCTGATCGATCCATACAAGGGACAAAGATCAAACCCTCTGCAAGGTTCTTGGAAATTGAAGAATAGCAAGGGTTGCACAAAAGAATGGCCCTAACTTGAGATCCCACCATAAGATCACAATGGCCTTTTTCAGAATATAAGTTAGGGAAATGTATCATTATATTTCAAAATAAGAGACTTGGGGAATATTGGCAACTACTTTTGATGTCAATCCCTAGGATAAACATCCCTATGTGTTTAGCCACTATCTTGAGGAATTAGGTGTGCAAAATAGCCCTGGGAGTGGAGGAACTCTATACTGTTGTGGATTATGCATAGTATGACATACCTTTTTGTGTTCCAATCATTTGGATCAGTCCCTATAGCTCAGTAGCTTATTAGAGGTGCAACATTAACATGGTGGAATTTCATCCAAAGTGAAAGGGTGAAAGAAGGAAGGAACATGATATCATCTTGGAAGGTGATGCTTGCAAAAGTCAAAGAGGCCTACCTTCCTAAAGACTATGAAATTCAATTTCATAGGAGAAGACAAATTTTGAGATAGAAAGAACTAGATGTGTCTAGTTACACTAAGGAGTTCCAAAATCTTTGTCTGAGGTCTAAGACCATAGAGCCTGAAAGTGTGAAAGTGGCTATATATTTCAATGGACTAAGGATGAACATACAAGAAGAACTGAACCTCTACAGTTTTGATACTGTTAAAAAATGCTATCAATTACCATTGAATATGGAAGCCCAACAAAAGAGGAAGCAAGAACAAGGTAAAGGAAGAGGAAAGAAATAGTTTAATAACAAGGGTAGAGGAATGCCTAATGGGAGAGGATAGAGTTTGAAACCTTACAGTGAGTCTAACCAAGAAAAATCACTGGGTGAAAACAATCCTAGAGGAGGATTCAAAGGAAGAAGAACTTTTGGAAGAGGTAGATCAGGAGGAAGAAATGGGGGACAAATCAAATGTTACCACTACATGGTTTTTGGGCACCACCCCAACAATTTTCCAGAGAGGGTAGGACCTAGCAATCAAGGAGAAAGGAGGACACATAAAGCATCAATGATCTTGACCTTAAAGATGGAAGTTATCTAATGATAAGGTAGACTTCTTTGTAGACCCCACCGAACCAGGAACTACCACAAAGGAAAAACTTATTCATGGAAAGTTTTAAGTGCTAAGGAAAGGTATGTAAACTTCTTATAGACTCTGGTTCCACTGAAAATTTTGCTTCTATAGAAATGGTGAAAGAATTAAAATTGAGTACAAACCCTCATCCTTATGCATATCATATATGATGGCTAACAAAAGGGAAACATACCCTAGTCAAGGAACAAGTTTGGGTAGAATTTTCTATAGGGGATTACAAGGATAGAGTCCTATGTGATGAAGTAGAAATAGATGCTTTCCATTTGCTACTAGGGAGACCATGGTAATATTATTTGGATTTCACTCATAGTGGAAGGAAAAATACATACAAAATTGTCAAAGATGGAGTCACTTATAACATAAAGCCCCTACTAGACCATAAGGTAGAGAAGGAACCTACTGTCATAATCATGGGAGAGAAAGAAATGCATAAAACCCTCAAGGAGTTAGATGATATAGGCTATTCCTTGGTAATGAAACCAAAATATGAATTAGTTACAGGTAAGGAAAATAAAGTCCCTAAAGAAGTTCAAAAGTTACTAGATAACTACCATGAAAAAGTAGTATAAGAGTTACCCTCAGCACTCCCACCCTTAAGGGACATTATTCATCAAGCAGACTTTGTTCTTGGTGCATCTTTTCCAAATAAATCACCTTACAAGATGAATCCTTCTCATAATGTAGAAATAGAAAAACAAGTTAGTGAATTGTTGAACAAAGGCCTCTTCCAAAAAACCCTAAGTCCATGTGCAGTTACCTTTATTTTGGCCCCAAAGAAGGGTGGTAAATGGAGACTTTTCACTGAAATTTTGTTGTCATTTACCTTGATGATATTTTGGTCTATATTAGTAGCAGAGAAGAACACCTAAAGCATTTGGAATTAGTTTTCAAAAGTATATGTGAACATAAGTTGATAATAAACATGGATAAATGTGTGTTTATACAAGAAGAAATAACATTTTTGGGCTGTCATTTCAAAGGGTACATTAAATATGGATACATCCAAGGTGAAATAGATTTTGGACTGGCCAACCCATAAACACCAAAAGATGTGAAAATTTTGCATGGATTAGCCACTTTTTATATAAAATTTATCAAAAACTTTAGTGATGTATGTGCACCTATCTTGGACACAATCAAAAGAGGCAAAAAGGTAAAGTTTTTTTGGACTGATGAAGAAAAAAAATATTTTAAATAGTTGAAAACTAGGGTATAACAATATCCTATACTTGTTCTTATTGACTTCAATATGCTTTTTACTGTGGAAACTGATTCTAGCAACATAGAAATTGGGGTTGTACTAAGCCAAGAAGGTAGGGGAGTAGCATTATTTTCTAAAAAATTGAATGATGCTAAAATGAAGTAATCTACCTATGACCTAGAAGTCTATTCAATGGTCCAAGCACTAAAGAAATGGAGACATTATCTCATTCCAAAATAATGTTTTGTATTTATAGATAATCATGCCTTAAGTTATCTTAACTCACAGGATAAACTTAGTTGCAGGCATATGAATTGGATTGAGAAATTGCAGGCCTATTCCTTTATAATAAAACACAAGAAAGGGAAACCAATAATGTGGTCGATGCCTTAAGAAGGAGAGTTTCTTTGGTGAAATAAATTCAACTTCAGATCATTGTAATTTATGCCCTCAAATACCTATATGTGAGAGATACAGACTTCGGTGAAGCCTATGAGGTTTGCACAAAACTTGTGGATAGGTATCATACTAATTTTTTAGAATTCTTAATTCAAGATGGTCTATTTTTTAGAGAGGGGAAATTGTGTATTCCCAAATGTTCAATGAGGGAGAATATCATACAAGAAAAGTATTAAGGAGCAATGAGTGGGCATTTCTGATAGGATAAAATACTAGAGTTGGTTAAAAGACATTATCACTTGCCAAAGTTGCAGAATGATGTGAGGAAGTTCATCAAAGCCTGTCTAATTTTCCAAAAGGATAAGGGCACATCAACAAACTAGGGTCTTTACCAACCTCTATCTATCCCAAAAAGGCCTTCGGAGAGTATTTCAATGGATTTTGTGATGGACCTTCCGAAGACCAAATAGGGTTTTGATAACATTTTTGTGGTTGTAGATAGATTCACCAAGATGGCACACTTTATACTTTGCAAAATCCCTCATGATGCTTCTCACATTGCACATCTATTTTCCAAGGAGGTTTTAAGAATACATGGTTTACCACTAACCATAATATTTGATAGGGATGCAAAGTTTCAAGGACACTTTTGGAGAAAACTATGGAGAAAATTGGGAACAAGCATGTCTTTTAGTTCTTCCTACCATCCACAAATAGATGGTTAGACAAAAGTGTTCAATAGATCACTTGGGAACCTACTTAGATGCTTGAAAAAATAGTATGGATAGATTTGGGACACAATTTTATCTCAAGAAGAATATGCTTTTAATGATTCCATAAGCAGATCAACTAGAAAAAATCCTTTCCAAATCCTATATGGAATGCATCCAAGAGGACCAATGGAGTTAAGGAACATACCTCAAGAAACACCAATTAGCGCACAAGGGGAAGAATTGGCAAACATGATCAAATAGGTACAAGAAAAAGTCAAATATCACTTGTAGTAGACCACTAAAAATTACAAAGCAAGTGCAAATAAGAAGAGAAGTGAAGTACATTTTTAGATAGGAGATCAAGTATAGGCTTATCTCTGAAAGGAAAGACTTCCTAAGGGAAAGTATACAAAACTACAAATGAAGAAAGTGGGACCATGCACCATCTTCAATAAATTTGGTGAAAATGCTTATGAAATTACCCTACTACCCACATTGAACATATCTCCTATTTTTAATATTTCCAATCTCACCCCTTTCAAAGGTAATGTGGCTATTATAGGATAGGCACAAATAGAAGAGGATTTGCAGTTTGATTAGCTCAAAGACCTTCCACCTAGCCAACCTGTTCAAATAGAAAGGATCCTTGATACCAAGGTGTTGAAGAAAACTAGGAAGAACACTTATCTAGAGTATTTGGTCAAGTGGAAGGGCCTTCTTGATATTGATGCAACATGGATGGATGAAGCCACTATCAACAAACATGGATTCACTTTGAACTAGCTATCCTCAAGTGGGCACGTAAGCTCAAAATAATAGGGGAGTATGGTGTAGGGTAACCTCCACCCTAGCAACATCATTGCAAAGTCTTGGGATGTCTAAGGATTTCCTAATTTCACTTTGGGTCCACATGACCAATTACATGTTATAATGATCCATTGTAAGACCAATTGACAAGGTAGAAAACACTATAAGCCCCTTTGTCAAACTTGGTCAATGGGTCACAAAATAGACTAGGATAGGTTCTTAGGTGCTTTTAGGTCTAATGGATTCATTTGGGACCCCTAGGAAGGATTAGATCTCATTTTGAGAATAAGTTGCAAAAAATGCAGAAAATGTTGCAAATGCAACTTTTGCAAAAAGTTGCATTTTGGAACAATTTGTGAAAACTACCCAACCAACTCCCACAATGGTTATGATAGTTTGAAAATCAGTTGGGGGAATTGATTGAAGTTCATATTCAAATACTTGGAAGAAAATATAAGTAAAGTAAAAGTCTAAGTTATTGGCAAAAAGATTTGGAGATCATTAATAAAATACATTGTTCATTTTTTTGTAAATCAGAGTTTTTGTATACTCATTGAATTTGAATTATTAAATGAATGCTATGATTTTGTATGCCTATAATTTCTCTTCAAAAAAAACTTGGTTTGAAGGCCTGATCGATCCATACAAGGGAGAAAGATCAAACCCTCTACAAGGTTCCTAGAAATTGAAGAATAGCAAGGGTTGCATAAAAGAATGGCCTTAACTTAAGATTCCACCATAATATCAAAATGTCCTTTTGTGGAATACAAGTTAGGTAAATGTATTATTATATTTCAAAAGCATAAACTTGGAGGAGATTGGCAAATACTTTTGATGTCAAGCCCTAGGCTAAACATCCCTATGTGTTTAGTCACTATCTTGAGGAATTAGGTGTGTAGAACAGCCCTAGGAGTGGAGAAACTCCATATAGTTATGTAATAATGCATATCATGACATCCCTTGTTGTGTTCCAATCATTTTTTTTAGTACATGTATCTTGGTAGCTTATTAGAGGTTCTTGGTTACCAGTTTTGTTATGCTTGGTAATTTCTTTGGAGTTCTCGGTGGAATGTTCCTATTTTGGTTCACCAAGTGGGCTTGGCCTCTTCATCAATGTTCTTTCACCAATTTTCCTTGGTATCTCTCAGTCTCTTCATCTATTTTCTTTCACTGAGTGGCCTCAGTAGCTATTCTAAAACTGACTAGTTAGCAACTAGGTCTAGTGGGCCTAAATATATATTTGGAACTTAGGGGATATAAGGGTTGGTGAAACTCATTGTTTTGATTGTAATTAGGTGTTTCAAGACTATTAGTACCCTTTCCACTCCCTGATTCCAATGGTTCAATGTTTTCACACTTCCTTTGAATTAATTCGAAGAGATAAAGTGTATCCTTGGAATGGTATGGTTATTGGAAAGATTGTAGTGTTCCTAACCTTTTGAATGGGAGTTGAAAGAAACTTAATTTCTCTAGGAAGTGACACATTGTGATTTTTACCTTGGTGTAAGACTTATGGGGAAGTTACCCTATTTTTCTACCCATTTCTTTTAGGCTCATTGTGTTTCCACTACCACCTCTGCATCATGGAGACACCTTACAAATAGAATGCCTTGGGAAATACCTAAACAAAACCTAATTGACATCTTTACTAGAAACTTTGCATATGATATGTCATTCCAAATGAAAATTGATTCACCTAATTCTTTTGATTTTGTCATTAAGAAAGGGAAGAACATTGAGGATGGACTCTTGCAAAAGAGTTCCATTAAATAGTATACCCCTTCATCTAATAATGACAAACCTAAGTTTTGGACCAAAAATAAGGGAATTGAAAATAATAGAGTGACTAATGCCAAACATGTCCAAAATATCCAAGAACCCAATAAGAAAGGCAATCAAAATAATTAGAATCAAAATAACAACAATCAGAACAACTCATCACAACAGCTACAACCACAACAAAATTGCAATTAGTCCTATTTGTTCTCGTGAAAAAATGTGATATCCCCTTCTAGAAATAAAACGTAATATTCAATTATAATAATAAATATCAATAATACTTATATTATTATCATATTAACATTCATCTATATTAATATTATTAATATATTTCAAGATAGTATACAATAATCAAATATATATCATTAATATATCTGGTTGAATACCGAACTGATTAATAATCTATCGATTATGTATTTCATTGACTAAATAAGGTAATGTTTACCATGATAGCATTAATATTAATAAGTTTTGTATCTACAAACATCAACTAAACAAGGGTCATTACAAATGGTATCAGAGCAATGATCTTGCCATCCTATAGGGTAAATACAAATTAATGTATCATTTTAGTTAATAAAAAGGATCAAATTATTATATATAGGTAATGTTGAAGCCTAAAATCACAATTGAATAAGTGATGAATCTATATTCAAATAGGTAAATATATATATATTATAAAAGAATGGCTAAGATCCTCATATTGTCTTAGTAATGAAGAAGAAGGCTGAAACAATTAAAGGAAGGGCGGTCTAAATCCCACAAGGATAGTTCCCAAGATAGGGTGGGGATCAGCGACCCTCTAATCCTTAAGGGCAAAAGTCCCAAGGGAGGGCTTGGATCTGTAAACTTTGAGGGAATCTATCAAGTGGTCTCCAAGCACCTTGGATTGTATTCAGACCTCCTCTCTCCTTAGAACAAAATGATATCAGATCAAGCTTAGCAACAAGAAATATAGATAGCACATGAAATTAAATTACTTAATATGAAACATGTACATGCTTCGTGTCTTCTTGCATTAATGTGTTTACTTTGTGCCTTCCTACATCCATGTGTATGCTTTGTGTTTTCATGCATTAATATGTATACTTCATGTTTTTTATGCATTAATGTGTATGCTTCGCATTTTCATTCATTCCATATTTTCAACTGCATATTACATGTGTTGTTCAAAGTAAGATGAATTTAAGAATTGGTTTTTGGAAAATTCAAGTAGACACACCATAAGATGATCTAAGATTATCGCTCTAGGAAATGAGGGAAAATTAAGTTACCAATTGTTATTATCAAATAATGAGAAATATTGTTTTAAGTTTAGTTACCCACCTCCCTTATAAAATCATAAGTAGAAAATATATTATTGCTTGAGGACAAGAAAATTTGGAAGGGGTGGACTGTAATATCCCCCTATGTAATAATTATTTAATAAATGAATTGATTAACTGATTAAAGAACATATATATATATATATATATATATATATATATATATATATATATATATATATATATATATATATATATATATATATATATATATATATATATATATATATATATATATATATATATATATATATATATATATATATATATATATATATATATATATATATATATATATATATATATATATATATATATATATATATATATATATATATATATATATATATATATATATATATATATATATATATATATATATATATATATATATATATATAGATTAAACACCAGTATTATTATAAGTAAATGATGAATATATCAAACATATAATTGCTTGAGGACAAGAAAATTTGGGGAAGGTAGGACTGTGATATCCCCTTCTAGAAATAAAACTTAATATTCAATTATAATAATAAATATCAATAATACTTATATTATTATCATATCAACATTAATCTATATTAATATTATTAATATCTTTCAAGATAGTATACAATAATCAAATATATATCATTAATATATCTGGTTGAATACCAAACTGATTAATAATCTATCAATTATGTATTTCATTGACTAAACAAGGTAATGTTTACCATGATAGCATTAATATTAATCAATTTTGTATTTGCAAACATCGACTAAACATAATGTCCAAGAAACTAAGATTATCATAAACAAAAGGGTGCAAATCTAAAGTCATGATGAATGGATGTGATCCATTCCATCACGCAAGTATAAGACAATGTTCATTATGATAGAAGAAAAGGAAAAAAGATGGAAGAACAAACACAGCAGTCTAACCGATAGCAAGAGGATAATAAGACAAAGACATATCAAAAGATAATAGAGTTATTGTGGCACATATTGCAGAAGATAATACATAGAACAGATCATTATATACAGCCACCATAATCATAGAATTTATAACATATCAGAGACATTGATATACACCGAAGGTATTGATACTCATAGTAGATATTCATACTTACAAAGACTAAAGGATATATATTGCAGCAGAGAGAAACATACATACTCGGTAATAGTAGAATATGTATTCAGACGTATTTAGTAATATTATTCATGGTATCAATTAGGGTTCTGCAACAACAGGACCGTATATGTACATCAGCAGTAGGTATGCAATGTTAAGCATCCTACTTTATATTAAGCACTGGCTATCATTGATGAATTAAGGAAAATATGTCTTTACACACAAATATTTAATTAATAGTTTATTTATATATAATTAATCAAGTACAGAATTATCACCTTGCTAGATTAAGAGGAGGAATATAAGAATGACTCCAAGGAGGGGCTTGTCTAAATCCAACCAATAGCTTTCTATCCCAAGATAGGGTAGGGGTCAACGTCCCAACACTTTGAGGGCCTAGTTCTGAGATGAGTTGCGGGCTTGGACCTGTAAACCTTGCGGGAGCCTATTGGAGTGGTCTCTAGGCACCTTGGATGCATTCCCAAATCTAGCTTTCTTATGACAGTCAAGGTAATAAGATGGAAACTAATATTATTAAGTACATGTAGGTATCTTGGTATAAATAGACAATTTTTTTGATATGATTAAATAGATAGAATCATAAGCATAAATTAATAGTTTGTGACCATTTGAGCTGGCAATAACAAGAAAAACAACAAAACCAACAACAACAACAATTCTAACATGTGTCAACATTGACAATACACTTCCCTTGCAGAACCTCTCAATGTCATCTTCCAAAAACTTGTTGACCAAAACTTGATGGTGTTTCCAGACACTATATTTTATAAAGAGAATCAACCCAAACCTTTTTAGTACAAGGAAGATGAATATTGTGATTATCATCACATCAAGGGACATCATACCAATAAATGTATGAATTGAAAAAAAAAATTCAAAACCTTATTGATGATGTAAATATTGAGGTTGAAGGATAGACGCCATCATCATCAAATTCCCAATTCAAGAACTACAACCAACCCTTTCCTAAACATGATCAAAATAATGCATCATCATCGAAGAATGTGTCATATGACTACTCCACCAATAAAATCATGGATTTTGATTCATTATATGGAAATATTGAAGAAAATTATATTTTTGGTTTTGATTCTCCATGTGGTCACATTGAAAAATCTGACAACCATATATACACCCTCAAACTTAAGGGTGCAGATTATAATGCCACCACTCATAGAGCTAGGGTTACGTTCAAGCTACCACTCTTCCAGTTGCATAATCCACTTCCACTAGACTAGCTTCATGGTATGACCTTTTGTCATAACTTTGAAATACTCTCACACATATATCTATCCTTGAGCTTCTTTTTACTTCAATTGTTCACAAATAAATCCTTGAGAAAGCCCTTCTTCAGTTGTGTATTCCTAACAATATCAATGCATCAGAATTACAAGCCTTGATTGGGAACCTAGCCACATAGAAACACCTATTTCCAAGTTGGCTATACTAATTTATATGACTTAATATAGTGTTTTCATTATGGCAACAAATTCATATAGTAGTTTGGAGTTAGTGCACTTGATGAGAAGATCAGAAATCGGTTAGGTGTTGAAGACTAGACAGTGTACAGAGTTTCTATAGCTCAGAGCATCAGCGCACATGCGTACAAAAGAATTATGGTATGCACCCTAAAATTTAAGTTGGTTAGACTATATTCATGCTTATTCTATGAGCGCATAATTAGATATAAAAGGATGAGAAAGATACAATCAGTTGAAGTTGCACAGCCAGTGTGTGCCATTGAAGAACAGAGTAAGCAGCCGATAGTTATCATTTTGAGTTGTGACTATATTATAATATTGTAAAGGCTATGCACCTATTGTAATTAGGTTTCTGACATGTATATATGTTTGATTGTAAACATGCTTAAGCTAATTCATTTGGAAGTGTTGTATGTAATAGGTTTAAGGGTCGACCTAGTTGTTTATTTTGTATGCACATATATAAGATGCGCCCATTGTATCTAGTATGGAAGTTGATAGAGAGTTGTGATAAGAAAAATAGAAGTGTGTGAGGAAACTTTAAGATGTATTAGATCTTTTCTAGAGGTCAAAGCATCAGCACATCAAAGGAACTGATCTGACAAGCAGTGTCATAGTGAGAGTTCATCTAGCAGATATAGTGTGTATCTGAGATCAGAAGGTCGTAGCCTTCACCACTTGAGCAGTGATCTCTAGGATAGTGCATCCACTCCCCTAATAGGGACTATTTTAAAAGACTCCTAATAGGTTCTGACCCTTGACAATGTCTATTGTACTTAAAGCATTGTAAAGAAACTCTTAACAGGGTTAAGGATCACAAAACACTAGTACATAATATTAGTGGGTGTCAATTCCCACTAGGGTTTTTACCTATTTGGGTTTCTTCGTAACCACATTGGTTTCATGTGTTGATTTCATGTTTCATTTTTATGTGAATGTTTAATTCAATACTTAAGTATTTAAGTTCAGTATAAAGATTAAAGTTAAAAGATATAATATAGTGAACACCGATTCACCCCCCACCCCCCCTCTTAGTGTTCCCATTCCTAACAATTGGTATCAGAGCTCTAGTCCTTAGCAAAGAAGTTTAACCACTTGAGGAGATCATGGACAAAGTAGAAATGAAATATTTGAAAAGAAATCTGGAAGCTGCTCTTGAAGACCTGGACAAGTCTAAAAGAGAAACTGAAGAACTAAGGGATAAACTCAGTGATGCTCAATTAGTCATCAAAAGGCTAAGGAAAGATTTGAAATAATGTTCTACCAGTGATCTAGGGACAATGGTCAAGAAGCTGAATGAAGAAAATAAATCCTTAAAAGAACAACTTGAAGAGTTTGATGATAATCTGACTAACAATCAGGAAGTCTATGATGAACAGATCAAAGAGAACCTTCAACTATATGAAGAATTGAGGCAAGAAAACATGGAAATCTTAGAACTAAGAAACAACAAGGAAAGCTTGGAATCTAAATTAAAGGAAGCAAAGAATCACATTGACAAATTACTCACCAACTTTGATTTGATAGAATCTCAGTTGTATGCAAGAAGAGCCAAAGTAGACCCCGGCTGTATTGGATACAATGAAGCACAAAATTAGATTGACAACATGTGAGCAAGAAAGGATACACAAAAAGACTCTACTGATGCTCAGGTGACTAAAGATCAAACCAAAGATAATGGTGAACCACCTAAGAATGAGTGTAATCCAGTAGACTGCACTTTTTTTGCATGTAACAAGCATGGACACATAGCAAGGAACTGTACAGAGGTAAGACCTTTTAATGGTTACTGTTATTCATGCAATAAATTTGGTCATAGAGCTATGTATTGCAAGACTAGTAAGAAGAACAGGACTCAGCATGATCAAAGAAATCAGAATTAGACAAATGTAAGAAGTTCTCAAAATGTTACATGCCAGATGTGTAACTATAATGGTCACTCAGCTAGACAATGTAAAATGGTGACTCATGTCAATGCACCAAGGAATATAAGACCTCCAGTCATTTGTCACTCTTGGAACAAGCCTGGACATATCTCAAAGTTTTTTAGATCAAGGATGCAAGGGCAGGAAATCCCTAAAAAGGCCTGAAGAATTAGTATTGGATCCTGAAGGAGAAGTTAATTTTGTCAAAGCCTCAGATAATGTGAGCTTGATTTGGTCAGAGAAAAAGAAGGAAAAGACTAATGAGTATGTATTGGATGCATCCACAGTGGACGCACCCTCTACATTTGGATGAATGGCCCTCAAGGTCATAGGGGGAGCTAATTTAGCTCTAGACCCCTGCGTGGTTGGTATACTCACTCTTAGAGTATGCACCTTTGGACTTAAGCTTTTGGAGTCTAAAGGAACCTTTGTGCAAGAGCGTACATACTAATTGTTAATAGAACAAAAGTTGGAAATGTTTAAGTGACAGCCTAGTTTACGTGGCAAGCATTAATGGTGGAATTTTCATTTTAAGTACATAGAAAGTTGTTTGATTACTCATTGCATTCAAATTCAGAGTGATAGGAGAGCAGAAAGAGCCTTAGAAGTTATTGTGAAGACTTGTAGATTGGTCTATTAGTGATTTGCAGTAATTGGTAGTACATTTGGTCAGTTGCAGAAACCCTAGTTCATCATGCCGATTCAGAAGTCTTCAAATTATCTCAGAAATCAGTTGGAAAGTGATTAAACAAGTCATGGCCACTCCCATAGTTTTTGATGTTGCAAAGAAGAAGAGATATGTATTTAAGATACATCCATTTAAGTCTACCCTAGATGACTTGGAGGGAGAATTCTCTTGCACGCCTATGGGTGTTATGCATGTGGAAGACAATACAGCTTACATCTACTATAAGAAGGAACCATTAGGAGTGGATAGGTTAAGGGCACACATGGAAACCATGCTAAAACTAGACAAAACCTTCCTGGATGAATATGTGAAGGGGAATTCAAAAAGACAGCTCTTGAATTAAAGAAATCTATCCTAGATAAGGTATGGGAGGTTATGGATACCTTGAAGAGACAAGCCACTGAAGAAGACTTTAGAATCAGGGAACAAACACTTGATTCCAATCTTCCAATATTTTTTGTTGAAGAAAAGACATTGTTATTGAATTTGGTGAAACCACACTTAAGGACAAAGATGAGAACACTAAACATTATGAACAAAGACTATGAGTTGATAACTAAGGAAATAGAGAAGGCCTTTGAGAAGGTATTCTTAGAATAGCACATGAAACCTAAGTCTGGGCCCATCACTCAAGCACCTAGTGAGAAAGACAAAGCAGCAGAGACCTCCAATATACCATTTACAAGTCCTCAAGATTCAGTGCCTATAATGGTAAAACCTACAGAGGTAGTAAAGTTTGCACCCATAATAGATACACAAAAAGATGATACAATCCTCATTGACAATGTAGAGATTGCAATGGTGGCCATAGACAATGACTTGGATAAGTTTGAAGAATCTTTTGTGAGCACACAAGAAGTTGAAATGTTATGCAAAAACATACTGCCCACTCATCAAGAAGAAGCATTGATTGATGATGATAAAGAAGAAGAAAAGATGGAAGAAAAGAAAGAACAAGAAAAAGAAATAGAAAAAGAGGAAGAAAAGATAAAAGAAAGTGAGAAAAAGGATGAAATTTTAGTAGAACAAGAAGTGTTGGACAGCACTCCCATCACTCCTTCAGTAGCATTATTATCAAGTTTGACACTTGACACATCCAGTTTCAACTCATGGAAAGAAGAAGATCTGATAAAATTTAGCATCCTAGCCATGGAAAAGGCCAAAGAAGAACAAGTAATGAGGAATCCCCTCCTGGTAGAATCAGTAAACATTCTAAACAATTTGTTACCAGAAGACAAGAAAGTGTCAAAGATACACTCTGTTGATGATGTGAGTACAGTCATCTCACATTTCAAAAGCAATTTCTCAAGCCTTGAAGAATTTGCATCCCTAGTTGCAGAAGAAAAGTATCTAAAGAAGAGATTGAATGAATTGATCAGTAACTTTTCACTTGACCTCAGCTCCCTCAAGACTGGACAAGCATCCTTAAAATAATTTGCAGATCAAGGAAGAAGAATCATTACAGAATGCATGGATCAAGATAAGCTCACTGATGCTCATTTCAAGAAAATAAAAGAGGCTGAAGCTATGATTGAGCAAGTGAAGAGTTCAATGAAAGACACATCCACAGATGCGAACATATGCAATAATGTCTATAAAGGTCAGATAGACAAAATTGAGAAGGCAAAAAAAGAGATGACAAAGATAAGGGCTAAACAAACTCAGTTGAGGAATGCTCTTGCACCCTCATTAGACATTCTAAATTAGAATATCAAGGAGATTGATGCCACCATGATAACCTATGATCAAGGTCCTTCCACAGATTTGAAGAAGATGGAAAAGCTTCAATATGCATTATGCACCCATCTCCAAATAGTAAACTCTTTGATCTCATTTTGGAAGAAGGAGATCCAGAACCTAAAGATTGCATATCCAGATGTTTTCCCTCAGTAAGGATGTATAGATACAATTTTTTTAACACCTTTGTCATTAATGTCAAAGGGGGAGTTGTGTATAGAATATGGATCATAATATGTATAGGGGGGTATAAGTATATGTATAGAAGACAAAAAAAAAATTGTATTAAGGGCAGTTAGCAACTTAGCCGTATTGCTTTGTTGCCATCAATGAAAAAGGGGGAGATTGTTGGAAAGTTGTCTATACTGATGTATATGACTTAATATAGTGTTTTCATTATGGCAACAAAGTCATATAGTAGTTTGGAGTCAGCGCACTTGATGAGAAGATCATAAATCAATTAAGTGTTGAAGACTGGACAGTGTACAGAGTTCCTGTAGCTCAAAGCATCAGTGCACGTGCATAAAGAATAATTATGGTATGCACCCTAGAAGTTAATTTGGTTAGACTATATTCATGCTTATTCTATGAGTGCATAATCAGATATGCAAGGATGAGAAAGATACAATCAGTTGAAGTTGCACAGCCAGTGTGTGCCAGTCAAGAACAGAGTAAGCAGCCGACAGTTATCATTTTGAGTTGTGACTATATTATAAAATTGTAAAGGCTATGCACCTATTGTAATTAGGTTTTTGACATGTATATATGTTTGATTGTAAACATGCTTAAGCCAATTCATTTGGAAGCATTGTATGTAATAGGTTTAAGGGCCGATCTAGTTATTTATTTTGTATGCACATATAAATATAAGATGTTCCCATTGTATCCAGTATGGAATTTGATAGAGAGTTGTGATAAGCATAGAAGGAGTGTGAGAAGACACTTTAAGATGTATTAGAGCTTTTCTTGAGGTCAAAGCATCAACGCATCAAAGGAACTGATCTAACAAGCAGTGTCTCAGTGACAGTTCATCCGGCAGATATAGTGTGTATTTGAGATCAGAAGGTTGTAGCCTTCACCACTTGAGTAGTGAGCTCTAGGACAGTTTTTCCACTCCCCTAATAGGGACTATTGTAAAAGAATCCTAATAGGGTCTGACCCTTGACAAGGTCTATTGTACTTAAAGCATTGTGAAGAAACTCCTAACAGGGTTAAGGATCTTCTAACAAGGATCACAAAACACTAGTACGGAATATTAGTGGGTGTCAATTCCCACCAAGGTTTTTACCTATTTGGGTTTCCCCGTAACCATATTGGTGTCATGTGTTGATTTAGTGTTTCATGTTTATGTGAATGTTTAATTCCATACTTAAGCATTTAAGTTCGGTATAAAGATTAAAGTTAAAAGATATAACACAGTGAACATTGATTCACCCCCCCCCCCTTCTTAGTGTTCCCATTCCTAACAACACCTTGTGTTCACAAGTAAGGACTTTCATGGTCCTATTCTACATCATAAAAAACCCCAACACATTGAGGCCATCATCCATCATCAAAAAATAAAAAGGGTCCTTATAGATGGTGGATCTAGTTAGAATCCTTGTATCTTCAAAATGATAAGATAGTTGGTACTCCCTGACCACCTTCTATATGTTACAAATAAAATAATAATTAAGGCATATGATGATAGAGAAAGAGAATCCAAGGGTTTAATCACACTCCATCTTCAAGTGGGTCTCACACTGATTGATACTACTTGTAAAGTCCATGACCTTGAATTGCTCTAAAAAAAATACTCCTTTGGAGAGCTTGGATACACACTATTTTAGGTGCACCTTCCACATTCCATTAGTTCTTGAAGCTCCCATATCACTATTCCTATAGATTTTGAGCCCTTCCAATTTTGCAAATAATTGCAAGGAAAGAAAACCCACTTATGCGTGAGGCCTCCCCCCAAGCCCGACATAGCTTTTCCATTGATCATTATGGTAGACCTAGTAATTGGCTTAATGTTTTGATGAATTAAGAGATTTTACTCTTTCGAAGAGGATTTTATTACATTTGATAATGATACATTATATTTTATGACATTATCCATACTCATGATGTTAGTTTTATGATGCATTATGACTTGCATTATGATGATTGATTTAGATAAATACTGAGAAGTGGTGATTTGGGTTTATATGTTGATATGAGTTATTTAGGAAAATAGACAATTGCAATTTAAATTATGTTGAGATGCAAATTTCATTGAAGGTTAAATGTTAGGTGATGAAATATTATTCATTTTCAGGACATTGTGATGGTTATTACTTGATGGATTAGTTGCTTTATTATAGGCCATTTGGATGATGTTAGAATTGATAAAATTAATGCTTACATAATTTAGATAGATCTATATCATGATTGATAAAGACTAGTAATGATTAGTGTGACATGTGAGTTAATGAAATCTTGTTTTGTGATATAGTTTACATATGTTCATTGAAAATTAATGATTGAATTTATGATGAATGATTATGGAAATTTCAAGGATGTAATTCATGTGTTAGGGGATTTATATGTTAATCCTAATTCTACATTTTGGATTTTAATGTGTATACTTCTTGGGATTACTGATATTTGAATGAAGTGTGCAGGATCATGGACATGGATTTTTTTTGGAGAACCATGACTAACCTCAATGTGAATCATGTAAAGCCAAGGTTATGTCTATTGAAAAGACAAAACCTCATTGTAATATATTTTCTTTCGTATGGTGTGAATTTTAATTTGCATTGCATTCATTAAATTGTTTAATTTTCAAGTGGATTTACCAAGTGTATTGTGATGTGGTGTCAGTTGACACACTTGTAAAATTATGCGGCATGGCATGTCCACTTGGAGGGCTTGAGAAATCCACCTTACCCACTTAATACCTAGTTGAGTTTCCCATGAGGATCACTTGGAACCCGTAGGTGAAATTAATTGGAGTTTTTGAGGGGTTAAATTGTCACCTAGGGTTGAGTTTAACCCATTTTTTACTAGACCACTTCATATACCTATGGGAAAAGGGATTTTTTCATCATAGGACACCTTATTTTGACCTTGGGGAGCCTCCAAGAAGTTGATTTTCCAAGATGGCCGAAATCAGCTTTTGGAAGCATGGTCTTAGGAAGACTACCATCCATTTGGAGGGCAAAGCTTGTCCACTTTTTAGGCCACCTTTTTAAGGAACCCATTTTTAGTAATGTGTAAGGGTTAGGGAAGAGTGACCAATAGGAACTCTCATTTCTTCCAAGGACTTGGAGAATGTGAGGATTTTGAATTTAGAGGGGAAATTGGAGAGAGTTCCTCTCAATCACCCACTCTCTAGTTTTAGAGACTACTAGTCAATTTTGGAGAAGGAAAAATAGAAGGAAGGATAGACAAAAGGGAAAAGGGGCTCTACTTCAACTTTCATTCCATAACTTCTGTTGCAAGGTTGGTGGTTCTCAATCTTTACAATTCACATTTAGTGTGTCTTACTTGTGGCTTCCATGAAAGAATGAAGAAAGGTGTTTCATGTTTGTGTTGCATAGTATTGTGTTACTAGTATGTTGATTTTTGTCTTATGAAGTGTTATTGTGAAGTGAAAATATGCATTTGTTTATGTTTTTTGGTGTGGTTAAGGGAATTTGTGCAAGTCCAAACTCACCCTTGGGAGGGTAGAATAGCCTTGTGGGTGAAGGGATTTGTGACAGCCCTCTTGGTGTAGAGTCTCTCTCCTTGGGAGAGAGGGATGCACCATGTATTATGGGGTCCATGGAAGGCTTGTAGCATGGATATGCTTGGGGGTCATAAAGGTTTTTGGCCATTTTGGTTGAGTATTATTTTGAGTTGAGAAGAGAAGTTATGATGCTTTGTATGGAAGATTTTTTGCCTTGTTGAAGGCTTGTATTTTATCTCTAGCTATGTCTCTCATTGGGTACTTGGTCCACCTTCACCCATAAGAATCTTTACTTCAAGATCCTTGTGTTAGCCATGGATGGGTGTGTTCTTGTGTTTATGCATCTTGTTTGTTATCATTAAGGTTTTGTGTACATGGGTTAGCCATAGTTCTCCTAGCTCGGGGGTGGCCTTGCAAAGGCCTAGGTTGGGAGGTTAGCCTCCATGGCCAAGAAATTTATTTTGGTGCATGTTTAAGCCATATGTATGTAGAATGAAGAAAATTTTGGGATGGAAATTTTTTATTTTTATGGAAGAACGGAAAGAGAAATTAAATGTGTCTCGTTATATTGTAACAAAAAAAATAGAGTTGCTTATTCCTTTCAAAAGATTATGGATAGTACTTCTTTGTGAGTTTGTTTTCCATTAGAGAGACTTTGTAGTAGTAAATTGTAATAAGTCAATTTTTTGTTGTATTTAGAATAGTTTAATTTATTTTACTTTTTTTTAAATGATATACATATTATTGTTAAAATTCAATGGTGTTGAACTTGAGGCATTTTATGAAATTCAAAAAAAAGTACATTGTTGTCAAGGAAAAGAAGAAATTTTGTTTGTGCCTTCTTGTTTGTTATTGGTCATGAAAGAAAGGAAATTTTATGTTCCATGCATATACTTATTCAAAAAAAAATGTATTCATTCTTATTGTGGAAGTTCCAATGGTAGATTTAATAGTTTTGTATTGTTGTTTTTTTTAAAAATAAAAAGTATTGTTGTAGTCTTGAAGGAAGAAAAATGAAAATTTGTTGTGTAGGCCTTTTGTTGTTTAAAAATAATAATAATAAATAAATAAAATATTATACCACCCTTATCTTTCTAGGAGATATGTATATCATGTCATTACTTGTCCTTGTATTTATCCAGTTTAAAGTAGAAGAAATGAAACATACTTTATCTACTCTATTTCTTTTAGATTTTGTTTAAACAAAAAAAAAAATTATACTTTAAGCTTTATGTCCTAGTTTCCTAATCATAACAAGAAACATAAAACATGAAAATATGAACTTAAATATATATATATGTCCTTGCATTAAGCATGATTATCATTAGTGACAACACTTATTTAGATTAGTACATACCGAGCAGATCAATACATACCGAGAAGATCAGTACATACCAAGCAGATCAGTACATACCGAGTAGATCAATACATATCAAGCAGATCAGTACATACCGAGCAGAATAGAGCTTACCGAGTAAAATAGTGCATACCGAGCTCGCAAAGTTTCACAGTGTTTACCGAGTGTTGCACGGTTAAACAGGAAATTTAGCTTCTACCGAGTAACACTTTGTCTATCGAGTCTCCAGTATTTACCGAGTTCAAAACTATGACTGAGTGGTTAGTATGGACCGAGTTTCCACTTCTACTGAGTGCATGATGATGTTGAGTAACGCAGTGGACACCGAGTATCAGAAAGTCACCGAGTTAGTTTGCAATAACCATGTAATTATATTTGGGCCGACTCAGTAATATTTGTGTTTACTTGTTTAAGAGCCAACTTTGTAATTGTTTTGGAATTGACTTAGATTGATATATAAACAATGATTTATGTCATATCAAAAAAATGTGAAAAAGAGAAGTATGAAAAAGAGAGAAAGACAGAGATAAGTGAATTACAAAGGGCTACAGCAGTATAAGAAGTAGAAAAGATCTATCTATCACAGAAGGTGATCAGTACATCAAAGAATCTCAATTAGCAAGTACAGTTGCATGTAAGAGATCTATTGTTTCATCCTAACAGGTGAATCAGCTTGAAATCCTTTAACCGGGTAGACTTAACAGTCTTTGTAAAAATCTCTTAACCGAGTGCATACTTCATTGTATGTTTGTAAATCCTCTAACAAGGTGGACCTAGCAGTCCTTATTGCTCCTAATAGGGCAGATCATCAGAAGTGATCATTATAAGCCTTAACCGGAAAACTTTATACTATAGTATTGAAGTTTTGTGGGTATCATCCCCACCCCAGTTTTACTTTCTACTTGGAAGGTTTTTGGGTTACCAAATCTTTGTGTTCTAAGTGTTATGAATGTTTTATTCTTTCTGTTTCTCATGCATGCAGTCAGATTATCAATCTAATATTATTAAGATCTAAATCTGTTAAAAGTTTTGAAGTTACTGATTCACCCCTCCCCTCTCAGTAACCTAGATAGTCTTGAATATTTCCAACAATTGGTATCAAAGCTCAGTGGATCTCAGAATAAAATTTGACAGCTTGAGAAAAGATTCAGGACAATGGAGATATTCAAACTGAACAAAGTAATTGAGAATGAAAAGCTAGATCTGGAAATGGCCATAACTCAACTCAAAGAAGCAAGAGAGCATCTTTCCCTTTCCCTAAAAAGAAGGAAGGAACTTGCAAATCAGATCAATGACCACCAGTATGTTGAAGAAAAGATTGAAGACTTTTTCCCTTCAAGCAGCTCAGATGAAGCAAACAATGCAATCAAAGAACTTCTAGAAAAGAATGGATCTCTGCAAGAAGAAGTGAGAAAATTGAAAAGAGAACAGGAAATTCAGTCAACGAGATTCTGTGAAGTCTTGGAACAAAGAAACAAGATGAAAGATGAAATAGATGGAAATAACAATGAAATCCAAAATAAAAATCTTCAGCTAGAAAATCTTATTGATCAAATCTCCAATGCAAATGAAGAAATCTTGACTCTACGATCAGAAAATGAAAATATGAGAGAAGAGCTGAGATCTGAAAAGCAAATCAATTTAAGAGTGATGAGTGAGCTAGATACTAAAAGGCAAATCAATGAGAGAATGTTGAAATCTCAAGAAGATATGAATCAGGTGTATGAACGAAACCTTCATAGGCAAAAAGGAAAAGCAAGACTTGGATACAAAGAGGAAGGTGAATCCTCCAAACAAGGTACTCAAAAGAATCAGAAACCTACCTGTAATCACTATGGAAAAACTGGTCATACTTCAAACAAATGCTGGAGTAATGGAAAAGAAAAATTCAATGGAAAATGCTACAATTGCAATCAGCTTGGTCATAAAGCAAATGAATGCAAGGAAAAACCAAGATTTAAAGGCATATGTCACAAATGTAGCAAACAAGGTCATAAGGCATCAGAATGCAGAACCAAAACACCTAATCCAGCGGAACAAATTATTAAAGCAATGCTTAGTTGGGATTACAACACTTGGTGTAGATGTCATTACTGTGGAGAATATGGACACATTGGCATGAATTGTGTAAGGCACCACTTGAGAAAAAGGGATTCTACCATAAGATGTTATAATTGCACTAAGCTTGGTCACATAGCTAAAAACTGCATGAATTTAGGCAAAATTGAAGATGAAAAGAAAGCAAAAGCAAATAACATTAGGAAGCAGATGAGACAGAAGTGTATTCCTAAACCTACTGAGCAAACCAATCTTGAAGTCACTATTGAAGAGAGTGGCTCTATGAGCTCTGACTAGTCTCCAAGAAAGCACTGGAACTGTATCTTCATAGGCATATTACAAAATAGTTCTTGAACTAAAAGGAAGATAGATCCAAATCAGTATGCAAGATACAGTAGGATCACCAGAAGTTTAGTATCAGTTATCACCGAGCAAGGTCAGGAGTAGCCTAACTTCATTTGGTTACCAAGTAAGGTCGGAGAAGTATGAATTCATATGATCGCTAAGTTGCGGAGACTTTACCAAGGCACTCAAGCAACCCCCTGCAGTATTTACAAGAAGGAGTGCAAGAGGAAAGGTAGGAAAAGTCAGTGAAGAAATAGTATTCAAAAGGCCTCCTCCTTCATTAAAAGAAAAGATCAAGGATATGAAAGAAGGATCTAGAATTGCAAACTTTAGATCTCTCAAATATGAAATCAGATCTGAGGAAGAGCAGCAGGAAATTGAAGATGTTGTTATCGAGAAAATAGGAAGATGGAAATACTCACCTGAAGAGATAGCTTCTCAAATCCCTAGAACTCTACTAAAAAAAATTAAGTTAAGATGGTCCAATGCAAGACAAATGGTCAAGGACATCTATGCTCAAACCTTGAGGCAATTAATGCCAAGTTTGAAAAATGCTGAAATTAATAAGGCATTGATAGATAATGAAAATAAGATGACACTCAAATTTAACAGTTGTTTTATTTTGATCAAAGATATTGAGACGGTTGTGAAGAGTGCCACTGCCACATGGAAAAACATCTATAATCTTCACAAACCGAGTGTCAAAATAGTGATAATCAAGGATATTGATGATGACAGTGATGAACATGAAGAAGATACCGAGGTAGACAAGCAAAGTGATGAGGAAGATAATATTGTTCGGATAGCTGCAGAAGTCATTGCCTCACTTCCTCACTCTCTAGCAAAAGTTGCTACACCTAGCATGGAGATAACTTCAAGTATGATTATGACAACTTCCATAGATACATCAAATGTCAAATCATCACTACCACAACTCAATGAATCATCGACAGAAATGACTACCACCTCTTTTATCGAGTTGCAGTCTCTTGTATCTATTTTAGTACCTACTTCCATATCAAGTTTTCCAACAATAAGTACCTCAGTTTTGGATACTTCAGTAAGTATTTCAGTTTTTTATTCTACAATTGTGAATACTTCAATTTTGAGCCCTTCAAGTATTCCAGTCGGTAGTCTATCATTTTTCACAGCTAGTCCTACAATGTCTACAATAACTTCTAAAAAGGCATCAAGTGCAATAACAATTGATCCTAAGGCTCAACCGAGTACAAGATTTCTGAGTAAGAATGTAGAAGAGGATATAGACTTAGATGAGGAGATAGAGATTCTAAAATTAGACTTTGCAAATCTTTCAGCAGACCAAATGCAAAACATTGGTGAACTCCTTCAAAAGAAAGCAAAGCAGAAGAAACTAAAAGAAGAAAGGGACAAGGAATATAAAATTATTGAAGATGCAAAGGATATTTTGTCAGAAGCATTAGGTATTAAAGTTGACTCCTCTCAACATATTTTGTTACAGTTAGCTGAGGTAGTAAACAAGTTCCATGAGGATTCCTCTGCGTCAGAGAAGATTATTGAGAAAGCCAAGAAGAAATTTGACAATAAAGTGCTTGAGCATGTTGCTCAGCATATAGCTATTAATCAGGTAGAATTATCTTCAGTTTTGACAAATATTGAATCCTCCTATTCCAATGTTACCTCACTTGTTGCTAAGCTATGTAATGTTGCCAAGTTCACTAAGGAAGTCAAGGAAAAATTGAATAAGATTGATGAGGATCTGAAGGACAGTGTACAGAGGTTGCAACTTGAACCTAGTTCAATCTCTGCACATCATATGAAAATCACATTCCTATCAAATAGGCAGTCGGAATTATTAAAAGAAGATACAAAGATCCGGTCAACACTGCTAGATTTCAGAACATGATCCTTCCCATCATGGACATAATGCAAAAGCACATTGTTCACTCAAAAGCATTACTCCATGACAATCAATTTTCCATTGCAGACCACATGATTGAACTCTCTGCAAAAGTCCAAATTGCACTCCAAACATGCAAGATTCTACAAGAGAATTGGGATAGAACTCTGGCACTAATCATGAAGGTACATTCTACTTTTCTTTCACATTTTGGATTCTCCCTGTAAAATACTTATATATACACCTTTGGCATTATTGTCAAAAAGGGGGAGACAATGTATAGGAGAAAGTGTATAATATGAAAGGGGGAGAAAGTACTCTATATAAGGGAGTCATGTAATGTATAAACATAAACAGCAGTTTGACAAATATAAATTTTGAAAAATCAAAAAAGAGAGATTCAGCATAATTCTTGTATATAAGTTTTGGCTATAAGTGTTTTTGTCACTAATGCCAAAGGGGGAGATTGTTGGCATTAAGCATGATTGTCATTAGTGACAACACTTATTCAGATCAGTACATACCGAGCAGATCGGTACATACTGAGCAGAACAGAGCTTACCGAGTAAAACAGTGCATACCGAGCTTGCAAAGTTTCACAGTGTTTACCGAGTGCTGCACGGTTAAACAGGAAATTTAGCTTCTACCAAGTAACACTTTGTCTACCGAGTCTCCAGTATTTATCGAGTTCAAAACTATGATCGAGTGGTTAGTATGGACCGAGTTTCCACTTCTACCAAGTGCATGATGATGCCGAGTAACGCAGTGGATGCCGAGTATCAAAAAGTCACCGAGTTAGTTTGCAGTAACCGTGTAATTATATTTGGGCTAACTCAGTAATATTTGTGTTTACTTGTTTAAGAGCCAACTTTGTAATTGTTTTGGAATTGACTTAGATTGATATATAAACAATGATTTATGTCATATCCAAAAAATGTGAAAAAGAGAAGTATGAAAAAGAGAGAAAGGCATAGATAAGCAAATTACAAAGGGCTACAGCAGTATAAGAAGCAGAAAAGATCTATCTATCACAGAAGGTGATCAGTACATCAGAGAATCTCAATCAGCAAGTACAGTTGCATGTAAGAGATCTACTATTTCATCCTAACAGGTGAATTAGCTTGAAATCCTTTAACCGAGTAGACTTAACAATCTTTGTAAAAATCCCTTAACCGAGTGCATACTTCATTGTATGTTTGTAAATCCTCTAACAAGGTGGACCTAGCAGTCCTTATTGCTCCTAACAGGGCAGATCATCAGAAGTGATCATTGTAAGCCCTAACCGGCAAACTTTATACTGCAGTATTGAAGTTTTGTGGGTATCATCCCCACCCCATTTTTACTTTCTACTTGGAAGGTTTCTGGGTTACCAAATCTTTGTGTTCTTAGTGTTATGAATGTTTTATTCTTTCTGTTACTCATGCATGCAATCAGATTATCAATCTAATATTATTAAGATCTAAATCTGTTAAAAGTTTTGAAGTTACTGATTCACCCCTCCCCTCTCAGTAACCTAGATAGTATTGAATATTTCTAACATATATATACATGTATATATATACATATATATATGTACATATATATATATACATATATATATGTATATATGTATATATATACATATATATGTATATACATATATATAAGTATATATATATACATATACATATATATATATTTATATATATATACATATACATACATACATACATACATACATATATATATATATATATACATGTATGTATGTATGTATATATATATATACATATATGTATATATACATATATGTATATATATATATATATATGTATATATATGTATATGTATATATATATATATATATATATGTATATGTATATGTATATATATGTATATATATATATATATATATATATATGTATATGTATATATATATATATGTATATGTATATATATATATATATGTATATGTATATATACATATATATACATATACATGTATATGTATATGTATATATATATATATATATATATATATATATATATATATATTCATTTTGTTGCTTAAATCTAATTGATACTATTATCCTTTTAAAAAAGAAGAAAAAAGGTAGATGAGTATATTACTATGATTTGTATATGGGTATTTATACATATATTGAAATAGCTATATATGCATTTACACTTCACATACATATATATATTTCAATTAAAAAAAATGAGATAGAACGTAAATATATATTTGGTTGAACAATATTCTCTCCATTAAAAAAAAATTGTCAAAAGATTAAGACAAAAAAATATATGTATATATATAAACCTGCATATATATAGATATATATTTAAAAAATGTAATACATTTTATGTATTTTTTTTTAAAAAGAGGATATAGTTTTAGAAAAAAAATGTAAACCTTTTTTTAAAAAAAAATATTAAACTTTTTCTATAAAAAAAATGCTAACCTTCCCCCTAAGGTTGTGGTCGAGTCGTAGCCCAGTGGTGGCAACCACTTGTTACGATCGATCCGCAGCAAAATAGCGGCAACCACTAGTTGCAGTTGAACCGCAGCCAATGGTGAGCAACCTGCCTCCATTGGACCCTATTTCTATAAGGGCAAATATATTTTTTTTCTCTGGTGTTTTTTTTTTAAATAAAATAAAATAAAAATCGTGGGTAGCATGATAAATAAAAGGTTGCAAATATAAAACAAAAACAAACCTGTGGGTGTTGGATTTCAAAAATATATTTGTATATTTAAATATATATATATATACATATATACAACAACATATATATGTGTATATATAATTAAATATATGAACTTGAAATCCTCCATTGTTAAGCTCTTCCAAGCAAGCAAAATGGGAGAGAAAGAAAGAAAACCCATCTAGGGTTTGGTGGAGAGAGAGAAGAAGAGAAATGAAAAAAGAAAGTTTATTTTTGGGTGTTGATATTTGCACCTAACTCTAATTTCAAATTAGGGTTAAGGAAAAAGTCAACCCCAATTTGAAATTTATTTTTTCCCTTTTTATTTCTTTTGGGAAAGTTTTCTTTTTACTAAATTAAAACAATTCTTTTAACAAGATGATTTTTTTGAGGGAGATTTTTGTGGGATATGATCCCACTTTCCCATTTAATTATAAACTTGGAGAAAATTTAGTTTAATGATTTTAATTTTAATTTAAATGAGATTTGATTATTTAATTGATAGATTATTGGATTTCATTAAGTGTTAATATTTGCAACTTTTAAGTTTGTTAGGAAAAAGGATTTTATCCTATTAAATTATGCACGAATCATTGTGGTTATTCTATTTGATTTGAAAGGATTTAATGAAATAAAAAAAATTTAAAAAATTATGTAAGGGAATTACCTGAATTATTAAATTAATGGGTATTCAATTTATATAAACCCAAATATTGATTTTGTTGAGGAAATTTATTTCCATTAAGGAAATTTATTAAAGTAAATTTTTAAAGGTTTAGTTTTATCTAGTAAATGTGTTTCATTAGTAAGTAATCAAGAGGTTATTACACTAGTACATTTTGCACCATTTTTTTACGCACTATTGGTCGAAGTTTCTACCCAACTCGATTGAATAGTCGACCAACTGGTTTGTCGCTATTATCTATGTCGAAATATCGACCCATTGCTACCACCGTAGAATAATCGACACCAATATTGGTAAAAAATGAGGGCAATCTAGGCCGAAAATAACATTAGCAAGTGTTGGTATATTGGTCGATCTTTTGACCAATATAGATTAATATTGGTCGAAAACTTTGGTCGCTCTAACCAGGATGCCAAACTCGCAAGGGTCATATTTTGACCAATATTGGTCAAAATATTTAGCAGCTCCAACCAGGATGCCAAACCCACGACGCCACATTTCGACACAACATGGTCAATTTTTGACGACGGTGGGTCAAAATTTCAATGAAACACGAAGTGTTTAAAAAAAAATTGAAGATAAATATCCTAACTAATCACCAACGGCATCCTAATCGATGATTAGTTTAGATATTTATCTTTAGGTGTCCACACTCATTGTGCTTCTTGTTTCCAGCGGGTCCCTACTCGTTCTGTTTTCCAGACTGCTTTGGGCTCTAGCAATCCATTTGCTCTGCTCTATGTGAAACTATGGGTTTTTTCATTTTTTTTGAACTATTTGAGAGATAGGCTCTAACTGGTGATCTATGAATTGGTAGAGCTTCCTCTTAGATGCCCACAACTCTTCAAATCTATTGGTGTGAAGCCCCCAAAGGGTATTCTTCTCTATGGGCCTCCTAGTTCTGGGAAAACTTTAATTTCTAGGGCAGTGGCAAATGAAACTAGTGCCTTCTTTTTATGTATCAATGGACCTGAGATCATGTCAAAGTTGGCTAGAGAAAGTGAAAGCAATCTCCAGAAGGATTTTGAGGAGGCTGAGAAGAATGCCCCATCCATTATATTTATTGATGAGATATTACAGAGATTTTTCAATGAGCTTGCAAGTATGCTATTAGATAAAATATTGAGAAGGTGAGTTTCAATTGTGGCAGCTTTTGCAAACTAGATTTAGTTATGAATTTCTTAATGGTTTTTTTTTAACTGGTTTGTTAGAATCTTACATTTTTTTATTCAATTTTCCTTAACTTGTATCTTATTATGTCAATTTGTCATGTTCTCTTTCCTCTGTACTTTTACCGGATAATATTGAACGTGAAAGAAAAAGAATTGAGAACCCCAAGGAAATGGATGAGGATGATAGTGATGAGGTAGCTGAAATAAAGGCTGCTCATTTTGAGGATTCAATGAAATATGCCTGAAGAAGTGTCAGTGATGCTAATATTCAGAAGTATCAAGCCTTTGCACAAACACTACAATAATATCGAGGCTTTGGTTCTGAATTTTGATTTCCTGGTGCTTCTGTTGGTGCTTCGAATGTATTTTCTACAACAACTAATAAATATGATGATGACTTATATAGTTAGGAAACTTAGTACACAATTTTCATCTTAATGAAGTGACAAATGTGTCTATTCTAGCAGGGACCTTCTGCTGACAAATAGCCAATGCTATTCAATTTGGCTCTGGCTTTTGCTTGTATGAGTTTTATCTGTTCATATTTTTGAAACTTTATTTAGTTTATCAACCCATTAGCTGAGGACTTACTAACTTGTAAGTCTTTAGAGTAATATTAACTATGGCAAGGAAATTTAGCTATGGAAACTTTTGCTCAAGTGGTAGATAATGCTACAAAAACCTTGCTTTTTAAAAAAAAATCCTGCTGGAAAATATTCTATACTAAATCAATTCTACAACAAAGAAAGTCTAGTTCAACTAATTCTGACTGGTGATCCATGAATTGACAGAGCTTCCTCTTAGATGCCCACAACTCTTCAAATATATTGGTGTGAAGCCCCCAAAGGGTATTCTTCTCTATGGGCCTCCTGGTTCTGGGAAAACTTTAATTGCTAGGGCAGTGGCAAATGAAACTGGTGCCTTCTTTTTCTGTATCAATGGACTTGAGATCATGTCAAATTTGGTTGGAGAAAGTGAAAGCAATCTTTGGAAGGCTTTTGAGGAGGCTAAGAAGAATGACCCGTCCATTATATTTATTAATGAGATATTACAAAGATTTTTCATCAGGCTCTAGAAATCCATCTACTCTGCTCTATGTGAAACTGTGGTTTTTTTCATTTTGTTTGAACTATTTGAGAGATAGGCTTTGACCGGTGATGCATAATTGGTTTGCATGTTTGCAGCATGGAAGTAGTGTTGGGGATACTAGTGGTGTTGTGGATAGAGTCCTTAACCAGTTGTTGATGGAAATGGATGGTATGACAACCAAGAAAATAGTTTTTATTATACCTAATGGCATTGGCCTGTTATACCCAAGGATTTAATGGATCCTATATTACAGAGATTTGTCAGTGGGCATGCAAGTATGCTCTTAGAGAAAATATTGAGAAGGTGAGTTTCAATTGCGATGGCTTTTGCAAACTATATTTGGTTATGAATTTCTTAATGGTTTTTTTTTTAACTGGTTCGTTAGAATTTTACATTTTTTATTCAATTTTCCTCAACTTGTATCTTATTATTTCAATTTGTCATGTTCTCTTTCCTCTGCACTTTTACAGGATATTGAACATGAAATAAAAATAAGTGAGAACCCCGAGGTAATAAATGAGGATGATAGTGATGAGGTAGCTGAAATAAAGGCTGCTCATTTTGAGGAGTCAATGAAATATGCCTGAAAAAGTGTCAGTGATGTATTTGTTGCTTCGAATGTATTTGCTAAGATGATTTCCCCCACCAAGATGATGTGCATCTATTTTATGGAAATCTGCTAAATGTTTTATATGATAAAGATCACTACAAGTTGGGCCTTGGCCAGATCAATATTGCTCGCAATCTCATTGCCAAAGTGGCCAAAGAATATGTTAGGCTGATAAAAAATGGGGATTCTCTTTACCGCTGCAAATCTTTGAAGGTTGTTGCACTTGGACGGATATGTACCATTGTTAAGAGAATTGGACCGAGTTTGGCTTACCTCAAACACGTGAGGCAACATATGGTTATGTTATTTTTTCTATCTATCTGGTTTTCACTACCTGTTGTTCCTTGGGATATCTTGCAAGGGTTCTATGAATTGATGGTCTATATTTTGGTGGGTGTCTTGTATGGGCCTATGAACTTTTTTATCTCATCTTTTTTTTCAATCCTACAACTAGATTTTGATGCGTGGATTGCTTGTAAGGAACTTTGATACCGCCATTTTAGTAGTTCTTCATATGATAGTTTTCTATGATGTCCCTAATCTAGGCTTTATTTGTAGATTTTTTATCTCAATATTAAAAGAATTAATTTAGTTAAATAAAGCTTTATGTCCCAAACACAATGACAACTAGGATGTGAATTTAATCTTTCTGACAACTAAAGAGTCAAAAAAGATAACAGATGGTTCAATATAACCTACAACTTTGTCCATGTAAGATTTGAACTCTAAAATTTATGGTATGAAGACCTACAACTTGTAGCTAAGAATATGATACTGAATAATTATGACTTATTTTAAAAATTTAGGAAAACTTAACCATTTCTGTAGCGATTACTTAAAAAAAAGTATACCTGGTCAATGACTCAATATTTGTAGCCTCTCAAAAACTTTTCCTTTCCACTTCAATATCTTTCCTTGATAGCTCTTGATCTCCTCAAAACCACTAGAAAAAAAAACAATGACAACAAAACTTGCTACTTTAGAAAATTGCATTAATACTTAACTTAAACATTACAGTCATGAAGGGTGTAACAAAATTTGATATGCTAATAGACAAACTCATTTTGCACAAAATGGCATTTAGCATGGATTTTGGTTTACATGTGGTACATCAATTCCTCCATCGAAGACATTATCTATTACATTTATAATTGTTTATTTAGGTTCCATAGCACTAGCATATACACAAAAAGAATCTGTGTTAAAAAAAACATGGACACTACATATATATAAAAATAACCTGTTAAAAAAAAAAGAGGCCACTGAGGACAATTACACAGGTCTCCAGAAACAACATTACCCAACTCTTTCTCTCAAGACAAAGACTTAGTGTGTTCAATTGCCCAGACTAGCAGTCAATTCTATGTTGAGTATATCTGTCAAGCCCTCCTGCAGTTTGAACGAATTAAGAATAGAAGATAGGAACTGATTTAACACTTCACCTACTCAAAAACAAAAACCAATGAAATAATCCACATTAGGCCAAGAGAAGTTGATGCATTCAATGCGAGAATACTTACACAAAATCAAGCTGAATCATGCCAGACAATGACAATGAGAAGTTGACTATTGGCCCTTCTAGTTTTTTATTTGATAGTTGCCTAACAATGACACATTCAAAATGCACTTATGAGCAAAGACCTAGAATGAATGAAATTGATTAAATAATGAAGGTATGTTAGTTTGAGCTTCACTTGGTTTCAAGAATACTTTAATATTCTCTACTTAACAAGGCCAACCACGTGAAGGTGGAAGCTCATCTGGCCTCACCCCCCCTCCATCTAACATCAATCTATATTCCCCATTAACATCTAATTACACACTTCATTCATCCATTTATGAATTATAACATTCAATCAATACAATCACATAACATCCATTAATATGATATAACATTCATTAATATGCAACACTAATCAAGAATTCATTAACACATAACAATATTCATTAACATGACATATAATTAAATATTAATACACAACATTCATAAATAATTACTTAAAATAATGTTCATGGAGTTATAATGATATTTTTACTGATATTTTTGTCACAATTTGATGTTTAGGATAGGGGTAAAGCACCTGCAACAACAGAGGTAATAGTTATAGATACAGATGAGGATATTCAAAAAATCCCTAATATAATAAATATGGTGAAGAAAAAACTAAAAAGAGTCAATGCAAAAATTATTACTATTTTGCATGATGCTACTATTGGCCTCACCGCAATGTCCATGACCAGGTAATTGAGCAAGCAAAAATTCATGTGACAAGAACACATACATATTTTAGTTCACGACATAAAAGAGTATAAAATATAAACCTTTATTGAACTTTTGTTATAACTAAAGATTCATTACTGCTTACTTCAAAAAGACGTGCTTGCGCCATCAATTCATCTGTCCTCTTTAGCATCTCCTCAGTTGGATTTTCATCTTCCAAAATAGTAATAATTTCTACATTACTCTTTTTAGTTTTGTCTTCACCGTATTTATTATATTAGGGATTTCTGGGATATCCTCATTTGTATCTACAGCTATTGCCTCTGTTGTTACAGTACTTTTCCCCTATCTGATATTTATCTTCAGGTGTCCACACTTGTTTCATTGCCTGTTGCCAGTGGGTCACAGTCACTGATTGGGAGAGCAATATTTTGGCACCAGTCATGTAGTACAAGCACTAGAATTGAGTTTTTTGGCATGGGCTGGGAAATTTTTGTATATCAACATGTGATAGAGTCTCCTATACTCCTATTATCTCTATTATATTACAGTATCCTATTATATTACTATAATATAATAGAGATAATAGGAGTATAGGAGACTCTATCTCATGTTGATATACAAAAATTTCCTAGCCCGTGCCAAAAAAATCAATTCTAGTGCTTGTACTACATGACTGGTGCCAAAACAAGGCTCTCCCAATCATTGACTGTGACCCCAAATCTACAAACTCTCATGTTGTAAGTAATTTTATACGATCACTAGCAGATTTTGTGCATGGATGAGAAATAGTATCCACATCTAGAAAATCTCCACAAATATCCCTTATGGCCTCCACTGCATATACGTCTTCTTAGAATCTAAAAACTCCCCATCATTGATTCTCATCAATTTACCAATTTGGATAGTAAGTCTAATTTAATTTGTCTGTGGACTGAGACCTTAAATTATTGAGCTTCTCTTTGTTTCGAGAATAGTTTAACATTCTCTACTTAACAGTGCCAACCACGTGAAGGTGGAAGGTCATATGGCCCCTCCTAGGAGCCTCTTATCACCCTTTACGACATTTTAAGACCTCTAAGATGTATTCTTAGGGACTGTAAATAGTCATAAAGGATCATAAGGGGTCTTGGGAAACAAAAACTAAGAAACATAATTGTAGGCATCATGGTCACAATTTTTTGGAGATAACGTAATTGAGTGGTGTACCTAGATGACGGAGAGAAACTTCTGCACCTCCGGTTCCAATTTGTTCTCCATCCCGTAGTGTCAACTTGGAATCAGAGGTGTAGAAGTTGCACTCCATCGTCTAGGTATACAACTCAATTATGTTGTCTCCAAAAAAATGTGACCATGATGCCTCCAATTATGTTTGTCAGCTATTGTGAAATCTACATTTATGTTTCTTAGTTCTCTGCAGTACTCTTCTTTAATCTATGTTTGATGATAAGCATCTTCTTCTTCATCTGTCATCAAGATTCAACTCCACTTCCCCCGTCTCATCATCCTCGTCACCCTTAGCTATCATCCTAAGCCCTTCTTCCCTCTCTAGTTCTTCAAGCCTCTGCAAGATATCTGGATCAATAAAGTCTGCAACATTGTGTCCATCCATGATCTCAGGAATATCATCTTCTTTCCACTCTTCATTTGCTAAAATATACCACTTCTTCAAGCTTGTAGAGTAGTCTCTAGTGGTTGCAAATCAATCTTATTACAAAATAAAATAAGAGGCTTAGTAAGTCTAATTTAATCTATGGACTGAGACCTTAAATTATTGAGCTTCTCTTTGTTTCAAGAATAGTTTAATTAACATTCTCTACTTAACAGAGCCAACCACGTGAAGGTGGAAGCTCATCTAGCCCCTCCTAGGAGCCTCTTATGACCCTTTATGAAATTTGAAGACCTTTAAGATGTATTCTTAGGGGTCGAAAATGGTTGTAAAGGGTCATAAGGGATCCTTGGACACAACAGCTGAGAAACATAATTGTAGGCATCATGGTCACATTTTTTGGAGACAACGTAATTGAGTGGTATACCTAGATGATGAAGAGCAACTTCTGCTCCTCCGGTTCCAAGTTGACACTACAGGATCCCAAGACCATAGATAAGGAATAAATTTAGAGAGCAAAGGAGGGCCATAATGACAAAAATAATATAGGACAAACCACAAGTTAAATGAGGCAACTACAAACATTTTAATAGAATTTTATTATTAAATAATGAAATTTTCATATACTAGTGTTCTAATCCCCCTCATTACATGATTTATTATTGTAAGCCCCCTCTGACTTACGCATCTATAAAATGAAACTAAAACCTATTGGGATTGAGACAAACCTTATAGAACAACAGCAGCTAGGAAGGATCATTTGCCAACATCTGTTGAGTACATCTGTTGGCAAGCAATCCTTTCTAGTTTTTGTTGTTCTATAAGGTTTGTCTCAATCCTAATAGGTTGTAGTTTCATTTTCTAGATGTGTAAGTTAGAGGGAGCTTACAATAATAAATCATGTAATGAGGGGGCTTAGAACACTAGTATATGCAAATTTCATTATTTAATAATAAAAATGTATTAAAATGTTTGCAGTTGCCTCATTTAACTTGAGGTTCATCTTGTATTATTTTGGTCATTATGGCCCTCCTCCGCTCTCTAAATTTATTCCTTATCTATGGTCTTTGGATCCCGCAGTGTCAACTTGGAATCAGAGGAGCAAAAGTTGCTCTCCATTGTCTAGGTATACAACTCAATTACATTGTCTCCAAAAAATTTTGACCATGATACATACAATTATGTTTTTTAGCTATTGTGAAATCTACATTTATGTTTCTCAGCTTTCATGTTTATGTGCATGTTTTTTATGTGTTTGGGAAGACATCTTTCTAGCCTAGGCCTGGATCCTTCGGTAATTAGCTTCATAATAATGTAGATGACAGATGAGCAATTAGCTTCCCAAGAAAAATCCCATAAATAAACTATGTGTACCCCAATTCATGTGCCCTCTATGCGTACCCAAATGATATATTTGAAACAACAAGGGTAAGGCTAAATTTACCCTTGTTGTTTCAAATATGTCATTTAGGTACATGTAGAAGACACATGAATTTGGGTACACATAGTTTATTTATGAGATTTTTCTTGGGAAGCTAATTGCTCATCTCTCATCTACTTCATTTATTATCAAGCTAATTGTCGAAGGATCCAAGCCCAGGCTAGAAAGATGTCTTCCCATTCTGTTTAAGCCATATTCCTTGTTCTTTTCAAACTTCCTTGGTACGGTAGGCCTACTCTCTATAGTACTCTTCTTCAATCTGAGTTCGACAATAAGCATCTTCTTCTTCTTCCTAATTGCAGCCAAATCGAGCCTCCTTTTCATCAGGATTCAACTCTACTTCCCCCATCTCATCATCCTTTTCCACTCATCTCGATTGATTTCTCTCTCAAGGACCTTGTATTCAACAGATGTTGGCAAGCCATCATTCTTAGCTATTGTTGTTTTATAAGGTTAGTTAGTAGTTACAGTCAGTTTATTAGAGTTAGGAGTTTATTTCAAAGACATCCACATGAAGTGGAGTGGGTGTGGTCGAATTGATGTATCAAGGAACAAATGGAATAACCAAGAAAACACTATATGTTAAATCATGTGATTGATAGAAGATTGGGGCTCACCTGAGCCATAAACATAAAGAATTATTGTAAAAAAAGATGTAAACCATATATATGTGCACTTGAGGCAAAGAGAATTTAGGCCATATCCATATTAAAATATTAGTTACAATATGAAAATACTAAACTGACTAATTCCTGAGCTCATCTCCGCATATGGTCACAACAAAGATATGCGATTACAATATAAAGAAGGCATCGTAAAAATATAATTTCGGCATTTGCCCTAGCCTGACACATTTTGCACTCAAATCCTTCATCGTGAATAAGTGGAGATGGGCAGATAGGTGCAGATGAGTTGTCATCAATCCAAATAAATTATCCACAACCATTATTTCCCTGTGATGTCAAGTCTACATTAGTTCTTATAATATAATGAATAGTATTTACATTAGAAACATTAAATATATAAACATTAGCAACCTTTTTTCTATTTGGGCAGCACTAAAATTGTCGTCTAGGGTTGTTTTGTGTTCGTGTTCAGTCTTCAACACACACTACCCATCACCACATTGACATTTTGGCACACTGAGAAGAGTCATCGAGCCTATATCAATAATGCACTACACCATCGTTACTACATTTATTATTTTTATATGATTATTTTTATATGGAATACAACAAGGAGTACCATTAGAAATATTAACCATTTACAATAATGAAAAGTAAACCTAAATCAAATAGCTCATTTTTTTATCAACATGTGTAATCTCTATGTATATGAAAAATGAAAGAAATATCAAGCTGAAATAAAATAGTGAACAAAATAGTATTCCACATACAATGAATGAAATATACCATCAAAAGAAGGTGACAAAATCCTGTCACAAAGCACAGACATAGGAAATCAAAAAGGGACAAAAGACAAGAAATAAGAAAAATTATTACAACTATAGAAAAATCATTTATACTATAATCAAAAAAAGAAACACTCTGTCTCAACAATTTTCAAAATCATTAGGACTATAGAAAAATAATTAAGACTATACAAAATCAAATTTTAGAAATGGATGGTTCTAATGCTTTGCCATTACAACAATTGAGCATTCATCATTTGGTATTGTGTATTCCATTTAAGTATGTCAACAATGTTCAAGAAATAAGAAAAATCATTAGGACTATAGAAAAATCAAGCTCTAGAAATGGACAGTTGATATTGCTTTTCCATTACAACAATTGAGCATTCATCATTTGGTATTGTGTATTCCATTTAAGTATGTCAACAATGTTCAAGAAATAAGAAAAATCATTAGGACTATAGAAAAATCAAGTTCTAGAAATGGACAGTTGATATTGCTTTTCCATTACAACAATTGAGCATTCATCATTTGGTACTTCTTGGTGTATTCCATTTAAGTTTTTCAGCTGTCATGTTTATGTGCATGTTCTTTATGTGTTTGGCTTCTCTCCCTCGCAAGGGATATGTCGATAGGTAATTAATTTGAAAGCATAATGATTTGACAGTTAGAAGGTTGGTTAATAGATTCTGGTCCATTCTTTGTAGAGGGTAGTCTATTTGGAGTACACTTAATTTCTCTACAATTTTGGAGTACATTGTCCCGTAGGTACAGTCGAAACACTCGTGTATTGATTTGAAAGTTTAGAATGTGATCTTTGCTTGGTGGTAACGTAGGAACATTTCAAGGCATTAGTTGTACTTTTTTATGCAAGAACTTTGTTGTTTTTATTATTTGTGATACCAAAGGAGTAACTGGTATTGTGTAGACAGTGATTGGCCAGATAGTTCCTGAAAAAAAATTACAAAACTGGTCACATTTCAATGTCTTAAGGCTTCATTGTCTTTAAAAGTTTCAAAACTCCAAATTTTTAATGTTGCAAATTTAAAATTTTGAAATGCATCCGTTATTAGAAAATGGAGGGAATTGGATTTTGTTATGTTTTAGTGCAAAATAATCCATCCAACCGATTAGGATTAGTTTCAAAAATGGGTCAAAATGTTTGTATGGTAGATAAGGGTGGTGAAAATGATAATAGTGTATGCAGTGCACCCATGTAGAAAACCTTTTCAAATTCCATAAAAATAGTGACCTTGTGAAAGCTTGAAGATTGAAGAATCATTAGACAAGGACAAAGGAAAAAGACTCTTGAGTGACTATTATGGGCAAAATGGACTATTGTCTCAACTCTCAAGCACCTAGCTGCACTTGAATCAAAGTTTTGGGTTGTTTGAGTGCATGAGTATTTCATTTGACATGACAAAATATGGATCCATATTTCACCTATGCTAAAACTGAGAAGTTCACCTCTTACCCCTCACTTATAGTTGTTCCTTTAAGGGAAGATTGTAGGGCCCAAATGATAGCCTTCAATTATATGTACTAAGTGTTACAATGGAACTATGTTGACTTTACTTTGTAGTTGTTTAACATGAGAGTTTGTAGATTAATAGGAGTTCACATTTTTATGGGAACATATCATTCAATTGAGCATTAATGCCCATCTATATCTAGTGAGATGAACATAACTCATGTACCTCATGCTAGTGTGCTTGGATTAGACTAGACATTATCCAACCACCTGTGAGGGTTGTCACTATTATTAATTGGTGTAAAAGGAGGACCGCCTGTGTGTTATAGCACTTTATATAAATACTCACTATTTGGATAATGTCTAGTCTAATGAAAAATAGTATATACAAGGTGTCCAAGCACACTAGCATGAGGTACATGATTTATGTGCATCTCACTAGTTATAGATGGGAAACTATGGAACACTAGTATCTATGAACTCCTATTAATCTACAAAATCTCATGTTAAACAACTAAAAAATAAAGTCAACATAGTTCTATTAACACAACCAAAATTAAAATTAAATTATCTAAAACAAATGGTGCCTTAGAGGGATAGAGGAACACTTTTCTAAATAAGTTTGACTATTGTTTGTGAAAATGCCTCCAAGGAATGCAGGTACTACTAGGGAGATCCAGGAGTTGAAGGAGAAGAACACAAGGTTGCAGGAATCTTATAGTGCACTTTTGGCTAGGCTTGAAGCACTAGAATCCAATCAAAGAAGAGCAGCAGATGAAGGTGTTGATAGTGAAGAAGAGGAACAAACCCATAAGGAAGGGGAAGGAGAGGAAGAAGAGGAACAAATAGATCTTGAAGATCAGAGGATAATTAGGATATTCAAGGCTATGAAGAATGAGCAGAATAAGGTGAGGAGAGATATCCCTATGTATGATGGAAGTCTAAAAGAAGAAGAGCTTTTGGACAGAATAGCAGCAATAGAGGAGGTTCTTCAATGAGGGGAAGATGAGGAAGGACAAATCAGGTTTGGGAAGAAAAGCACAAAGGATTGAATAGGACAATGATGCACAGTCCTAGAAATGCGGACTTTTGGGATTTGAACTATGTTCAAATAGATATAGTCAAGTTTCCTATTGAAGGGAAGCTAGTAAAAAACCATGTTCATATGTGGACGTCTAGTGGGAAGAAAGAACCAGCTGTCAAGGCACCATATTCCTAAAGTACAGGTTCAGACTCAAACATCCAATGCCAGGATTGATTCTTGGGATAAGAATCCTTTCAAAGGTGGTGAACATGGTGCAGGGGCACCTAGAACATCCAAAGACTACCAAGAGTCCATAATGACAACCATGCACCTAATGACATCTAAAGACATCAATTGGAATGTATTGGCACCTATAATGGCCTATAAGGTCATTCCTATTAGAAATAGGGAATACTCAGAGGGGGGGTGAATCAGTATTCTACAAACTTTATCTTTTGCCCAATTATGGATATAACAGATTATCTTTACACATGCATAACATAAGAAGCTAAAAAAAATGCATAGCAATAAAACTAAAGAACTCATAACACATTATTTGTTCTCGAGGAAACCCTGGCCAAGGGAAAACCCCGGTGGGGATGGTACCCACAAAGATCCACTAATCAAAAGTATCATGTTAAGGATGTTGACCTTGTTAGGAGTCTATTACATGCATATAGTGTCTCAATCCTGATTAAGGGACTATAGGCCTTGTTAGAAGCCTCAATCCTGTTAGGAGTTGGTAGTACAAAATGTGATTACTAGATGAGCCCACCACCCAAACAAGTAATGTATAATATACATTGATTACAAAAGAAGGTTAAGGTACATAACCTTATACTACTTGCATCAATATCTCTTCACTGCTCTTTCACTATTACATATGCATCATATATTTTGCATCATATTACTGCTTCATTACATCATACATTCATTCATCCTTCTTACAATTTACAATTACATTTATACAAGTTATTAGGATAAATAACTTTCTAGTCGGCTCTCATATTACAAAATAACTTTATCCAAGGGTTAACATCTAGGATGTCTTCCCTTTATATTTTTAAGTCATTATTTTGATAAACAAAATAATCCCTTAACTCTTTACCAATTTTTTCTTCATATTTTGTCATGTCGGCTTGACACTGTCTTCAGTAAAACTATCATAACTTCTTCTGTACATGTTGTAATGACTTGCACTCTAAGATGAGTCTTCAATAGCCATCATAGAGTCTATGTTCAAGTGCACAATCATTGAACTTACTCCAATCAACATCGTAAACAAAAATTGTCTCCAGGTTCATTGGTAAAAACATTGTCTTATACTTAGACAATTTTGCATTGCACTCTGACATACTAGCTCTCCGACCTATGTGATCTTCATGTGGATAATATGTTTCCATAATGACAACATCTATGTAACCAAATCAACCAAATTTCCAAAAATCTCCCCCTTTGTCCTTGGTGGCAACATATGAGAAAATTGGCTAAGTGTACAACTTCAAAATCTCAAAATTGTGGCCATAGTATAAAATATATACTATCCTTATAACTCCAAAAAAAAAATTATCTCTAATACAGTACTCCCCCTAAGAGTATCAATCCTTATCATTTACTTATCAATTTTCTGTTATATATCTCTCCCCCTTTGACAACAATGACAAAATAAAGGTAAGGAGGGTTACAAAATTGTATCACAAAAAGATTATACCTTAATTCATTATTGCAAAGCCGGTAGGCTTGCAACACAATCTCCAAAATCAATCTTTATAGCTTCTAACTCCTCCCATGATTTCTTAATGGAATCTACCACACTAAGTAGTGCGCTCAAACCATAAGATGCTATCTCACATGCTTGGAGATTCTCAAAGTTAAACTTTTAAAAAGATGTCTTAGCTGAAAAACATTCTTCCAATTGCCCTTCAACAATAATTAACTTCATAGAAGTGTGCTCTCTTAAAAGAGTGAATCTTCTCATTTTCATGTCTTTCTCATCTTGCAAAATTCTGATTTCATCATATAACTTACAAATTTTCTTCTCAACATCAAATACCTTCACATTGGGACTAGAAAGTGTAATACCCCAAAAATGGGCTATAAGTTCATTAACCTCCTATATCATCAAATCATATGAAATCGACATCAAAGTCCTAATCTAAGGCACATCTAAACATCATCAAATCTAATTGATTATCTTAAATTTTGCATCGGAGAATATTCCTAGTAATATTCCTAATTATCTTAATTATCTTTAATTTTATAATTATTTGGCAATAAATCACATTTATCCTAAAATTTGATTAATTGAATATTTTCATATTTAATTAATTAGATTTAATATTTGCCACTTAATTATGTAATTAAATTTAATTCTATCTATTATTAATTGTATTATTTAATTTTGACAATAAATCAAAATTCCTATCTTTAATTGATTAAATTCTTATTTAATTAATTAAAGCATGTTGTCATTATTTAATAATATAATTTTTAATAAAAGTTTGAATAAATAGTTAATTAACCCATAAATTAATTATTTATTTTCAAAAATCAGTTGAGTTGAGGATAAATCACTTTATTTATTTATTTAATTCTTAATTATTATGCATATTCAAAAGAAACAGTTAAACTCCAAATCAGAAAATCAATGCAAGTTATTGACTTTTTGGAACTTAACATCCTTTTGGAGTTCAAAAAGCTGATCTAAACTCTAATTTGAGTTAAAAAGCTGTTTTTGCATGTTTTTGCATGATTTTGAGAATTAACTATCTTTTATGATCAGATAACTCAAAAATCAAGATGAGTTAATTTGAGTGATTTATGGCTTTTATTCATGCACCTCCAAAGCCCTGGATTTCTATAAATTAAGGCTTTAGCTCTTCACAAATCATCTCATATTTTGCACAATCACGCTGGAGAATTGGAGACTGAGGAATCAACTTGCGAATTCAAAGCTTTGTGAGATCAATCTTATTTTTTTTGCATTCATATTACATATCATTGTTAGATTCATAGCATATCAATTTTCAATAGCATTCATAGCATATCAATTTCATTTAGCATAGATTTCATATCAGTTTTTACAATTATTATTGCATAGAAAAATCCAAAAAATAGCTTAATTGCATTTATTCCATATCCATCTTTTGCATTCAAATCCTTCATTTAGGTGTCGTCTAGGTCACTGATCTTGATTACAATCTGAGAACATTAATCTCGCACCTATTAGAAGGCAGTAAATCGCTTGGTTAGATAGCTTTCAATTTTGCATGATTTTGATTATAGCTAACCTCTAATGTTTTACTGAGTGTTGTGTCTACAGATCAGGTATAATTTTCACACACACATTTTTGGCGCCCACCGTGGGGCAACCCACCTTTGCATGCTGGTTTTGATTTTTTTGGGAGCTAAAACCCCAAAGTTTCAAAGATTTAATTTTATCTCCCAAACGGCTTGGAATTTTGATCTGAAATTTTTTTTGCAGGTTGGTGACATGTCATGAAAGCTACAGTAAAAAATTTAGAATTTTCTGAGATGTTTTGAATTTTTAATAATTTTTTCTTAAAATTCCGGAAAAAATTAATATCTGACGCAAATCAGCATATTTTTCGAAAATTTTTATATTTTCGGAAAGCTCTTTAAATTCTATAGGGGGTCCATTCTTTGTGTTTTAAATTTGGACATGATATCATAGCTCAAATAGTCAATTTACAAAAACTGGTCTGTTTTGATAAAATGGGTCTCTAGGGCACAAATGAAGAGGTTTTTCTAAAATTTTTGCATTTTTGGAAAGCTCTCTGTTTTTTAGCAGGGGTCTCTATTCTGAATTTCTATTTTTGTGGCCAAAATCATATCAAAAAAATTAGATCTTGTTGACTAGGTCAAATGCAAAAAAAAAAATAAAGTTTTGTGATGGGTATGCACTTATTTTTTTTACATGGTTCAATGAATGATATGAGTTGTCATTTGGGTTGATTGCTGGTTATTATTACTGATAATAATTGATTTTTAGAGCTAACCCTATGGTTTTCATAAGTTGAATATATTTTGCATATCTTGTTTGCTTGTTTGCTTGTTGGAGAGTTCGTCACTTGCTTGCATGGAAAAGCTCAACAAAAATTGCTAAAAATCAAGCAAAATCTACTAAGTGCGTTGCAAGGATCCCAGGTATTCTCCTTCATCTAATAATATTTTGATTTGGGACTTAAAATAAATCTCTTATGTGTCAAGCTTGTGTGCATCTTTTCATGCTTTTGATCTATTTCTACACACTTGCATAATTGATACTAGGTTGTGAACCCTTAAGGATTCATTAAGTAGTCTTAGAATACTTGTGATTGATCTTGATTGCTATCTTGGGTTATTGGACTCGCTAATCCGCCGGCCCCTCATTTCCGCCCCGTGGTTGCAATCTCAGCGCCATAAAGGGGAGGGGTCAACAGGACAGAAGCGTTAAATGTTCCACTTGGCAACCCTTTTGTGCTTTTAGGAACTCACTTGTTTTCTAAGTTGGGGACTCATTTTTAGCTTGTGTGAGGTGTTAAGTGTTCCACCTTGTGGACTCATCTCATATTTGCTTTAAGCGTTAAGTGTTCCTCTTTCTACTTTTTGAATGCTTTTGGTAGATTTACTTTCAGAACATATATCTGTGCTCACATAGTAATTAGGCCCTATGAACACTATTCGTGATTCTTGAAAGATTGGATTCCCAGCGAAATCCTTCTTGATGATAGAATCCTTGTAGGTAGGGAGGATACTTAGTGCGTTTCACATTCAACTTGGTTAGTGCATCTTCTCTTATTGATCGACACATTCTCTCTCCGGAGAGGTTGATAGATCACGTAGGGTTGATATCACAAGCTTTGGTGAATCAAAATTGGTTAGTGCATCTTCTCTTATTGATTGATACATTCTCTCCCCGGAGAGGTTGATAGATCACGTGGAGTTGATATCACAGACCTTGGTGGAACAAAACTTTGTCTTAGCGTGTCGGATTAATCTGCTTGCTTTGTTTGGGTTAAAAGTGAAGAGGTGTCAAAACCTTGAATCTGGAGCCAAGTCCCCTTGTGGTATAACTCTGTGAGTCATCTTTAGAGAGGGTTAACCGTAGCGGACAATCCCTTCACAGGGCAAACTGCGTTGACGGAACCTCAAGCGGTCATAGCCATTTTCGCCGTGGTAGTGACAGCCGCTATATAAATGTCCTTGTGGAAGAAATCTCCACGGGTATGGTTCATTGTTGGGTTGTCAGATCTCCCTAGCAGCTCTTGAAGATTAAGTTCTCAGACTGTGTCAAAACCCTGGTGCGCCGGGATTGGAGTTCACCCCTTTGAATCATAAAAGTTGCAGAGTCAAACCATTACTAAAAACCTTAGAGAGGCCAATTTTTCATTCTCAGGTATATGTGTGTTATTGCAAAACTTTTCAGAACATACACAATTAGTACTCTCAGGGATTAGCACAATTTGGTCACTTGATTGTTCATGCGCAAGGTTGCTTTTGCCCTTGATCATTGTTTTCAGACGTGCTTGGAATCACTTGCTTGCTGTTCTGTGTGCTTATTTATCTACTTGGCTATTAAAAACGATCAAATCTGGTATAACCTTCAAAATCTGGACAGTACAATTTGCAAACAATCCAAAACTGAAAATCTTAAATTTTGCAAAAATTGACGTAAAGTTCTTTCTGGAGTCAAAAGTCATTTCAAGAATTCAAAAGTCGTACGAGTTTTGTCAAGTGTCATTTCAGCATTACCCAACTGTCGTATGAGTTTAGCAACTGTCATTTCATAGACTACCCAGTGTCGTACGAGTCTGCAGAGTGTTGTTTGGAAAAATTTGAGAAAGTTGTCAGAAATTGTCAAATTGCAAGATATCCAATGTTTCCAGCCTAGTTCCAGAATCTGTCAAAAATATCATTGTGTCAGGAACAGAGCAGTAGCTATTGAGCATTCTACCATTTTCTGAGTTTGATCTTTTGAATCCGATCTAGTCTTCTGTTTGATCAATTTGAGTCCTTTTTATCTCGTGTCAAAACCTTGTCATAACTATCAATCTTCAATCAATCAATCTTCAAAAACAAACTAAGTGTTGAGAACTCGTGTCCGCTATCTTTTGGGCGATCTATCCCATACATCCAGGGCACAGTTTCCTTCACCCACATCTCATCAGATCTTCAAAACTATCATAATCTTGACAAGGTTGCGCCATCCGATTTTCTCGAATCAAATTGTTCTTCAGTTGTCTTCATCCTTTTCTTCTGTTTCATTCAAAGTTAATGGTGGAGACCAGAGCTTCTTCACACAAGAAATCAGAAGAAACATCTCAGAACTTACTTTTGACCAATACCCCGGGTCCAACTCTTGAACAACTCATCAAGTCAGGTATCTACGAAGACGACGGTCTCGGTAACTTTCGATTAAAAACTGGTTACATACCTCCTCTATCAACTCACAGAGGTAATCAACAAACTCCTCCTCAATCTATTCCAGGGAGCCCAAAAACTCCTATCATGTCTCAAGCAGGGACAAACCATGGTTCTCTAGGAGGAGGATCCCAGGGACACCATTCTCAACATAATGCCGACCAAGACCCTACACCCTCTGAAATCCATCGGTGTCAGAATGATGATGAATTCAAAAGAATGATGAGGCATTTCTTGAAAATGGATAGAGAGGCATACTTTTTGCAATTAGCCCAAGAAGGAGCTAAACTTCCTCCTCACTTCAATGTCGAAGATATCATCACGCATGAGGAAGAAACTCCGATGACGGCCATAATGAACCAGCTGCACGCTATGCAGGTCAAAATGAATAAAATTGAGAAAGAGAAGGAACCCAAGGAATTCTCCATGGAGGCCCTTTGTCCTTTCCCTTTTGACAAAGACTTGTATATGCCTCCATTCCCAAAAAGAGTGGAGATACCAAAGTATGACAAATATGACGGACACTCTGATCCTCAAGATCATGTCAGAGAGTTCTGTACACAATCCATGGAATTCATGCATGAACCGACTTATCTAATGCGTCTTTTTCCTAGATCCTTGGGAGGAGCATCCATTCAGTGGTTTTCAAGATTACCTTCTACAATCAAAACTTTTGAGGAATTGATTAAATTGTTTTATCAACAATATTCCTACAATATTCAACATCCGATTACCATGATCGATATCTGTAACCTCAAGCAATATCCAGGGGAATCATTCCTAACTTTTCTCAAGAGGTGGCGAAAGAAATTTTCTTTATATGCTAGACCAATTCCCGAAATGGAGAAACTTGAAATCTTTATCAATAACCTTGTTCCAGAGCTCAACTATCCATTGCAAATGCAAGATCATGTATCTTTTGATAAAATGGTGGATAATGCAATCAAGATTGAGAAAGTACTTGTCAAGAAAGGAGAAATCACACTTCAAAAGGACAAGTCTGAATCGGGATCTAGCTCAAAAGATAAAAACAAGACTTGGAATAGAAACAAAGGTATCGTCTCTGACGGTGTTGTTGACACTATCCACACCCCATCAAAGGCACCGGCCTACAATCTCACCCTTGCCACCAAAGCCATTGAAGCTTCAGAGAAAAAATCTGCTGAACCATCTCCAAAGAAGCCATTCAAACGATGGGATAATAAACGAAAGTTTACTCCCCTAGGAGAATCTTTGGAATCTGCTCTGAGGACCCTGATAGCTGATAACATGATCTCTTTACCACCAATCCGAAAACCTGATCCGGATCCAAAACCATGTTGGTGGAAAGATAATGAATTTTGTGCTTTCCATCGAACTAAAGGCCACAGAACTAATGGATGCTTCCATTTGAAGCATACCATTCAAGACTTGATAGATCAAGGGGACATCACAATCGATAATCCTACCAGCAATAATGATCACACAGCATTTACAGAACCTTTTCCACAACATGGCAAGGGAGTTTCCACTTCTCAGCCTAACATGGGGGCAAAAGTCAACTATGCCTACCCTGGAAACGATGTTGTCATCAATATGGTGGAACCATGCCTCTCTGAGAGCTGTAATGTCATCACGATTGTACGAAGAGATAGAAATCATTCCTCAGCTAATGCAGTTACCAGATCACAAGCTCAGACGCATCTGAAAGGACAAACACCAAATTCATTTGATGTCCCTAAGATACCTTTCAATCTCACATCTGCTTCTAAACAGAAGGTTGCCTCGAAATCTCCCAATCCAAAGGATACCAGACCTACATCTTACAGCATTGTACAACAACTCCAGCATACCAATGCCAAAATCTCTATGTTTGAGTTACTTCGAATCTCTCCAGCTCACCGAGATATCCTAGACAAAGCTTTGCTCAGCTCTAATGTTCCTGATGATCTAGATCTAGACAGGTTCCAAACTATGGTTGGTCATCTAACATCTCCGCAATATATCTCCTTTTCAGAAGAGGATGACAACTCCCTAAGTCACCCACATAATCAGCCCTTGCACATAGAAGTCTTGATCCAGAACCGTCGAGTCAAACGTGTGTTGATAGATGGGGGCGCAGGCCTCAACATTTGTTCTTACAACTTAATCACACAGTTGGGATTCTCAGAGATGGCTATTGATCCTCGAAAGAAGATCACCATAAAAGCCTATGATGAACAAGAAAGAGCTTCTAAAGGCACCATTGTCTTGCCCATCCGGGTGGGTCCAGTCATCAAAGATACCACATGTCAGGTGCTCGATCTACCATTAGCTTACAATATCCTTCTAGGGAGACCCTGGATACATGAAATGCAGGCTATTCCTTCAACATACCATCAATGCTTGAAATTTCCCTATGAAGGAGTGGAGGTTACTATCCCAGCTGATCTGAGTACAACTTGCAATACATTGAAGGAAAGTGCCGATAAACTTGTTCCCAATAATAGAGAATCTTCCATCAAGCAACAAAATGTGGCTTCCACATCTAAGATGGATGACATTGCTAAAGAGATCAATATCAAAGAAAATGGGATGGGAGAATACACTATAGAGCCAGTCTTGTCTCTGACATCTCTCCCAATCTCACCTAAGTCATATGGCCAATCCTTGAAGCAGTCTAAATCAGAACCTAAGGAACCTATGGAAGCATACAAAAGACATTTTGTGGTGGAGCAAGTATCTAAACAAGAATTTGAAGAGGATGAAGCTGTGCTGGCATGGCTATATAAAGAGGATTCTGAATCTAAAATTGTTCAACCTAGTGAATCTATAGCACCTACAGTCCCTTCTAATTCATATGGTCCAGGAAACAAATTGATAGCCAAGATGGGATATTCTGGTCAAGGACCTCTAGGAATTAGGGGAAAGGGTCTTGTGACCCCCATTTCACATATTGGTCGAGCCAAAAAAGATACTGGTGGCATAGGGTTTAAAAAGAAACCCTATCATCTCAGAGGTGGTTGTTCTCATGTCATAGAACAAATTGCACCAGGAGAACCCCTTCTTAAGAAAGAAGAAACAGAACCCTCTGATGATGATTCAGATAGCTCTGAGCTTATCCCCTATGAAAAATTGCCTAAAGAGATCAAAGATCTTCTTGATGATACAGATGATCCTATCAGAAGAATTAATGTAGTAGAAACACAAGAACCTACTGTAGTGCAAGAGATGGTTGTACCACAAGAACCAACCAATCTCGAAGGCAATCAAACTGATCGAGAAGCAGGGGGTAGTTATTCTGACACTGATTCCCATGAATATGAATTCAAGTCAGAGACTGAGGGTAATCCTTCTTGGGGTATTCATCCTGATTTCACGCACTTTCTAAGATTTCCTAGAGATTCTGAATCAGAAGATGAGTCAAATGATTATGAATGGGGTGCCATTCCAGAAGAAGATGAGCTTATAACAGAGAAATTTATTGATGTTATTCACCAATATGTCTCTCAACCCAATGTAGGTCTAGAGCGAAACAATGAACTTAACATGTCTGATCCACCTATGGCTGAAGAGGACTCCTATGATGATGTTGAGCCTATTCACGAATTGAACATTCTGAGCTGTAATATCACCTTTGAACTTGAGCATCAGGTTAGGACCAATGATGACATATCCACATCCGTGAACACCATATCCCAAGCCTTTCCCGCTTTGACTATCCAACGCCCTGATCTTATCGACCAAACTTCCACCAACCCAAACCATGGTATGTATACCTTCCCAAATGACTATGCCCTTGCCTGCTACCTCAATGCAGTTGAGCCTATGAGTACTTCCATCAGTGAACCGAGTGTCAGCATGACCGAGTCGGACATCAAATATCTTAGTCAGAAAAACAAGAGTAAAAAGAAAAAGAAAAAGAGTTCTGAGGGTGAAAACCACTTTGTGGCAGTCTCAGAACCGACAAAAGTAAAAAGAAAAGACGTATCTGAAGGTGAAAACCTCTCTGAGGCACCTAAGGATGAGATATTTGATGTCCTTCCAAGTCATTTACAGGATAGATCTCCAGTTCTGATTGAGCCAACTCAATCCATCAATTTGGGTACAACAGAGGAACCACAATTGGTACATGTAGCACAATCTCTATCAGACGAAGAGAAACAAAACTTCACTATCTTCTTATCAGAGAAAAAGATCAACTTTGCATGGAAATATTCAGATATGCCAGGATTGGATCCCAATCTCATTATGCACCATCTATCCATTGCTCCCGGAGTAAAACCAATGAAACAAAAATTGAGAAAGATGCATCCTCATGTTGCACTCTTAGTCAAAGCAGAACTAGAAAAACTCCTAAAAGCTGGATTCATCCGTGTCATAGACTATGCTGAGTGGATTTCCAACATTGTACCTGTTTCCAAACCAGATGGTTCAATCAGAGTGTGCACGGACTTTAGAGATGTGAACAGAGCATGCCCTAAGGATGACTTCCCACTACCTAACATTGATATGATAGTGGACATGACTGCGGGCTATGAAATGTATTCCTTAATGGATGGCTTTTCGGGATACAACCAAATCAAAATTGCTCCAGAAGATCAAGAGAAAACAGCTTTCACATGTGCGTGGGGAACTTTCTGTTGGAATGTTATGCCATTCGGACTCAAAAATGCTGGAGCTACATATCAAAGAGCAATGACATCTATTTTTCATGATATGATGCATAGAACAATGGAGGATTACGTAGATGATACCTTGGCAAAATCCATGATTAGAACTGAACATCTAACAGACTTGAGCATGATCCTCGACAGAATGGAAAAATTTAGTCTTCGACTAAATCCTAAAAAGTGTGCTTTTGGAGTCACTTCTGGAAAGCTCCTAGGATACATCGTCTCCAAGAAAGGCATTGAAGTTGATCCAGCTAAGGTCAAGGCTATAATAGAGATGCAACCTCCCACAAATATCAGTCAAATGAGGACGTTGCAAGGCAGAGTTCAATCTATCAGAAGATTCATATCACAGCTAGCAGACATCTCACAACCTTTTACAAAAACATTACATAAAGGTGTGACCTTTGCATGGAATGAAGAATGCGAGAACAACTTTAAACATATCAAGAAGTATCTATCAAATCCACCTATATTGATGCCTCCTATTCATGGGAAGCCATTAATATTATATGTCTCCGCAACAGATACATCACTGGGGGCATTGCTAGCACAGCATGATGAGAACAAGAAAGAAAGAGCCATCTACTATATCAGCCGAACTTTAGTGGCCTATGAGAAGAACTACTCAATGATAGAGAAGGCATGTCTCGCTGTGATCTTTGCATCACAGAAATTGAGACACTATATGTTAGCTCATACTACTCATTTGGTAGCTAAAATTGATCCACTGAAATATCTCCTAAGCAAAGCTGCCCTCACAGGTAGACTAGCTAAATGGGTCATGCTCTTGAGCGAATTTGACATTGAATATGTTGAAAGAAAAGCTATCAAAGGACAGGTCATTGCTGATCAGTTAGCTGAAGCACCACTGTTTGATGATACACCCATGCAAATGGAATTTCCCGATTCCTCTATCATGCACCTCTCTTCTAGAGCATGGCGATTATTCTTTGATGGCTCCTACACACAGAATGGATCCGGAGCAGGCATATTGTTCATTACTCCTCAAGGATACTCGATACCCAAAGCATTCAGATTAAAGTTTCCTTGCACAAACAATATTGCTGAATATGAGGCACTTCTCAATGGTATGAAAATGGCAATACAGTGGAGAGTTACAGAGATGCACATTCATGGAGACTCACAACTGGTCATCCACCAGGTCAATGATGTGTACCAAACCAAAGATGAAAAGCTCATTCCTTACAAGAGAATGGTCGATGATCTAAAGAAATACTTCATCTCTATCACATTTGAGCAAATACCCAGAATGGAGAATAAGGCTGCTGATGCAATGGCAACATTATCTACTCTTTTACAACAGCCTGAACATGAACTACGCTACGAGTTCCTGGTGGAAGCCCTATCCTATCCTGCATATGACTCCCCTGAAACCCGCATGATCTGCACTGTTGTAAGTTATGACTCATCTCGCTACAAAAATTTGTTCTCCTATCTCCACGACCAAATCATCCCTGAGTCCTTTAACCGTTTTGAGAAACGAAACCTTATCCGATCCGCATCCCGATATGTCATCATTGGTAATGATCTGTACAAACGAGGTCTAGATGGTACACTGCTTAGATGTTTAGAACGAGAAGAGTCTCAACGTGCATTAGAGGAAGTCCATGAGGGTATATGTGGGTCACACTCGAACGGGTTAACGTTAGCTCGAAAACTTATTAGGGCTGGGTATTATTGGCCTGAAATGGAAAAAGAAGCTATTAAATTTGCTAAAAACTGTCAACAGTGTCAAGTACATGGCAACTTGATTCATGCTCCAGGGAGAGATCTGATTCCTTTTACTACACAATGGCCTTTTCAACAATGGGCATTTGATCTCATAGGTGCTATCCATCCGCACTCTTCTAATGGACATACCCATATAATCACAGCTACAGATTATTTTACAAAATGGGTAGAAGCAGTTCCTCTAACACAAGCAACGGGGAAACAGATCTCTATGTTCATCCTGAATTACATCATTTGCAGATATGGGATCCCTCACTCTATAATCACAGATAACGGGGGACAATTCAAAAACAAGGACCTAGATGACTTATGTGCCAAGTTCAAAATTACTCAACATTGGTCATCTATCTACTATCCTCAAGGGAACGGACAAGCTGAGGCTTCAAACAAAAATCTCCTGAAGATCTTGCACAGAACAGTGAATAAAACAGGAAGAGACTGGCATCTGATGATCAATCCAGCTCTCTGGGCATACAGAACTAGTATCAGAACGCCTACAGGGGCTACACCTTTCGCTTTAGTTTATGGGTCTGAAGCGGTACTGCCTATTGAGGTTGAAATCCCATCACTCAGGATTAGAATGCATGGACTTGTCACTGATGAAGACTACAGAGTGTCGAGGTTACAAGAACTTGAACTACTAGATGAGCGCAGACAAGCAGCATATGATCATCTCAGAGTATATCAAAAGAGAATGTCTAGAGGCTACAACAAGAAAGTCAGACACAGAGAATTTCAGGTTGGTGATCTAGTGTTGAGAGAAAATCCTAAAAATCAATCACATCGAGAACGCAAGGGGAAGTTTGAACCCAACTGGCTGGGTCCCTTTGTAATCACTGCTACTTTTGGCTCTGGTGCCTATCAACTCTCAACGACTGAAGGAGAACAGCTCCGAGAACCAATCAACGTTCTCCATCTGAAGAAATTCTACGCCTAAGGCATTCAGTGCTTGGTAAATGTCCTGAAAAAAATCTTAAAAATCGGAAAAAGTCTTGAAAAAATGAACATCTTGGTGAAAACCTAGCAATAGGCGCCTTGATGATTCACAAAAAAAAAAAAAAAAAAAAAAAAAAAAAAAAAAAAAAAATGAAAAAAGAAAGAAAAAGTGCCTTGGTGAAAACCTGGAAACAGGCACCTCGGTAGCAAAAATAGAATCTCTACCAAGATGGTGAAAACTCGGCAAACGGGCACCACTTGTTCCAAAATGCTCCATCTATCAGCACAATCTTGGTCTTTCCCAGCTTTCAGTCTTGCTTTAGTTTTTACATATCTCCCGGTTTGTTTCTGCATATCCTGGTTTCAATAAGTCGGTCTGTACACCAATCAGCTCAAGTGTCTGTATCCTATCAATGTTCAAACTTGGGGGCAATCAATGTCATATCTTATAGTCTCCAATGTATCTTAGATGTGTCATATCCACTCAGAGTCCTTTGAAGCTTCAAGTTGAGTCAGTCAGTCTGTCTCGTCTCCAGAAAGGATTTTGCATCAACAACAATCAAACATCAAACTCAAACTGAAAACAATATGTGCTTTTCATGCTTTTATCTCCTTGTATGCTTACTGATTCGCATTGAGATTTTTGCATATTGTGTCCCTTCGAGCTCTTCAATGATGTCCTTTACAGGATTTAGAGAGTGATGACTGGGGGCATAATCTTTTCTTTGTCTTCTGCTTGTATGTGAAAATCTAACAACTTTGGAAATTTTGGATTGAAATGGTGTCCGACTGTAAGAGCCTCTATCTCGAATTGGATGGCCATGCGTACCTCGACCATTGATACCCAAAAAAAATTCAAGGAAGTTTGATCTAACTATTGTCTTTTTGAGTGAGTTCTTCCTCCTACTGTGGAACGCAATCTTGCCTAAGGATGTGAACGATAAAGGGTCACTACGGGTAATTCACATTGGATTTAGAATGATCTCTTGACTGTTTGATGTGTTTGTAACGCAAGGCGTACTCAGGTCATCACGACGTGTATGTTTTGATGCTTGTACAAATTGCTATATCAAAATGGACATGATATTCAGGTCATCCTGGCGTTTGTGCCTTGATGCTTATATCTAATCCGACATTCAACAACTAAAATCAATATTCATATGTCCATGGTTGTTTGACCAGTGGGTGTTGTATTGATTCTTGCACATACAAATCGATATTCATATGTCTATGGTTTCATGGCTAGTGGGCATTGTATTGATTTATCCGGTTACCTAAAAAGTTCAATGATGATAACAAATCGACACATGATCAGTGACTAGGTCCTAGGTCTTAGGTTGCATTTCATTTTGCATGTCTCATTGCATGATCTCACAATGATTAAACGAACTTCAATGCTTAAATGATTCTTCAAATCGCATCTTCAAGTCTAACAAGAGCTGAATCTCACACGAAGGTTCCTCCAATGAAATAGCAAGTAGAATCCTTTTTCGGGATCAAAATTCAAATCTGAGATCATTCATATTATTAACTACTTGCATATTCGACCTTCAATCATCACAGAAATCTAGTATTCAACTTAACTGATTATCTTACATCAAACTATCAAAATTTCAACTTGGTCAACCATGGTCAACTCATGGTCAAATCTAGTCAAATTCGGTCTCCAAGACCTCCAAACGATGCAGAATGCGTTCTTGAACGTGTATAACCACTTCTCAAATCAATTAACATGCTTCTAAACCATTTAACGCTGACTTCTCTTGTCAGATTTCAATTTTAATCCCGAAGGGGGCATGGTATTGCACATCAATTCAAAGTTTGTAAATCAAAATTCTATCGATCAAATCTATCAATATCTTTCATCAGTGATCAAGATAACAATCACGTCTAGTCACTGATTCATCAAAAGTCCTCATCGCTCGGGGCAAATCTATCATCACTTGGGGCATATCAGATTCATCAAGATCCATATCAATCTGATATTTTCTTAATCTTGTAAACTGTATCAATTTTTGCAACCATCGGATCATAGTGTTCTTTCCTTGGTTCTTCGGCAACTGAAGGATTCAGATGTGATACTTGCTAGTTCTGCTAAGACAATCGAGTCTAGAACGGGTCATTCACTTCTTATCAATCCTAAGGTTCAGAATCAGGCATTTTGACACTTTTTCGCAATCATAGGTTCATTTGCTGCTACAGTGAACATTATCTTTGGTCATTCAAGACCTATTATCTCCATATCAAGTCAATATCAATCAACTCCTATCTCAATATCTTTCAATCGGTTTCTATCTTGAGATCGGTTTATCTTTTGAATCAGTTTCATATCTTTATCAAACACAGACTATCTTTGAACCACTGCGCTTCGCACAGTAATTCAAAGAGGGGCAAAATGTAATACCCCAAAAATGGGCTATAAGTTCATTAACCTCCTATATCATCAAATCATATGAAATCGACATCAAAGTCCTAATCTAAGGCACATCTAAACATCATCAAATCTAATTGATTATCTTAAATTTTGCATCGGAGAATATTCCTAGTAATATTCCTAATTATCTTAATTATCTTTAATTTTATAATTATTTGGCAATAAATCACATTTATCCTAAAATTTGATTAATTGAATATTTTCATATTTAATTAATTAGATTTAATATTTGCCACTTAATTATGTAATTAAATTTAATTCTATCTATTATTAATTGTATTATTTAATTTTGACAATAAATCAAAATTCCTATCTTTAATTGATTAAATTCTTATTTAATTAATTAAAGCATGTTGTCATTATTTAATAATATAATTTTTAATAAAAGTTTGAATAAATAGTTAATTAACCCATAAATTAATTATTTATTTTCAAAAATCAGTTGAGTTGAGGATAAATCACTTTATTTATTTATTTAATTCTTAATTATTATGCATATTCAAAAGAAACAGTTAAACTCCAAATCAGAAAATCAATGCAAGTTATTGACTTTTTGGAACTTAACATCCTTTTGGAGTTCAAAAAGCTGATCTAAACTCTAATTTGAGTTAAAAAGCTGTTTTTGCATGTTTTTGCATGATTTTGAGAATTAACTATCTTTTATGATCAGATAACTCAAAAATCAAGATGAGTTAATTTGAGTGATTTATGGCTTTTATTCATGCACCTCCAAAGCCCTGGATTTCTATAAATTAAGGCTTTAGCTCTTCACAAATCATCTCATATTTTGCACAATCACGCTGGAGAATTGGAGACTGAGGAATCAACTTGCGAATTCAAAGCTTTGTGAGATCAATCTTATTTTTTTTGCATTCATATTACATATCATTGTTAGATTCATAGCATATCAATTTTCAATAGCATTCATAGCATATCAATTTCATTTAGCATAGATTTCATATCAGTTTTTACAATTATTATTGCATAGAAAAATCCAAAAAATAGCTTAATTGCATTTATTCCATATCCATCTTTTGCATTCAAATCCTTCATTTAGGTGTCGTCTAGGTCACTGATCTTGATTACAATCTGAGAACATTAATCTCGCACCTATTAGAAGGCAGTAAATCGCTTGGTTAGATAGCTTTCAATTTTGCATGATTTTGATTATAGCTAACCTCTAATGTTTTACTGAGTGTTGTGTCTACAGATCAGGTATAATTTTCACACACACAGAAAGAAGGTTAGTTTCATTCTAAATTTTTGCTTCCTTCATCTTCATCTTCTGATCTTCTTCTACTGCCAAGGTCTCTAATTTTGTACACTGGATGTACAAAGATTTTCCTGTTTCCAAATTCTTCCTCAAGTCCTTTATACAGATATCAAGATTGTTGATATCATTCTTGATATTCTGGCTAATGTTCAAAAGCATTTTGGCCTCATAGGCTACTTGAGCTTTCACTTTTGCAATATCAGATAGATTTGTGAATTCACTATCAAAAGTGTTCATTACTTTCTTTGCTTTCTCCAAAGGGTCAACTTCTGCAATTTGTGTAGATACAATGCCTTGTAACTTGTCAGTAAGTTCCTTTAGGCATCCTTCAAGACTTTTTACTTTCTTGTTCTTCCCAATGATCTTGTTCAAGGATGTGATCAATTCTAACTGATCATCATCATCTACTTCCTTTCCCAAATGCTCAATCATAGATCCAATCTGATTCTTCTTTCCAGTCTTAGGAGTAAGAATGATATCTTCTTTAGTGGGAATACGTACTTTTTTTTTGTCACTGAGGGTTCTACAATTGTTGTCTCTATTCTCTCTTCTCCTTTGGTGGTTTCCTACTCTTCAAAATTTGAATTGTCAACAATGTTTTCTAGATTCTTGAATACATTATCATGAGTATCCAAGGTGATCTTTGTTCCTTCTACATTCATGGCTTCATCTTCAGTGTTAATGGCTGGTGGAGAGGGAATGTCCTCTTGTTCTATTTCACCTGCTTGCTCTGCTGCAACTAATGGTTCTCCAGCATTTTTTGTCATAACCTTGATAATTGCTTGCTCTGTTTCTAAGTTAACTTCTTCATATTTGCCTCCCATAATTTGAATGGATCTCTTTCTGGTTCTCAGATGGGTGCTTAAAGCTTTCATGATCTAACCAAAGTGTGCTTCATCTTTTATAACACAAAGCTTCCTTACAAGCTTTTCTCTAATAGTTGTGTCTTCCTCTGATGCTCTCTTCTTCCTATTCACAAGTTTATTATACAAATCATCACGTATTTGACCTTGAATTGTATCAAACTTCTTATTAGACAAAATCATATGCTTTACCACTGCATTTTCCAAATTTAATCTCTCTGCATAATCATAAAGATCATAATACTTATTCATTCTTGTGAAGTCTCCATCCTGAATGATCTGCTCATTAAGCTTCTCAATTTTAGGTTTCCAAGTCTTCTTCTTAATAGAAGTGACATCATCTTTTATTTCTGCAATTTTCCTTGGAAATGGTTGCACTAAAGTTTTATGTCTCTTACCTGGTCCAGTAGCACTCTCCTTTACTCTTTTGCTAGGTGTGGAGGAAGTGGATATCTTTGCTTCTTGATCCTTCTCAATTTCTTCCACTTTCACCTTAACTTGTGTTTCTTCTTGCTATGCTACAAATGATGATAAAGGTGGAACAAACAAAACTTCTTTTTGTCCAATATCTCTGATTGTTGTTGCTATTTTCTTTGCTACTAAGAATTCATGCTCAGTCATCCCTGTATCTTTTAGGATTTTCTTTATAGTACTCTCAACTCTTTTCTTAGACTACTTCTCTTCAAGTAAGGTCTTTGTGGAGTTGAAGTTCTCCTCAAAGGTTCCAAACCTGTTATAGTGAGTGTCCAACTTACACTTAAGTAACCTGCTCACATACTCTTCTATCTCTACCTCAGATATCTCATAGCCAAGAGGGTCTATGAACTCTGTTCTAGGTTCTACTACTTCAATGTAGGTAAAGTCAGTATCAACCATAAAACATATCTCATTTTTATACTTCTCCACAAGAGACTATGGGATCCTTGATCTACTAGACACTATATCCTGAAATGTCTTGATTACCAATACTGCACTCTCATTCACTTTGTCAATAACATGTTTTTTGTACACTAGGTTAATCCTTTCCATTGTAGTTTGGCCATCATTCTAGTCATTTCCAATGGTGTAAGGAAGTCTTCTCAAAAGATAAAAAAACATTTAGGTGATTAAGGATGAGTACCTAAACTATGTATACTTGGTTTTCTTAATCTTCTCCAGATTCTCAAATAGTTGAATTCTCAGAATCTCACACATATCAACTTGTACCTTGTCAACACACATTAGATAAGTTTCATGTATCATTCCAGCTGCCATGTCATCCTCTCTTGAATTTGCACAAAACTTAGTGGTTAGGATCTTGCATAAGTATCTGACATCATCTTGTTTGATCTTAATAATCACAATTCCTCTACCATTATAGGATGAATTTGTGTTTTCTATGACTATTTTCCTCATGTTCTTCTCATTTAAAGGAATGGCTCCAGTTTTAGATAGTCCAGTGACTTCATGAATCAAATTAGTTGTGATATCTATCACTCTATCTTCTAACGAAAACTTCCCATTATGAATTCTGCTTAAGATTATCTTAGTACATTCTTCATTGTCAAATTCATACTGTAATGCATACTTAATGATTTCATTATCTTTTAAATGTTCAAATCCTTCTTTCAATGTCATGTCTTGATTGTAGATCTTTTGATATTCATTGGTGAAATCACTATCACTGATAGTCTCTAGTTTGCATCCAAGATAACTTCTGACATTCTCCAGGTGTAAAACTCTATTTGGTACGGATGATAAAGCTAACCTAGGATCATCTTCCAAGGGTTCTACTGGTTCCCTTTTCAACTTAGGTCTATTTTTGTCTCTGATATTGTGAATTAAAGAAACATCCATGATTTCTTCTAATTCCTTCACTGATTTAAAGATTTGTCAAGTAAAATACCTCGATTTCATGATTTTAGGGCTTGCGTAGATTCGGCACAAAATTCTTCTCCAAATCCTTGCAAAATGCTTCCAATCACTACTCTTTGATCTCCTTAACACTTGAATTTTCTTGATGATCAAATAATATCGATCATGACCTTTTATTAATTCAAACTCACTTAGATCTGACATCGCATTCAATTATTTTGCCGCTTCTTTCCAAAAAGTTGTTTCTGCTAACTTGCAAAACTTAAAACTTCTTGCGATCTCGCAAAACATAATATTTTTCTTTGCACTCTTAACCATGGCATTAGAACATCATATACTACCTTTCATTAATTGTGCAAGACTTAGTTAATCATATATCTACTTCTACACTAATCTAAGTTCCTATTCTACTGCAATTTTCATAAATTAAGTACTTTGAGATGGGTCAAGTAAAGATTCATTCTTACTTTTTAATGCTTCACCTTCCTGATTACCTTCAATCTTGAATATGTCTCCTTGATCTATGCTTTTGATCAACTTCACTTCATCTGATTTACTACAATATCCTTTCTGACTGCTTCTTGCATCTTCATTTCTTCTCGCATGATTTCTAGGATTAGGATTAGGATGAAAACCTCTCTTGTTCATTATGCAAAACCTTTTTGTATGTCCAATCTTGTTGCATATCTGACAAACAATTCCATTGATTCCATATCTTGGTCTAGGCTGATTGATCTATGATCTAGAATTTCTAGAAATGTGTCCAATCTTGTTGCATCTATAACATATTACTCCATTTCTTTTGTTCATATCTTTAATAGGTTTCTAATCTGCATTGTTAGTATTCCTAAACATTCTACTACCATCATTATTCTCAATAAATTTAGGTTTCCTACATTCATTAGCTCTATGTCCAAAACCATGACAATTATAACAATAACCATTAAGAGGTTTGAATTGCTTACCTGTGCAATCCCTCTTCATATGACCAATAGTATTACCTGTGCAATCTTATCTTGCTTAGGTGATTCTTATTCTTTAGGTGTATGTTCAGACTTGTTAATCTCATCAGAATTCTTCTCATCTATGCTTTCAGATATTTTCAGATCTAGTTCCTTGCTTTCTTCATTTGCTTTAAAAGTGTTGAATCCAAGACTAGTCTTATCATAGAATGGTTTTTGATAAGATATTTGTTCATCAATCTTCTCACTAGTTGAGTATAGCCTTTCAAGTTGTTGTTTGGATTGAGTCAGTTCACCTTTCACAATCTTATTGTATTTCTCAAGTTCAGCATACTGCAAATTGACTTTCTCAAGTTCAGATGTTACTTTACAAAGTTTAGATTTAAGTCCTTCATTTTCAGTCTTTAGACTTTCATTCTCAGATTTGAGATTTACTTCATTCTTGCCATTTCCATTATTTAGACTAAGCTTCAAATTTTCTATCTTCAGTTCATGCTTAAGGATCTCATTTTCTTTTTCTAATTTGTCATCACAATCTTCAATAAAAACTTTGGATTCCTTTTCAAATCTCAGATCTTCCAACTTGTTTTTCAGTATCTCAATGAGGTTCTTTGCATCATCATATTTTCTTTTCAAAGTGTCTCTTTCAATAGTAAGAAATTCAATCTGTTCAAGAGCTTCTTCAAGATTCTTCTGTAGTTGATCCATATCCATAGAGATCTTACTCAAGTTGTTAGACTTTCCTTGAATGATTCTTTTCGAGTAACAATTCTCTAATACCAATTGTTAGAAATAGGGAATACTGAGAGGGGGGGTGAATCAGTATTCTACAAACTTTATCTTTTTCCCAATTATGGATATAACAGATTATCTTTACACATCCATAACATAAGAAGCTAAACAACATGCATAGCAATAAAACTAAAGAACTCATAACACATTATTTATTCTCGAGGAAACCCTGGCCAAGGGAAAACCCCGGTGGGGATGGTACCCACAAAGATCCACTAATCAAAAGTATCTTGTTAAGGATGTTGACCCTGTTAGGAGTCTATTACATTCATATAGTGTCTCATTCCTGATTAAGTGACTATAGGCCTTATTAGAAGCCTCAACCCTGTTAGGAGTTGGCAGTACAAAATGTGATTACTAGATGAACCCACTACCCAAACAAGTAATGTACAATATACAATGATTACAAAAAAAGGTTAAGGTACATAACCTTATACTTCTTGCATCAATATCTCTTCATTTCTCTTCCACTATTACATATGCATCATATATTTCACATCATATTACTGCTTCATTACATCATACATTCATTCATCCTTCTTACAATTTACAATTACATTTATACAAGTTATTAGGATAAATAACTTTCCAGTCAGCTCTCATATTAAAAAATAACTTTATCCAAGGGTTAACATCTAGGATTTTGTCCCTTTATATTTTTAATTCATTATTTTGATAAACAAAATAATCCCTTAACTCTTTACCAATTCTGTCTTCATATTCTGTCTTGTCAGCTTGACACTGTCTTCGGTAAAACTGTCATAACTTCTTCCATACATGTCATACTGACTTTGACTTTGAGATGATTCTTCAATAGCCATCATAGACTCTATTTTCAAGTGTGCAAGCACTGAACTTACTCCAATCAACATCGCAAACAAAAACTGTCTCCAGGTTCACTGGTAAAAACATTGTCTTATACTTAGACAATTTTGCATTGCGCTCTGGCATACTAGCTCTCCAACCTATGTGATCTTCATGTGGATCATATGTTTCTATAATGACAACATCTATGTAACCAACTCATCCAAATTTCCAACAATTCCATGCAATCCAAATGGCAAATATGTAATAAATCTTAAAAGGCCTAATAGGCCTTAGGACCAAAATAAGAGCCTAGGATGGTATTTGGTGTTACAAGTTTATAATAGTTTAGATTTTATTTTAATAATTCTTAATAATTTCATTTGGGTCACATTTCAAAGTCTTAAGGCTTCATTATCTTTAAAAGTTTCAAAAACTCCAAATTTGTAATGTTGCAAATTCAAAATTTTGAAATGCAACGGTTATTAGAAAATGGAGGGAATTGGATTTTGCTATGTTTTAGTGCAAACTAATCCATCCAACTGATTGGGATTGGTTGGGGTAGTTTCTAGGAGTCCATCAAATATGCCAAAGTTTCATTGTACAGTAGAAGAGGCCTGGTGTACGGACTGTACTGAGTTTTTGATAAATAAACTTCTTTCAAATGCAATTTCCTTGAGTTCTTAGAGTGATTTTGGATTCATTTTGTCATTTTCTTACATTTCAATGCATTTTTAATAGTTATATATTGATCCTAGACCACATCTATGCATTTGTGAGGTCTGTATTTGTATTTTTACTCAATTACTTCTGACTAGCAGAGTAGTTTCAGCCATTCCTTTGATAGTTTTGTGAGTTTCCAATTGAATATGGTCATTCCATGACCTCTGACCACTGTAACACATGGAATGACTGAGTATTAACATGTACTATAGTTCCATAATCCATTAATGTAATGAGAAGGAAGAATGTTTTGGTGATCACCATAATTTATAGAGGAAACTTAATGAATTTGCTTGGTATGCTACAATAGTAGCCATTTGGTCTAAAGGAGGAACATATATTATGATTTGGATCATCTTATAATTATCATCTAATGGTGAAACAACTACCTATTGGACCTAGAAGTGATCGGAGATAGGAGATTTAAGAAACCCTTGGATTAAGGGTTTAGAAGTGCTAAATTTGGGGATTTTGGGGTTCTCGGTGGATTGAGCCCTATTCCTTTGAGGTTTGTTCATTTTTAGACATTATTAAAGATTGATGAAGGTTTGGAGTCTTGGGAGTGCAAGTATTCTATGTTTTCTTTGTTATTTGGGGTCTTTTTAAGCACTTCTGAAGCCATAGTGTGTAGACAATCACACCTGGTCTAAAAGAGTCCATAGAAAGTTGACTGCCCTAGTTTTATGTCAAAAATGGTCTATAGATGCCTGTCACATAATTTATTTTAGATTTTTCCACCAAATGATCTTAGACTAGTCGCAATTGAAAGCTATGACTCCAGTTAGACTTCCTATGGAGTTAGATTTGACATTCCAATCCACATGAAGTCGACAGAAAACAAATACCAATAAAAAAAATGTTTAAAACACAGTTTTCTCAATCTTGTTTGCAATATTTCCTCTTCCAACCTTACAATCATAAACCTAACACTAGTACATTTACAATGTAACATGATGCGATGATTCTGAAATTTAGGGTTTTACAAGTTCATCTCTGAACAAAATGTATATAAACAATGATCAAAAATGTGCCAAAAAATACAAAATACATGATGAACTATCACATTGCTCATGGGCCCTAAGTAGGTAACCAATAAAATAATGCCAGAAAAATGTAGAGTAAGGAAATCCTTACAAGCGGTCCTCCTTTTACACCAAATCACAATGGCAACCCTCGCAGGCAGGTGGTCCTCCTTTTACACCAAATCACAGTGGAAATCCTTGCAGGAAGGTGGTCCTCCTTTTACCCTCACCAAATAACAATTCAAACAATCACAAGCTCCAGCTCCTTCACGCGCTCCAAGTTAAAACCAAACAATGAAATGAGATACAAAATCTTTTTTCTTTTTAAAGTTATGCCCGTGTTGGTCAAAATTCTGACCTACATGGTATTGGTCAAAATTTCCACTAACACGGGCATGGATTGAAAAAAAAAAGGAAGTTTTCCTTCTATAATCCGACCAACCTAAACCTTTTTAATTGATGGTCAAAAATTTTGGTAGAAAAATGAGGTCAAATGCAGTAGTGTTAAATAGAGTCATTATATTAGATAATTCAAATTTGAAAGATCAATATAGTCCTAAAAGGGGGACTTTTAATTACTAAACTCTCATTTTAATGCGTTGACCATGAAATTTAAGTAATTAATTTAAATATTTTAAGAAGGGATAATGCTCTTAATTATTTTGATATCCTAACCTAAATGTTAGTCATGAAACCTATACCACATGATCTACTATATGAGGGATGTTGACATGTACGAGTCCAACTAGCCATGATTCCCCTCATCCAGGTTTTTCCCCTTTTTACATCACTTAGCCTGTAAGCCATTTTATGATAGGGAGATGCAGTAAACTGTATTTTAATTTAAATTTAAAAAAATAAATCTGTGTGTTTGCCTTTAAATTTTAGGCATGACATTTTGGTATCAAAGCCAGGTTTTGTAACACTGGGAGGTTTTGGGTCCAATAATCATTTGAAGGCCTACAAATTTCTCTATAAGAGTTAGGAAAGGTACTCAAGAATATTTTAATAACTCAAGTTAAATATTCCATGCATATTGATACATACTATTGCATAGGATGTTCATATAACTAGAATAATGATTGTACCTAGCTAAATAACTTAAAGGGGATATGAATGGATGATGTTCAGTGTTAATGAAATACAATCTTTTTTAATAAAAAGAGCATGAGATATGTGGACTAAATTAAAGAGGGCGATGACTTCATTAGTGGAGTAAATTTATTCACTCAATCCTACCTATAAGGTTGAAGCTTATAATTTGAGGGGAAACCTTGAAATGAAGCCATCATGTTATTGATCATACTTAATCGATAAAAGAATTTTGAAAGGTAGAGGTATTAAAAATGAATATTGTGAAAGATGATGAAAATAGGAATTCAAATTATTTTTTACCTCAATAGTAAGTAACATTAAGACATAAGGAGATGTGGATATTTATTAAGTGTGCATGAAGGAATGGATTAGTTATAGCAGGATTAACGTAAAGCTTGAATGAGGAATAAATCGTAGGATTTGCAAATGCACAATATTCGAGCTACCTACCCTTATTTGGTTCACAAATTAAAATCTTATTATGATAGGAATATCATATTGAGAGAAAAAGAAACTTAAAACTACTTGGAGGAGGCATTTAGAACCTGTTATTATAAGAGTCTATGATGCATAAATTTTATAATATGTTGTTTTAGGTACTATCTCGAACACACATAAATAACAAAGAAAGTACCTTAGGAGTAAAGATGTAATAAGTTACTTGGTTGAATAAAATTGATCAACACATAAGGACCCCACCATTGAAATAGGAAAGAGAAGACTAATTTAGACAAGTAATAGAAAATTCAACTACCTAGGAATTCCTTTGGATTTTATGAATAAGACTTAGAGAGGATTTTTTTTAAGAATATAGTATCAAATTACCAATCAATCTCATTGTGTAATGACTTTAATATGATAGTAAAATCAAGATAATGCATGTGTAAATAGAGTCATTTGGTAATTAAATATGGAGACCCTTATCGAGATGCACTTCCAAGATGTTACAAGGGTCAAGGTAGAAATGTAACCTATAAATCTTTTGTGTCCTTATGCATTGTAAGGTATTTATGAATTACAAGAAGGTAGATGTCAGCTATGAATCAATGACCTTGTTTGTCAATGTTTTGAAATAAATAGATTGTAATGAAACTATGGTCAATCAATGACAATTTTAGAGACTAAAATGGAACCAACGAAGATAGTATACATTTAATCTACCATAAATAACTTTACTATTCTATGTTGTACTAATTGTTAGTGCATAAGTATTCAAGCCTTGATAATGTGATTATAAATAGAAGAATATAATTTATCTTATAAGAAATTTTACCCTAGGGTATCTCCTTGTGCCTTGCGAAGCTAGCTTAAAAATTAAATTACCAGAATTTTCTTGTACGATGATCCTCCTCTAAGAAATAAAGATGCAAATTAAGTGTATTTAAATAAATAGGAGTTGTAAGATATCTATTTACCTTAGTGTGAGAGCGTTATTTGAATTCTTCTAGGTTATAATTAAGTAGGGGTAGGAACTACTACTATAATGTGGAGCTTCTTTTGACATATTATAGGAAATATGGAATGGGAATATAAATCCTTAGGATAGATGTGCCAAATCGAGATGAATAAGAACTAAAATTTGATCATGTATAAGATGGAGAGATTTGACCTAAAATAACATAAGACAAAATTGTGAGTGTGATACATTAATCCAAATGAGATAATCATCAACTATTGAAGTATATTTTGAAATGCAAGAAAAGAGAGAAATCCATACTAATACATCTTTTCACCATGAATCAAACTTGTAAGAAACCCTCCTCGTGATTTATTATGGTGTTCTTAGGGATATTGTATGAAGTAAATATTAAGTGGTAATAATGAAACATATGAAACATATGCATAGTAATATAAATTAATTAACGTAATGCCTTTGTGATGAGTAAAGTTATATGCTAAGTACCCTAAGTGAGTGACTAGTTTGTCTAACATAGGGAAGGTAGTAGTGGACATCGAGAGCCAACTCACCGAATAGAGCCACTTGAGTAGTTTTATGATAATTTGATGTTGAAAATATATGTATGAATTAAATATACTAGTTGATGTTATCATGGTGTTATTATATTGGTAACTATGTCTCTGGTCATTCCTATATTCATAGAACAAATACTCTTGTAAATGTTGTAAAAGTGTTGTTTTATACTTTATTGGCCTAAGTATGTGTTGGTCATTTTAGGTCATGAAATTATTATGATGTTTTTCATGTTGTGTAAGGGTGAGAGAGGAGTGAACTCCTAGGAGGTGAGGATTTATCTCAAGGATAGGAAAATATGGTGGGTATGAGTACCTTTGAAATGATGTTGTAAAGGAGTGGAATATCTTTTAGAGTAAGTAAAATTATTATGTGTGCACTTGTCTCCCAATTTTGTGTGTTTACCTCTCTCTCCAAAGAAATGTTTTCTTCGGAAACCCTTAATGCTTTATCCCTTGTAAGGGCATAATTGGTCTATTTTAAATATTTCCATAATAAATGTATGTTGATATTTCCCTGTCTCCCTCTGAATGACCTCAAAAGGTCACACAGTTTGTGTAATGATTGTGGTAGAATATGGATTGCTAAATTTATTTATTTTTCTTTTACTTTGTTTCACAAATTTATTTTCGCAATTGCCCACAATGTAAAATTAATTAAATTATGTGTTGGGATGCTTAGCCAAACTTTATTTTTATGTCCTTATTTTCTTAAAGGACTTGTCTTTACTTATTTTGTATTAAAATTTTACCAATGTGGCCACTTTTTGAATTTTACTTTATTGAATCATTCTTTCAAATTTAGAATTATGGATTTCATGATTATTTTATGAGGCTCTTATGGTTGAAATTTTTGGCAAGCTCTTTCATGGTAGGTTGTATGTGGGAGAAGATTTATTAGGGAAATCCATTATATTTTATTATTATAAATGAGGAGAAATTATAGAGAAGCTTCCCATCACACTATGCTCACCCTTGTTAGCAACATCATGAATGACCATACTTGTAGCCCTTGTGGGAGTCTTTTATTGTGTTGTGTTGTATTGGTCTTTTTATGTTAGGGCATCGTAAGACTATTCTATGATCTTATTGCATAGATATTATAATGTCATTAACAAATATAATATATAATTGGTATAAACTAAGGATTAGCAAAGTGACAAATGATATATTTAGCTTAATATTGGATCTATACACTAGATATTAAAATTTATAGGTGCCAACATCAAGAGTGATGTTAGGATACATTTGGTTAGGTTGTAGGGAAAAATTTATATTTATTAGTACATTTTCTTGTGACCTTAGATCCCATATTAGTGTGTTGGATGGTACTACCTTGCATGATCTTGTTGCTAGATGAAGATATGGTAATGACAAAAAATAATAATAGATTCAATAGATGGTTCAATTGTGTAATGTTTTACATTTAAATTTTAGAAGTGCTTAAAATAAGGTAAAACATATCCTTAACATGTATTGAAATTAGATTTCCACATTGCATGAGATTAAAGATTTGAAAATTTATCCAATGAACTAAATAAGTTATCAACATGGGAAGCATGACCCTAAGTTGGGTGACTTCGAGGAGGAAGTTCATGCCTAGGGGGGGAGGATGTGAGGCCTCACCCCAAGCCCAGCATATCTTTTCCATTGATCATTATGGTAGACCTAGTAATTGGCTTAATGTTTTGATGAATCAAGATATTCTACTCTTTCAACAAGGATTTTAATATTACGTTAGATAATGATACATTATATTTTATGACAGTATCCATACTCATGATGTTAGTTTTATGATGCATTATGACTTGCATTATGATGATTGATTTAGATAAATACTGAGAAGTGGCGATTTGGGTTTATATGTTGATATGAGTTATTTAGGAAAATAGACAATTGCAATTTAAATTATGTTGAGATGCGAATTTCATTGAAGGTTAAATGTTAGGTGATGAAATATTGTTGATTTTCAAGACATTATGATGGTTATTACTTTATGGATTGGTTGCTTTATTATAGGCCATTTGGATGATGTTAGAATTGATAAAATTAATGCTTACATAATTTAGATAGAACTACATAACGATTGATAAAGACTAGTAATGATTAGTGTGACATGTGACTTAATGAAATCTTGTTTTGTGATATAGTTTACATATGTTCATTGAAAGTTAACGATTGAATTTATGATGAATTATTATGGAAATTTCAAGGATGTAATTCATGTGTTAGGGGATTTATATGTTAATCTTGATTCTACGTTTTGGATTTCAATGTGTATACTTCTTGGGATTACTGATATTTGAATGAAGTGTGCAGGATCATAGCCATGGAAATTTTTCAGAGAACCATGACTAACCCCAATGTGAATCATGTAAAGCCAAGGTTGCATCTATTGAAAAGAAAAAACCTCATTGTAATGTATTTTCTTTCGTATGGTGTGACTTTTAATCTACATTGCATTTATTAAATTGTGTAATTTCCAAGTGGATTTTCCAAGTGTATTGTGATGTGGTGTCAATTGACACACTTGTTGTAAAATGATGTGCCATGGCCTCTCCATTTCGAGGGATTTAGAAATCCACCTTACCCACTTAATACCTATTTGAGTTTCCCATAAGAATCACTTGGTTAGTGAGCCCAAAGTGAAGTCAAATCACTTGGAACCCATAGGTGAACTTAACTGGGATTTTTGAGGGGTTAAATGGTCACCTAGGGTTGATTTTAACCCATTTTTTACTATACCACTTCATTTATCTATGGGAAAAGGGATTTTTTGATCATAGGACACCTTATTTTGACCTTGGGGAGCCTCCAAAAAGTTGATTTTCCAAGATGGCCGAAAATCATCTTTTCAAAGCATGGTCTTGGGAATACGACCATCCATTTAGAGGGAAAAGCTTGTCCACTTTTCAGGCCACCTTTTTAAGGAACCCATTTTTAGTAATGTGTAAGGGATAGGGAAGAGTGACCAATAGGAACTCTCATTTCTTCCAAGGACTTGGAGAATGTGAGGATTTTGAATTTAGAGGGGAAATTTGAGAGAGTTCCTCTCAATCACCCACTCTCTAGATTTAGAGACTACTAGTGAATTTTGAGGAAGTAAAAATAGAAGGAAGGATAGACAAAAGGGAAAAGGGACTCTACTTCAACTTTCATTCCATAACTTCTTTTGCAAGGTTGGTGGTTCTCAAGCTTTAAAATTCACATTTATGTTGTCTTACTTGTTGCTTCCATGAAAGAATGAAGAAAGGTGTTTCATATTTGTGTTGCATAGTATTTTGTTACTAGTATGTTGATTTTTGTCATATGAAGTGTTGTTGTGAAGTGAAAATCTTCATTTTTTTATGTTGTTTGGTGTGGTTAAGAGAATTTTTGCAAGGCCAAACTCACACTTGGGAGGGCATAGTATCCTTGTGGGTGAATGGATTTGTGGCAGCCCTCTTGGTGTAGATTCTCTCTCCTTGGGAGAGAGGGATGCACCATGGATTATGGGGTCCATGGTAGGCTTGTAGCATGGATATGCTTGGGGGTCATAAGGGTTTTTGGCCATTTTGGTTGAGTATGATTTTGAGTTGAGAAGAGACGTTATGGTGCTTTGTATGGAAGAGTGTTTTCCTTGTTGAAGGCTTGTGTTTTATCTCTAACCTTGTCTTGCATTGGGTACTTGGTCCATCTTCACCCATAGGAAGCTTTACTTCAAGATCCTTGTGTTAGCCATGGATGGGTGTGTTCTTATGTTTATGCATCTTGTTTATTATCATTAAGGTTTTTTGTACCTAGGTTAGCCATAGTTCTCCTAGCTCGGGGGTGGCCTTGCAAAGGCCTAGGTTGGGAGGTGAGCCTCCATGGCCAAGAACTTTATTTTGATGCAGGTTTTAGCAATATGGATGTAGAATGAAGAAAATTTTGGGATGAAGATTTATTTTGTTTTTATGGAAGAAAAGAAAGAGCAATCAAATGTGTCTCGTTGTATTGTAACAAAAAAAAATAGAGTTACTTATTTCTTTCAAAAGATTATGGATAGTACTTCTTTGTGAGTTTGTTTTCCATTAGAGAGACTGTGTAGTAGTAAGTTGTAATAGGTCAATTTTCTGGTGTATTTAGAACAGATTTTATTTTATTTTATTTTAAATAAAAATTATATACATATTATTTTTAAAATTCATTGGTGTTGAACTTGAGGCATTTTATGAAATTCAAAAAAAAGTACATTATTGTCAAGGAAAAGAAGAAATTTTGTTTGTGCCTTCTTGTTTGTTATTTCTCGTGAAAGAAAGGAAATTTTATGTTCCATGCATATACTTATTCAAAAAAAAATGTTGTTAGGAATAGGAACACTAAGAGGGGGGGTGAATTAGTGTTCACTGTATTTTAACTTTTCACTTTAATCTTTATGCTGAACATAAATGCTTAAGTACTGAAATAAACATTCACATAAACATGAAACATAAAATCAACACATGACACCAATATGATTACAAGGAAACCCAAATAGGTAAAAACCCCGGTGGGAATTGACACCCACTAATATTCTACACTAGTGTTTTGTGATCCTTGCTAGAAGATCCTTTACCCTGTTAGGAGTAGCTTTACAATGCTTTAAGTATAGTAGACCTTGTTAAGGGTCGGACCCTGTTAGGATTCTTTTACAATTGTCCCTGTTAGGGGAGAGGACGCACTATCCAAGAGCTCACTGCTCAAGTGGTGAAGGCTACAACCTTATGATCTCAGATACACACTATATTTGCAGGATGAACTGTCACTGTGACACTACTTGTCAGATCAGTTCCTTTGATGCACTGATTCTTTGACCTCTAGCAAAGCTCTAATACATCTTCTAGTGTCTTCGCACACTTCTGCTCTTCTTATCACAACTCTATTTCAACTTCCATACCGAATACAATGGGCGCACCTTATATTTATGTGCTCATACAAAATACACAACTAGGTCGGCCCTATAACTAATTACAAACAATGATTCCAAATGAATTGGCTTAAGCGTGCTTACAATTATACATATAAACATGTCAGCAACCTAAATACAATGGGCGCATAGCCTTTACAACATTATATTATAATCACAAACCAAAATGCTAATTGTCAGCTCCAAGCTCTGTTCTCTGCTAGCACACACTGTCCGTACAACTTCAACTGATGATAACTTTCTCATCCTTGCACATCTGCTTATGTGCTCATAGACTAAGGAAGAATATAGTCTAACCAATTTAACTTCTAGGGTGTATACCATAATTCTTCCATACACACGTGCGTTGATGCTCTGAGCTGTCGGAACTCTGTATACTATCCAGTCTTCAATACTTAACTAAATTCTGATCTTTACATCAAGTGCGCTGACTCCAAACTACTATATGACTTTGTTTCCATAATGAAAACACTATATCTAGTCATATACTTCAGTATAGACAACTTGCCAACAAATGTATTCATTCTTATTGTGGAAGTTCCATTGGTAGATTTGAGAGTTTTGTATTGTTGTTTTCTTTAAAAATAAAAAGTATTGATGTCATCTTGAAGGAAGAAAAATGAAAATATGTTGTGTAGGCCTTTTGTTGTTTAAAAAAATAATAATAAATAAATAAAATCTTATACCACCCTTATCTCTCTAGGAGATATGTATATCATGTCATTACTTGTCCTTGTATTTATCTAGTTTAAAGTAGAAGAAATGAAACATACTTTATCTACTCTATTTCTTTTAGATATTGTTTAAACAAAAAAAATTCTACTTTAAGCTTTATGTCCAAGTTTCCTAATCATAACAGGAAACATAAAACATAAAACATGAAAATATGAACTTAAATATATATGAGATGTATATGTATATATTCATTTTGTTGTCTAAATCTAATCGATAAGGTAGATGAGTATATTACTGTGATTTTTATATGGGTTTTTATACATATATAGAAATAGCTATATATGCATTTACACTTCACATACATATATATATATTTCATTTACAAAAAAAATAGATAGAACATAAATATATATTTGGTTGAATAATATTCTTTCCATTAAAAAAATATATAGTGAGAAGATTAAGTACAAAAAAATATATGTTATATATAGATATATATATATATAATACATTTTATGTATTTAAAATAAAAAGAGGATATAGTTTTTAAAAAAAACAAATGTAAACTTCTTTTTTTTTAAATATTAAACTTTTTCTAAAAAATAAAAAATGCTAACCCTCCCCCTAAGGTTGCGGTCGAGTCGTAGCCCAGTGGCGGTAGCCATTGGTTGCGGCTGAACCACAGCCAATGATGGGCAGCTTGCCTCCATTGGACCCTATTTCTATAAGGGTAGAGATATTTTTTTCTCTGGTGTATTTTTTTAAAAAAACAAATAAAATAAAAATCGTGGGTAGCATGATAAATAAAAGGTTACAAATATAAAACAATATATATATATATATATATATATATATATATATATATATATATATATATATATATATATATATATATATATGTATAACAATGTTTATATGTATATATATATATATATAATTAAACATATGAACTTGAAATCCTCCATTGTTAAGCTCTTCCAAGGACACCTTCAAGTAAAATGGGAGAGAAAGAAAGAAAACCCATCTAGGGTTTGGTGGAGAGAGAGAGAGAGTAGAAGAAAATTGAAAAAAGAAAGTTTATTTTTGGGTGTTGATATTTGCACCTAACCCTAATTTTGAATTAGGGTTAGGGAAAAATTCAACCCCAATTTGAAATTTACTTTTTCCCTCTTCATTTCTTTTGGGAAAGTTTTCTTTTTGCTAAATTAAAACAATTCTTTTAACGAGATGATTTTTTTGAGGCAGATTTTTGTGGGATATGATCCCACTTTCCCATTTAATTATAAACTTGGAGAAATTTTAGTTTAATGATTTTAATTTAAAATTTAAATGAGATTTGATTATTTAATTGATAGATTATTGGATTTCATTAAGTGTTAATATTTGCAACTTTTAAGTTTGTTAGGAAAAAGGATTTTATCCTATTAAATTATGCATGAATCATTGTGGTTATATTATTTGATTTGAAAGGATTTAATGAAATAAATTTAAAAAAACTTATGTAAGGGAATTACCTTAATTATTAAAGTAATGGGTATTCAATTTATATAAACCCAAATATGGATTTTGTTGAGGAAATTTATTTCCATTAAGAAAATTTATTAAAGTAAATTTTTAAAGGTTTAGTTTTATCTAGTCAATGTGTTTAATTAGTAAATAATCAAGAGGTTATTAAATAGAGTCATTAAATTAGATAATTCATATTTGAAAGATCACTATAGTCCTAAAAGGGGGACTTTTAATAATTGAACCCTCATTTTAATGCGTTGACCAAGAAATTTAAGTAATTAATTTAAATATTTTAAGAAGGGATAATGATCTTAATTATTTTGACAGCCTAACCTAAATTTTAGTCTTGAAACCTATACCACGTGATCTACTGTATGAGGGATGTTGACAAGTACGAGTCCAACTAGCCATGATTCCCCTCATCCAGGTTTTTCCCCTTTTACATCACTTAGCTTGTAAGCCATTTTATGATAGGGAGATGTAGTAAACTGTATTTTAATTTTAATTTTTAAAAAAATCTGTGTTTGCCTTTAAATTTTGGGCATGACATATAGATTATCCCTAATGGGTCTCCAATATTGTACTAGTAGGTAAGGCCACTGGGGATATCCACATCTATTCAAACTTCAAATACTTAACCTAGCATGTTTGAAGGATGATTTTCTACTACCCAACATAGACATCATAGTGGATTTGACAACATGACATGAGATTCTATCTCTTATGGATGGCTTTTCCATTTAAAATAAGACCAGAATTCTAGAAAATATCAACACAAGACCTCATTCATCACAGCTTGGGGTACTTTATGTTACTAGGTCATGCCCTTTGGACTTAATAATACTGGAGTCACCCATCAGTGTGCTATGATGACTATCTTTCATGATCTCCTACATGATATCATGGAAGACTATGTTGATAACATGTTTGAAAAATCTAAGATAAGATAATCTCACATTTTCATCCTCACAAAATATTTGACAGATTAGAGAAATACAAGGTTCAATTGAATCCTAAGAAGTGTGTCTTTAGTGTACAATCAGGAAAGTTTCCAAGCTAGATTGTATCCCATGGAGAAATTGAGATAGATCCAAAGAAATTGAAAGATATCTTAGAGATGTCACCTCTAAAGAAGTTGAAATAGCTTTGTAGCCTACACAGAAAACTTCATTCCATTTGTAGATTTGTGTCATAGCTAGCAAATAATGTTCATCATTTCTCTCACCTCTTACACAAATATATCAAGTTCACATGTGATTGCTTATGTCAAAAATCCTTTGAACAACTCAATAAATACCTAGCTAATCCACTAGTGTTGGTCCCACATGTTCCAAGCTAACCTTTAATTATATATATCTCTACCACTACTATTGCACTAGGTGCTTTCTAAGCATAGTGAGATGATAATGGAAAAGAATGAGGAATAGACTACTTGAGTAGAACATTGGTCAAATATGAGTTGAACTACATAGCTATTTAGTGATAATGCTTGGTCATTTTATTCTCTACACATAAAATTCATCATTACATGTGTAATCACAAGACCCAACTTATCACAAAGATTGATCTATTGAAATACCTAATTTATAAAGCTTCTCTCACAAGTCATGTTGCTAAGTGGGTTATGATCCTAAATGAGTTTTAGATTGTGTATATAGACAAAAAAGTCATCAAAGGACAAGTGATTGTGGATCAGTTAGCAGAATCTCCTATTTCAGGAGACCATCCTATAGCTGCATATTTTCTAAATGAATCCATCATGACTGTCACCTTGAGTATACAATGGAAACTATATTTTGATGGATCTTTTACATAGAAAGGAGTGAGAGAAGGAGTCTTGTTTGTGACACTGCAGGGAGACCTCATCCCTAAATCCTACAAGTTGACATTTATGTGCACAAATAACATTGTATAGTATGAGGCCATGGTGACAGGACTTTGTTTAAATATTCGATGGAAAATCACTAGTCTACTTGTCTTAGGTGACTCTCTGTTGGTTACCAGGAAAGTTAATGATGAATATTAGACAAAGGATGATAAACTAATTCCCTATCACAAAATGTCCGAGGATCTAAAATATCACTTCATGGACATTGTATTCAAGTATATACCTATAATAAACAAAAAATTTATTGACACAATGGCCACCATTGGATCCCTGATATTTATGCCAAAACATAACTATCGATGAAAATTTCTTGTTGAAAACCTTATGGTCCCTACCTATGACATGTCAGAATCTAAAATGGTGTGTGATATTCTTGGTCCTGATTCTCCCTAGAACCAAGAGATATACTTCTACCTCCATGATGAGATCATTTTGCTTCACCTCACACCTAGCCAATGCAAGACCTTCATCTATTACACCTCCCAATATACTATCCTCGGTGATACCCTCTTCTATAAATATTTTGATGGAACCCTCCTTAGGTGTCTTGGGTCAAAAGAAATGTAAACATCATTAGAAGAGGCTCATCAAGGAATTTTTGGCACTCACACTAGTGGAATCACTCTTGAAAATAAGTTGATATGTACAGGTTACTATTGGCCGACCATGGAGAAGGATGCCTATCACTATTTGAATATATGTGTAGCTTGTCAGTAGCATTGAAATTTCACCATCAAACCATGGCATTTCTTCTACTAGGGACTTGATCTGATTGGATATATACTCCCTAATTCCTCCAATAGCCATAAGTACATCATTTATGCTACTGAGTACTTCACTAAATGGGTTGAATCCATTCCCCTTACTTACGCCATTGGGAAATGAATTTTGAAGTGAATCCTAAATTACCTTATCTATCACTATGGCATTCCTCAAGATATTATTACTCATAATGGATACCCTTTCAAAATAAAAGGATATCACATAGATATGTAAGAAGTTTGGCATTACCCATCATTTTCCTCCAAGTACTTCCCATAAGGAAATAATCAAGAAGAGGTTACCAATAAAACCATCCTAAAAATCCTCAAGAAGATAGTTGATGATGCTAGTTGTGATTGGCATCTTCAGTTGAACCCAACCCTCTAGTCCTACCACTCTTCCATCTACACACCCACCAGATCTACTCCATTTTCCCTTTTCTATGATACTAAGTCTATCCTCCCCATTGAGATTGATATTCATTCCCTTAGAATCTCCCTAAAAAAAAAATTATCTGATGAAGAATATCGAGTTTCTCAATTGCAAGAGCTTGAGATCCTTGATGAATGCCTTGTCAATTCCCTAAACCAACTCCATGTGTATCAAAATCACATTCACCCACAATTTAATAAGAAGATCAAACCCCATGAATTTGAAGTTGATGATCTTGTCCTACAATGCAACATGAAGAACCTCTAGAACCATGAAAAGAAAGGAAATTTTGAACCTAATTAGTTGGGACATTTATGGTTACAACTAAGTTTTTATCTGGAGCCTATTAGATAGAAAAACTAGAGGGAAATCCTATCCCTAATCCTGTCAACATCATACATCTGAAATGCTTCTATACATATCATATCAAGGAATCCCTCCTATTAAATTATAAAATACCAAAAGAATGAAAAATGTAGAGAAGTACAAAAAAATCAAAAAATTAAAGAGAAATAAGCATCCAATAGAGAAAACTTGTTAACCAAGCACTTTGGACAAGTACCATGGTGAAAACATGCCTCAAGTTTCATGCATATCAATTTGGATCCATCATCTATTAGGCTCGACATCCCTCCATTTTCTCCATCCATTTGCAAATTCCTCCACCTTGTCCCATATTTGTGTGGGAATCCTATCAAGATCCATTCCATTACATTGTCCTACTGTTCACCTAATCCCTTCATAACAAGGTTTTTTTCATGATCATAATAAGGATCACTTGTCATTTCACATCATCCCAATATACTGGGCTTTACCCCATCACACTAAACTTATCACAAACACTTTGACTACATGAGTTTTAACCAAATTAATTCTGAGATTGAGTTTCCTATCTATTGTTCATTTCACATCTATTTCATTTGAATGCACGTTTGACATCAATCAATATTTTCCCTTTAGGATGCATCCTTCCTAAGTTGTCTTATCAAATCTATCATCACACAATCCTATTTATGGCAATAATTGTGTACTGAATGACTACTTTTTCATGAGTTCTTTTTTTTTTTTTTTAATCTTTCTGTTTCAATAGAGACTACTCATGATTTCCTTGATCTTCAATATCTTGGTGTATCTTGAATGGTGTCTATTGGTACACATTTCATTTGTGGTATGATCTACTTATGGTTAATTTAGTGGAGTCTTGTTGGTTATGCAGTTATGGTTATGTATGCTTCAGTGGGGGCAAGTTCTTGTGCACTTCCACCAAGTCCCTAATCAAAACTAGGGTGTACTACAACCTCCTCATGACTGTCACTACATTAGTTCAACCATGATTTTTAATCTACATCTATGTTCCTAAATCTACCTTATATGTCTAAGAGTCTAGTCCACATAAAGGAACCATGTCATCCACGCTATCTAGCATGTGATGCATACCTCCTTTTGAAAATCAAACTAGGGTATTCTCTCCAACATCAACACAATATAATCCCCCAAAAATTCCCCTTCACATTTTAGTTAGCTACATTTTAAGATTCATTTTGTATTTTGCATTTTGCATTTTGCATTGTGAGGCTCCTATTTATTCACTATCCCCCATCTCAACTAGATAAATGTCCCTCCCAATTGTCTTAATACACACAAAAACATGTTCCATTTAGACATCTTAATTGTATTCCCGTATTGCATTAATTTGTGTCTCATTCTTAGTTGCAATAAGTTGCATTTCATTTATCATGGAATTGTTAATTGTATTCACCTTTAATTGCATTAGTTGCATACGTGTTGCATTTCATTCTTTAATTACATTAATTTTATTGTTATACTACATTAGGTTCCATTCACCTTTAATTACATTAGTTCCATTTACATTTTACATTACATTGCACTTCATTACTATGTTTCTTTTCTTTAACACGTTGCATTGCATTAATTAATTACAGTGATTTTAAAATATTTTTGTTGCACATTTCCTTATACCATTATTATTATCCATTTCATTAGGTTCATTATTATTATCATTTCTTTAATTCTATTTATTTCATTACATCCATTTATATAGTTATTATCATCCTATCATTAATCACATATTTGTTACATGTGTTCATCTCATTAATCATTAACATCACATTTACATCATATAGAGCCATCACATCATAAGAATTTAAATATCCATCATATATACATCCATCACAAATCCATTTTGCATAAATCAGATCATCGTAGAATCACATGCATAACATCACATAATAAATGTTGTATCCATAACACATGCATCATATACACAATCATACATCATGATTAAACATCATATCCATACTGTGTGCATCCTTCCATCATAAATATTAGGACTATAAACATAATCATATAATATAGTATGCATCACATCTCACACACATCATCACAATCATCAATATCATAAACATATGCATCATAGAAATCATAAATAAACATAAATGCAACCATACATAATCAAAAACATCACATGGATCCAACTACATCATCATATAGATTATATAATAATAAATGTCCATAGAGTTCATAAGATTTTGTAAAGTCCATCAAATATCCATAAAAAGTCCATAAAAGTGTCACATCATGTAGAATCATATAAGTGCCCATTGAAAAGTACATCAAAAAATATATCATAATGCATATACTGTTGTTGTACATCTCATCTCAAAATCACAAAAAAAATGTGTATCATATAACTGATGGGTCCTAATGACACTGGTTGGGATGGTTGTCCTCCTTCGTCCCTCCTTGATGGCCTAGGTTTCATGCCCACTGAACCCTAGGATTCCCTGCATGTACTCAGTGAACATGTCCTCTTCGAGTATGGAACTTGCCTCTAATCCTCTATAATTTCCTAGTGATAGATACCTATATAATATGTAGCCTCTCATCCTACTCAAGACACCTCCCTATGCACCGCAAAAGTGTTTGTGTCAATATGACCAACTCCCCCTATAGTAGCGGCATGTTGAGTGATATCTTGCTCTATTATATAAGACTATTTGTGATGTCATGCCTCATCCCTCTCTACCATCAGTGTTTGTATTTTCTACCTCATATCCTCCTCTACAAATCCCTCCACCTCCATGACGTTGGTAGCATGTCCAAACTCTCACGTATCACCCCTTTATTGTAGATTTTCTAAAGAAGTCTCAATATTGGAATTGTATGTCCTTTCAGCATTATAGATCCCCTACAATCATGTCACCACTTCCTGGAGACTAACTCTCTCTTTTGCAATGGTCTCATTCTCACCCCTCTCCATCTCTAGCTTTCTCATATCCCTATGTTGATCTATCCTAATCTGATCCTTGTCTCAGCTCATATCATCATATAGTCTCTATAATGCATCATGCATTTTCCATGTCACCATCCTAGGTGTTGGTTGTACCTATAGAGTTTGTGATGGTGGTACTACTAGATATGGAGATAGTGGTGTATGTACTTTTTGTTCTTTTCCCTAACTCTATGAAGGATACTATATTGACATAGACCAAGGCAGGGAGGATCCAATTAAGGACAATCCAGCCTTGTAGCTTTAGAATTACACGGCAAAAAATACAACACAACAAGATGTTTCAAATCAATTTTCATTAACATGCCCAGCTGTAAGGCCTTCCAGGTTAGGGCCAATTACAATAGAAAAAAGTTCTTCAAGATCTACACAAATCCAATACAAACTTAGCTAGTTTAGCTCTAAAACAATCAGCAACTGACGGAAACCCTAAGGCAGATCTAAAATTGAGCTTGCAAGCCTCCAAGAAATCTCCTTGCCTCCAAGTGTTCAAACCACTAGCTCTACAACTACAAACTATCAGATAACAATCTGATTTGCAAGACCATGCAAGATCTTTTCCACAACTTCACCAACTCCAGCTTTTCTAGCACATCCAAAATGATGTTTGCTAGGATGTTGATGTCCTCAACTAATGCCTAAACATCTACCCAAATACCCCTTTAAATACTAATCATCAGCCACAAGTCAGCTGGATGAAACCCTTAACTCTTACAAACAAATATTAAATGCCATATAAGTCGGCTTCAAAATATCCTTACAAACATTTAATTCAACATGTCAGCCTATAACAATAGCTACCAAAAATAAATGCACCAAGTCAGCCCAAAAAATCACATAGAACTCCAGTTGGTAAACCAGAACTACTGAGAAACAGTAAAATAACTGAGCATGCCAAGCATCGCCAAGCACCAATGTCGACTGAGAATCATAGGCATCACTGAGTAACACCATCACCAAGTGCTAGAGATTACCAAGTTCCTTCAGTGACCAAGCTTCCTTTAATGACTGAGGTCATTGATCAAGGCTGCAACTGAGTAACACTAGCCAAACAACACACCCCATGCAGATTCACCAAGTACCCTAGAATACCCCTGCATCATATACCTATCTTCCTCCCTATCTATGTGACTATCTTGTCTGGCCATTGATTCCCTCTATCGGTGCCCTCATATCTTCCTCCCCCATCCCTCCCATCTTTTTCTCCTCCATCACACCCCTCTTGCACATCCTATCCAGCTCGAGTTTCTCATCTACTACTACTTTCCCAGGGTCTATAATCCTAATTGACTGATGAGCGACCCACCACACTACATATACTGGTGTGACATTTGCATCTAGTATATCCTACCCTCTCCACCACATGATGGGCTATATCAACCTCACACTGGGACAAGCCTACACTAGGTCTTCTCCATATCCCCATGCTCCAACCTCTTGTGTCACATGAGGGTGAGGAAAGTCATTTGACACTACATCCTATACAATACCAAACTATCACATCACACATGAGGGATAATATTTAGAAATCATATATATATTTTACTCTAGCAGTTAGCAGTCTGTTTGGATATAGGATAGATGGTACATATCCTCTCTCTAATAATCTTTATCCCAAATCCTCTAGGGACAGAAATCTCTAAATGGTGTCTAGTCAAACACCTGCAGCTCATCTAGCAATTGTCGCCAATAACCTATACCACAAACTAAAGAGTATCAAATTGGATGTTGTTACTTGCAAGTATATGGAACATACTAATGCATGTACTTGCAAGCTCTAATCATCCTAGTGATAGCGATGTGCTTCTAGGACCACACTAGTAGCAATGAAACCTCTATATGAGGTTCTTTCCACCCCGACATGTGCACATTTGTAAATCATGGTACAAATGCCCCAAGATAGTGCACCCCCAATAGTATACTGCATTGTTCTCTTCCAACATCTAGTTCAACACCCTATCCCATCCATGACGTTAAAATTTTGGAAGGATCCTCCCCCAATCAAGCCTTCCATGTATAGTGTCAATCTCAGTAACCCCGCATCCATTGTCAGCTACCATGGAATCCTCATCCTATATCATGATATGGTGTCCACCAGACATCTGAAGCAAGCATCCATGTAGTACTCTAAATCCTCTAGGTTGTACTCATGGATCACACCTTTGATAAGCACCTGGTATATCCTCCATATGTCCAATAAGGTAATAGTGGCCTCCCTTGTCGACAAATGGAAGCTAGAGGTGTCACTATTGCACCTCTCCACTAGTGTCATCATGAGAAAATTATGCACCTGAATCCACAGCCACTCATGTGCATGATGAAACATGCATAGTGTCACAATCACAAGCTTAGTAGTGCTTAGTTGGTCCCACATGCCCCCTCAAACCCAATTGTGTCTCTTGTGTCTGCATCCATCTCGCACCCATGTTAGTCAACCTTAAAACTTACCCATTCTTCCTAAACTTGATCTTGATTGCGTAATCATGCCCCTTCTCTACCCTAAGTCTATCCCAAACCCCCATAGACATGTCTCAAGATGCTAATTAGTTCCTCTTTTCCTCCATTGACAGAGACGCCCATTCTCCAATGGAGATGCGGATTGGTGCAAGCACCGATCAACAGAGATACTGATCCAAGTCTCTGGTCTCCCCAGTCTTTTCCCTCCTTTAGCATCTATGAGGATGCCAATTTGGTGATCGACATCCCCTCTTTACAAATTAACATATGTGAAGACATTGATTAGTCAATCGGTGTCTATGTATACATTGATCGTGTGATCAACGTCTCTACCTCAACACATTTTCTATCCTAAAATTGGTGTATGGCCCCCTAATAAGTACAAATTGAAAACATGAAATGAAAGTACAAGGGTGGGTCTTCAATACTCACCCATAAGTCCCAAACTATCAACCTAGGGTAAAATCGTATGCGCTCTCCCAATTGCTTCTTCTCTCACTCATCTACCATCGTCTCTCTCAATTCTCTAGATTTTGAATAGTGAGTGTTGAAAGTGACCTCTCATAGGGCCCTCCAACCCTACTTATAGCCCCCCCTCTGTGTGCCCTTTTTCTGTCTTGAGCCCCATTTTTCTTGTCATTTTCTCCCACCACCCTGATGGTCATGAAAAACTCCTCCCTTGTTCCTTTTTCTTTTCCCTTCCTTCTACCTTTTTTTCAAGAAAATCCCACAAAATTTATCTTTTGCATTATTTTCTTGAGGGGGCACAACCTCTCACCATCGTTGCTTTGGCACAACTCCTAGGATTTCTTTTTCTCTCTGTGGCATCTTATTTTATTTTCTTTGACACAGCTTCACCTTTAATATCACATCAAAGAGGGGTAAAATGTAGATGTCTAAAAATTTCCTTTAGCACACTTATTAATTAAATTTAATTTAATTAATACTCCTCTTGACACTATAGTTAATTTTAATTAGTTAATTATATTTGTTATGTTCATCTACTTATTTAATTAAATGGGTTCACTACCTAAGGTATTTAAATTTAATTTAAATACACCCCTCTAATGTATTAAATCCTATTTAATACATTTCCCCCTATTAATCCCTTTTTGAATAAATTCATATTTATTTAAATTCCTCCATTATTCCTACTTCTTCTAAGCCATTATTTAAATTAATTTAACTTAATCTAAATCTAAATCCCTACATAAAATCTAGCCTACACCCATCACCTCACCTGCTAAACCTACACATTTGAATTAATCCTTGATTAACCCGCTAATATAGGTGAATCCTAACTTCATTAAGCCTAATGAGAAACTCTTTCCAAGGTGGCCAACCACCTTCCATAAATGGACACCTACACCCTTACATGGTTGTCTCTTCTTCCCTCTTTGAGATTCTCTCACACCTGTGTGAGCAACCTTGAGTCTCTCAAAGCCTTCCACTTTGTCTCCTCCCTTAAATGACCCATCACTCTCCAAGTTTCTCACACATGCGTAAGAGACTCATGTCTTTTTCATGGCCATCCCTTTTCCCAGGTGTCTCCTATGTGGATCCTATATGGCTGCCACATAGGTGCCACCTCATTCAAACCTCTCAGCACCCTCCACAAATCTCTAAATAGGAGACGTTAGTCCTTGCATTTCATCCATTGTTATTGCATTATTATTATTTTCATTTTTATCTAAGCTCTTGCATCCATTTTAGCTTGATAATCTTAGGTTCTTATCATAGTTTAAATCTTTTTTTTGAATACCATCTTGAATCCATGTTAGTTTATTTTTGTACTTCATGTTGGTATCACAGTAATCATAGTTTCATATCCATCATTTGATCATGGTTTGCAACTAGTTCCTCATACTACTTTGTAATCTCTTTGATCTCCATTATTGCATGTATTTTCACAACCATCTTTGACACCTTGCATTCCTTGGGGATTAACAAAATATTGTGTTTTGGAGAGAGATACCCACATATCTCCATAATGAACAAATCAAATAGAATATGGGTGCTTCCATTTTAGTTCAATCATAGGTTATGTGTTTTTTAGTCTGCTCATGTTTAGTCTTGTTAAATTTTGATTTCTCCTAATGCTTGCACCTAACTACACAGGGTAGGAAAACACATATACACCCTTAAGACATGAAAATGTCAATACATAAATTTAATGCATCCCCTCAAGATATGAAAACGTAAATTTTTCTATCATCAACAAAGAAACACATCTATAACATATCATAAACATATTTACTACATCCCATTAAAACATGTAAACCTAAATACATCAATTTAATACATCCCCTTAAGACATGTAAACCTAAATACATCAATTTAATATGTCCCCTTAATACATGTAAACCTAAATACATCAATTTAAGATATCACCAAAGTATAATCTGGATCATATGTCATCATAAATATATCACCAAATTATAATCCATCATAATCAAGTCCTAAAATATGAAAACATGATATATTATACAGACCACCTCAAGTGGTTCATCCCACTCTTGGAGGACATGTAATATTTTCTCATGATCCTCAATATCTAGTCTCCACTTATGATGTCCACATTGAGATTTAATTGGATGGAGAGAAAGGGAGGTAGAAACTAGTAGGTGGCTATATTGATACACCCTACTGTCAAGTTGATAATCAACAAAGTGAATCCCATGTTGGACTATTGTGATTTTCTTGAAATATGTTCCCTCTAAAACAACTAAACCTGCACCACAAATTTTAACAACATTCAAAACATTTTAAAATTGTTAACATTCATATATATATATATATATATATATATATATATATATATATATATATATATATATATATATATATATATATATATATATATATATATATATATATATATATA